>CM076577.1:377953332-378128611 GCA_034641835.2 Pinus albicaulis
ATAAAATCGAAATATTTTCTGATTGAAGTTAATTGAAGTATCATAAATCTGGAAATATTGCGAATATCTGGCATTTTCATCTTACTGTTTCATGGTTGTGTTTTTCAATTGATTATCATTAGTCAATCGTGTTTTAATAAGCAGCAGTTAATCGTCATTTGCTTGTTCCTAATTGCATAACGGGATTCTGTTTGACTCCATAAGGCACTGGTCTTAAACGTAATGTCTAATCTAGATCTGTGGAATCTCGTTCATTTTATAAGTATTTGATGTTTTAGCTGTGTCTCCTGGATTTATCCTTCATTTCTAATAGGGTCTACCTCCCTTAGCCTGCAAGGAGACAGCTTAAAGAGAGAGATCGGGGATAAAGGTGACAAAATTTCCCGCCTCCGAGCCGTTGTCGCGTGTTCGAATAATCGTCTCGACAACAAAAAGGTCTACCTCCCTGTCCGCAAGGAGACAACTTAACAAGAGATTGGGGATTAGGTGACAACCCCGATCCGAGCCGTTGTTGCGGTTCCTAGACATTCGCGGTGCCTAGACCATTCTGTGCGACAACAGTGCCAAATCCGGCTCACCCAATAGAGAAAATCCTGGTAGACAGAAAAAAAAGTGAGTTTTACCTCACACTGCAAGTCTCGGCTAATCCAGATCTGAACTTGCGAAACCCAAGCACCCTCTGAATAGCCTCTGCGCAGTAGATGTGTAGGCCTTTATGGGGATGGTTGATGACTACGTCACCTCTTCTCTGAATCAATCTACCTCTCAGAAAATTGAATTTCATCCCTCTCGACCTAGAAACCTTGATCTCTAGCAAAACTCGGACTGTCCCTTGGAAGCTCTGCGCAGTCCCTGCATGAGCCTGCGTGGGTGTGCGTCACCTCTTCTAGGGATTGCGTCACCTCTCCTAGTGGCTACGTTGCTTCCTCTATTGTCTCTGCTACCTCTCTTCTATGTACTCTTGGTCCTCTGACCAATAACTGCTTCTTCCCCTCACTGCTGCTGAATCACTCAGATCTTGCCTTCGTTCGAGCACTGCTCTGTCAGAAGAATTCAATCTCCAGATTCACTTACTATGTGTATTCTCCAACTGACCCTCAAGCCTTCCTTTATACTTTTCCTGTTGAGAAATCAACGACCGTGATCTAATCCTTAATCAACGGCTAAGATTAAAATAGACTTGATCCTTGTCACTTAGAAGTTTCTCACCCACATTTATATTAATTCACTTTAATTATTTGAATTCCCAAAGTTTTAACGTAGGCTCCATTAAAAATAATTAATTATTTGAATAATGTTCATTCTAAGCGGAATTTCTCCAAACGATTTCTGGGTCTTGGAGATCTCATGTGTTCTAGCCTCTCCACAAAATTTCGGAGCTAGAGCACATCCGATGCTACCCAAAAATCAACATCTTCACAAGGATGAATTTGGAGGTAAGTCTCTTCAAGGTTTTTGGGAGTGTGGCATATTGTCGCGTTCCAGATGAGAAATGAAGAAAATTAGATCAAATTACTGAGAAAATGTATCTCGTAGGATGTAGCTAGACATCAAAGGCATATAGAATCTACATTTCGAGTAATAGGAAAATTGTAGTAAGGAGGGATGCGAAATTCATGGAGGACCCAACCTTTAGAAAATCCTGAGAACTGGCTACCGAAGAGCAGTCTGAGGATGTACCTTTTGTCCAACGGCAGCAGATGGACAACCATCTGGGTGAAGCACTGTAACTAGTACTAGTATTTCTTAAGGAGAAGAAAATCTAGGTAGCTCACAACAGATGGGACAACAGGAAGAAGAATTGATTGAGCCACCCACCACCAGTGGCAGAATTAACTGAGAAGTATGACAGACGCTTAGGGATGTAGAGGAGTTTGTTGGGCTCCTAGAACCGAGAAAAGGAAGTGTAGACAACTTGACAGATACCAAGCATTTGTAGCACAGGTTGAAGAACCCTCTAGCTTTCAGGAGGCCGTACAACATCAAGTTTGGGTGACTGATATGGTAGAGTACAAGTCTATCATGACTAATGATGTCTGGGAAGTCGTACCTAGACCACAGGACAGATCAGTTGTAGGTTCTAGGTGGATCTATAAGATCAAATATGTTGCAGATGGCGGTGTAGAGAAGTACAAGGCCAGGTTCGTGGCTAAGGGATATGCTCAGAAGGAAGGGATATACTACAAAGAAACCTTCGCCCCTGTAGCCAAATATACCACTATTAGATCCATTATATCCCTTGTAGCGTAGATGGGATGGGAGATTCACTAGTTGGACGCCAAGATTGCATTCTTGAGCGGAGTGATAGAAGAGGAGGTTTACATCGAACAACTATAAGGCTTTGAAACACATGAGAAGAAAACTCGTGTATGCAGGCTGAAGAAAGCCTTGTATGGGCTTAAACAGGCACCTAGAGCATGGTATGGTCGAATTGATGGTTACTTGCAGCAAATGGGATTTGTCAAGAGTGATGCTGATCCCAATCTCACAGTAGAGAACAAGCCTCTGATTTTGGTTTTATATGTATATGATTTGTTTTTGACAGGATCATCTAGGCTCATCAAGGACTACAAGAAGAATTTGGAAGAAGAATTCGACATGAAGGATTTGGGGCTGATGCACTATTTTTTAGGATGGGAAGTTTGGAAGCAGAAGGGAGAAATCGTCCTTGGGCAAGGGAGATATGCTACAGAAATTCTAAAGAGATTCAGAAAGCAGGATTGTAGACCCATGGCTACTCCAATGATTACTAATTGGAAGAAAATTGATGCATCCGAAGATAAAGAAGTGGAGCCCACCTTGTACAAGCAACTCATAGGGTCTCTCATGTATTTGGTCAACACTAGGCCAAACATTTTCTACGTTGTTAATTCCCTCAGTGAGTTCATGGTAGAACCAAAGAGGGCGCACTAGGCATCTGCTAAGCATGTTCTCTGATATGTGCGAGGAACAGTTGGATATGGATTAAAATACACCCAAGGCGATGATATCAGATTGAGTGGATTCACAAATGCAGATTGGGCAGGAAGTTCGGTAGATCAGAAAAGTACCACAGGGTACTGTTTCAATATTGGATCAGGAATGACTTCCTGGTGCAGTAGGAAGCAAAAGTCCGTAGCATTGAGCTCAGCTGAAGGAAAATATATAGCAGCTAGCACAACTTCGTGTGAGGCCATATGCTTAGGAAACTCCTTGTGAATTTATTCAGAAGGAAGATGGAGGCGACCAACATTCTATGTGATAATCAGAGTTGCATTAAGCTCTTCGAGCATCCTGTTTTTCATGATCAGTCTAAGCATATTGACATCAGGTGTCATTTTATCAGAGACTGTGTTCAACGAGGGGCAATACAGTTACAATACGTCCCCACAGGAGATCAAGTAGCAGACATTCTCACCAAGGCCCTAGGAAGAACAAATTTTGTTCACTTCAGGGAAAATATGGGGATGGTTGAAAATTTGTTTCAATAGCAGAAACAAATGATGCAACACTTGAGAAGGAGTTGTAGTATAGAGGTAGTAGTGGAAGTGGCAGTGTCATGGGCAGCAGTACAGTTGCAGCAACATCGAAGTGGTTGGTGGACATCTTGTCAGACACCAGCAACGTAGAGGATGCTTTAGGTTCAGAATAATATGCAGCAGGCATGTTGTTAGAGCACTTACCTCGCTAAGAGGGAGTGTTGATTTTTGGTAGCATCTAAAGTGCTCTAAGTCTTAAAATTTGTGGAGAGGCTTAGGCACATGTATTCCAAAGAACTCATAATCGTTTGTGAAAATTCCACTCAGAATGTGTTTTATTAAAATAATTAATTATTTTAATGAGACCCTAAGTCTAAACTTAGGAAAATTAAATAATTAAAGGGTATTAATAAAACAGAGTATGAATCTTCTAGAGAACATGGATCAAGTCAAGTTACAATCTTAGTCATTGATTAGAGATTTAATCTCGATCGTTGATGTCTCAACGAGAAGACTATAAAGGAAGGTTTGAGGGTCATTTGGAAGGGACACCAGTGCAGATACTCAGTTGCCCAAGTAAATCGATTTTCTCAATGGCTGAAGTTCGGTAAGATAAAATCGATCCAGAGGGAGAGTTGCAGGTGGAGGAGAAACAAAGAGGGTTCATCATCAGTCCAGGGTGCATGAGCAGGAGACACAGTGAAATGAAGAGACAACGCAAATGCAGGAAGGGAACAACGCAGAGGGGTGATGCAGTTCTGTGCAGTACCCACCAACAGCCAATGCAGTTGTGATGCAAGTGGCCTAAGAGGGTCCCTTTAGGGTCATTTCTCATCAGGAAATTTCGTGAGAAATTTTTCCAGTGTTATCACAGAGAATTCTCTTCATTACTGTTGATTGTAAATTGTACAAGAATATTTTTGTTGAAGAATAGTAGAAACCCTCATCTGCTGCACCGGTTTTCCCACATTGGATTTTTCCGGGGACAACTGTCCAAAAACCTCTGTGTCATTCTTGTGCTAGCATTTCCTTATAATTTTTCTTAGTAATTGTATGGTGAAGACTGCAGTTGAATTTATTTCAGTATCTACTAATGAGATTTCTGTAAATAACTTATTTCTGAATAATAAGTAGGAGAAATAATATCAGATACTGCAGTAGGATTTCAAGTTTGAAATTTTCATAGGGGATGCCTTTACCATTTGATTTAGAGAGGGTATTATCTTTTAATGAATATGCCGATATCTTCTATGCCAAACTTCGATGGGATTGACTTCCATGTGAACTAGGGCTTGAGGAGATGGTGATATAACACGATATAGTCTTCCTTCACGAATTCCAATAACCTTTGCCCTTTCAATACTTGAATCCTTTCCCCAAACAAAAAATTTACCATCTACAAAAGAAACCCTATCTCCTTTATCTTCTAAACAAGAAATGGAAAGTAAATTCTTTTTCAAACTTGGAACATAGAGGATGTCGTTGAGGTGTAGCTTTTCTCCACTTTCTAGCTTCAATGATGTAGATTCAAGGCCCTTGACTGCATAGTTGTTTTTGTCTCCTAGCTCCACTGCATTTGATGAGGATTCTCTTTATAGATTATTAAGTTGTCCACTTTCTCCTGCCATGTGTCTTAAGGATCCACTATCAATTATCCATGCATTGTCATCATCAAGTGTACCTGTAAGTGCAACCAAGAATCCTTCGCTCTTGACTCTCCTAGATAGATTCTAGATGATCCTTCTAACCCTTTTTCCTGCAATTTTCATGATATTGAGTCCCATATTCAAATAACTTTCCATTGAGGGAGTGACCTTTTCTTCCAAGATTGCTTTTCCTTCCTTCAATTGATAGCCAACAAAGTAATATTCAACTAGTCCTTTTACCTTAGCTGTGAAACCATGTTGAGAAATCGATGTTTAGGGTTTGGTTTCTCTTTCTTTATAATGACTTATGATTTATGTTTACTTCTTTTACTTCTTTGTTATTTTATCTTTCATCAAGCAATTACCAGATTAAATGTATATGAATATCACGAGAACAAGAGACACAAGATGTAGGCACTCAGCCAAGGAAAAACCTCTCCAAGGGGAAAACCCAGTCCAACTCTTCTGCTAGTAGATTCAAATCAATATGAGACAGTCCAAGACCCTTTAGACCTAGACAAAAACCTCCTACAATCACTAAGTTAGCCATTCCTTCCAGTAGATGATCCCTGACAAAGTCTCCAAGTGTCAGCTTTGCAGATGTAACTTCAATCTAGAATTTCGATTGCCAGCTACAAAATTTCGGCCCCCAGCTTCAGACTTTTCGGACCTACAATATATTCAGAAATTTCGGCCCCAACTACGGTCTAGCAACTTCACACGTGTGAGATAGAGATGCCCAAAAACTCAATTCTTGACTTCCACAACTTCTTCCTTCTTTCTCCTCAACTTCACTCTTCTTTTCTACCTCTTTCTCTTGTAGATCGAACTTCTTTAGTGTGTGATACAAATAAGTCGAGCTAACTCTATATATACTCTACTGTTGGGTCGAATAGCCCTAGTCCAGGTGTTGGTGGAATTATATGTATTTTAATTCCAACATTTAATTATCAAATTCGGGATCATAAGACTTAGAGATGCAAACACAGGAAATGCAGGATTAGAGCCTATTCTAAGCTATGCTAACAACTAACACTAGAAAGAATTAACAACTAAGGATCATAACTTTTCATTGGATTTTGGAATTCTAATGCTTATCAAGTTCCAAACCACAGTATTTCATTACGGGTAGGCAATGGTCATGTGGTTTTACTTGTGTAGCTTATTAGGTCTTGATACTTTAATGGTTATAATCCTCTAGTGATGAAAACTCATTAAACATGTTGCAAAAAAGTAAATGTCGACAACTATAATCAAAGGCATGTGAGACAAATAAAGAAGACAAGGCAATAAACTACAAGAAATACATTATTAAAATATCAAAAATAACTGCTAAATGTGAAAATTTCGTTATTCGGAATCCTACTGCAGCAGCTGATTAGATTTATTCTATTTGTTTAACTGAACAAATTATTTATCGTGTGCTACGGTAAATATCGGAATAAAATACATTGCAACCTTCACAATAACATTTCGCGGAAAGTAAATGCAAGGAAAAATACTAGCACAAGTATAGACACATTAATACAGTTATTTTTGGACAATTGTCCCCGGAAAAATCCAATGTGAGAAAACTGGTGCAGCAGCTAAGGGTTTGTATATTATGCAGTAATTTTCTGAGTACAATTCTATGAGGACAAGGCCGATTTGATGTGAAGGTGTCGATTTGGTGTGAAGGTGACAAATGACACTTTTGACTCAAAAATAATTTTTTTTACATGATACAGCAGCCCAAGAAGGGTCTAATAAAAATGACAATGAATCTATCGACTCAAGACAAAACCTAAAAGCCTTCAATGGAGGCTTTGACCTAAAAATGATTGACCCAAGCATGAAAGTTTGAAACCCATGCTTTAATAAGTCAATTTCTTTTACAATAAAATTTGTTTTTCTTTCTTTTCATCAAATACAAATTATGAAGATTGACACTAGTTACATTCTTCAACACCCTACAACTTCTATAGACAACAAATATTACATTTTACATCAAAAAATTATTGAAAATCCCAAATAATGGGAAATTTTTAATAATTAAAAATTTACACTTAGACACAACCAAATTTTGCGAAACTTTAGACATGATCTAGTATGGTAATTAACATTGACTTTATACACTAGGACTCACCTAAGACTTTACCATCAAGCCTCACTCTATCTTTGGGAGATATTTGGGAGAAAAACTTAACTAATTATTTAGTGTTGAGAAACACAAATAATTAGCTAAGGAAAAGAATTCCCTAGAGTGAAAACTCTCCCGCAAAATACTAATCTACCTAGATGTGTTACATGACTCACTTTTCATCAAACTAGATTAATTTTTACAATATCCCTGCAGAGCTGCAAAATTTGGAATACAAAATGCTAACAATATGTTGAATGATGACAATGAAGTTCTGAATTTCTGACTGTTATTGTAACGACCCATTCCCAAGTTATACACAAAATAATATTAGCGTGTATACGATATGCGCATTTGATAGCTACACATGCATATATCGCGCACATCGCACTAGTACACCTACCTACTAATATCGAGATTACCTAAGTTAGAGATTTAATATTAAGATTTAAGATTAATATTAAGTTTAACTAAGTATAAATTATATAAAAAAGCACTAATAAAAGAAAATTATATAATTGAATTAAAATATAAAGTTAATTCATTAGGTTAAAAATGAATATTCAAATATTAAAAATTAATCTTAAAAAAAAATAAAAATTAAATGTAAGACAAATGCTCCATAAATAGAACAACCGTATAACCCCCTCCATAAATATATCCTTATCCATGTTAATGTGAATCACCTCAGCATAAATAGTAAATACTTATAATATCAACATTAATGCGGATAAGATCTCGAGAGATAAAGGTGGTGGAGAAGGGTTATTTAAGGGATGAAATATGAAGGAGAGGGGGGCGTCTGTTTTGGAAATTCTGCATGATTATCAAGTGACAATATGGAGGGAGAGGAACTGTTCTGAAAGGGAGTCTCTGGGTTCTTGGAATTCTGGGCACGGGGGCAGAGGAGGCATCCTCTGGGTCTAGGATTGTTCCTAGATTGGCTGGGAGGATTTGATTGTTTCGGTAACCTGTTCACAGCATCACCAGGAGAACCACCATTAAGTCATCAGCTTTATTCCAGGTATTTCTCTAGGTATAGACTAGTTCCTTATGTAAAATTAAATTTCACTGCTGATCTTCATTTAATCGCATTACTGCTGAAATATATATGCTTAGATTTTATTCATGATTACAAATTGCTGAGTAGAGGCTCTTACAGAGTCCAACAAATTTTGGGTCGAGTTCTATGCTCATTGGAAGAATCACCGTTCCTGAGGTTGAATTATTCATGAGAGAAAAAGGGTGTTAGCTGTAGCAGAGATTACACTGTTGGTTGAAATAACACTACGTCTATCTCTAGCAAAACTCAGAAATTTAGTGGAAAATTTTAGGATAATTCCAAGGGGAGTTCCTACAGTTATAACAATGCTGGAATGCTCAAAGTGCACTTTGATCATTGAGTAGTTGACAAATTTTCAAATGTACATTTGAGTGGTCCAAAATTACAATAAGTGATATTTTATTGATTTTTCACGCCTTATTGTTTCATTATCACATGAGGAAAAGCTCATTAAATCATTCTCTTATAGACTTCATGTGCCCAATAATGTTTTGGGCGCTAGTCTTACTTTCAACCACCATAAAAAATTTAAATTCAACGTCTTCCTTTGCTGATTACAAATCTGAAAATTAATTTACTTGCATATCAAAATTCATATTTTTCTCCTAAGCCTTTTCATGCCATTTAGAGTGATTATAATTTGATTGACTTAGGATTGCTTAGGGATTCACCCCTAGTGCTAGAGGAGAGCTGGCCAAATGTATGAAGGAGCTACCAAGGTCACAGTGGGTAGCTCTGCTTTAGTGCCCCTAGTGTCTTATTTGTGCTTTAGGACTTCTATCACAAAAAGTAGAGACTTATATGCACCATATGTGCTAGTAGTACTAGTAAGTGGCCGAAACATCATTGTCACCCTATATCCAGTTTAGGAACAAATCGTGGAGGTCTTTTGTTGTTTGGAAGGAGAGTGTCCCTGCGTCTAGTTTTGCCTCAAGCTCAAAGCAAATAGAGCTACTTTAATTTATAAGCTATGTACCATTGTGCTCCTGGATAAACGAGAACTTTCAAACTTCCATTTCTTCAATTATTCCTTGCACATTTCCTTGTAATTCCCTATAAGTGTTTTTCCTTAAAATTTCAAACACCCATTCATCCCTTCTTCCACCGTTTTATACAAATACTCAACTGATGACCATTCTTAGTCCCTGATGGATCTTGTAGGATTTTGTGGAGTTTGAAGGCATATTGCTTTGAGAATAAGATATTCACGCTATTAAAATTTTTCTACCATAGTCCTCATGCTTCTCATATATGTTCTTATCCTCCTAGAGTAGCACTCCTGAAAAATACAGTCCATGCTGGAATAAGTGATCCACAATTTTCTAGAATAATCTTGATACCAAAAGGTGCAATTCCTGCTGCAAACACCAATTTATATTCATTGTAACTCGTCCTGTCAAAGATGCCACCAATGCTAAGAATAATGTGTTCTATTTTTGGATTATGTGAACCCTGCAAATCTTTGCTTCTTGTCACGTCAAATATTTTCTTTCTGAGTGCAGTTCCTTCCTTGTGAAAGCCAGGACATCAATGCCAATCTAATAAAGACAATAACATATTCAAAATTCAATAACGATAATTACATTTAACATTGAAATGTATATAGTTCCTTTTTCCATAGAATCCTTTGCCTTGAGTATCCAAATATATCACATGTAATGATAGATTATTAGAAAACCAAAAATAAACGATGGGAAGGTAGCTGCATATATCCCATGGTCTATTATTGTGACTCTGATACACACACTCAGTTTACCTGTCCATGCTTGTTTACTGATTTCCTATTGACTCTCTCTGTATGGGTTCATTAATCATAACGACAATGATTCTTTATATTCCTTAACTTACAGTTTAATCTGCAGAAATGCACAGCTGTAACTTCCTTTCCTATGGCATTCACGAATTGCCAGTTGATTCATTTTCTCATTAAAGGCTCTCATTTCTTTGCATTACATGGTGACATTCCATATTCATGATCAATTGCACTACAATGTCTTTGACCAGTACATGGAGGGTGGCAACACATGCAGAATTTTCTTTGACCTAAATTTATCCTAAAACAACTTTCTATTATAACACTTTCACTCTTGGGTGCATGTTAGTGGTGAAAAAATCGATTTATTTTATGTTAACAGTAATTATTACTTACTTGATCCTGCTTGTCAACTTATGTAGAAGCCAGCAAATTCCTTAGAATTTTTATCTTTGATGCAGCTGTAGCCTTTATTTCTCTTCTCATAATGATGTTGGCTTATACCAATACATACAGTATGTTTACTTATAAGATTAGCCCCTTGGTATTGTTGGTTTCTGACAAGATGGAAAAATATATTTTCATATGTTCTCAACTCACATTTCTCAGCATACTAGCAATCTATGATTTTTTTCAGGTTGGTTCTCTTTGATCCCGACTGGAATCCAGCTATTGATGCTCAGGTAGGTAATAACACAAGTCAAGTTCTATTGTCCATTGTTGGGCTTCTCTTCTATATGAAGAAAAGCAACGTATTTTTCTGACATATTAGAAGACTCTAAAATTGGGATATGTACACATAATAGTGATTGAACTTTCTTAACAGCATGCTTGATGTTTGAAGGCTATGGCTCGAATATGGAGAGAGGGACAGCCAAAACCTGTTATTATCTACAGGCTTCTTACAACTGGAAGGTATCATTTTCCCTAACGTGTACCGTCTTTGTTAGTTTTAGAATTGAATTTAAATTGTTTACAATTGCAGGCTTATTCTTTTCTTCTCTGAAATGACATTATTTTGAAATATTGTAAGAAGGTAGTGCGAATGGAAATCAAATGAATTACTTGTCAGTTTTTTCATTAAACAACATGACCAGTCAAAAACGCCTTAATCACATTAAAATTGTTTTGTCCATATTCTTGTCTTTTCTTTCCTTGGTTATTGTAATATCCCTAAAGTTGATTTACAGTAATAACAGTCACTCAAAGACATAAAAATAAACAGCAAATAAAATCACACCATCAGAACACAAATTGAGCCATAAAACTGAGCTGAGCCATTTTATTAATCTGAATGGAAGTGTACAATTGGAGGTGGTGGAATGAAGGCAACTGGGATTGCTCAGGGCAGGCTAGAATAACCACCAAAGCAGTCTTCTGAAATCCTCGAAAGTACCAGGATCATTCGATTTTGTCTTTGCATTGTCCCCCAGCCGGTGTAAAAATTTCTTGTTTTTCCCACCCAGGTTTTAGTTTACCTTATTACTCCAAAATAGTTAAATGCCCTTTCCCACATCCATACATTTAACAAGCTGGAAAATAAATTTTGCTGAAAACACAAATTCTGGAAAAATTACAGAATGCTGAAAAATGCAGAAATAAATATCAGCACACATAAAACAGTCATTCACACATTTTGACACATATTTTTGGTCAACATGACCCTGGAAAAACCCCCTACAACTCTTGGGGAAAACCAGTTTGAAAGCTCCTTATTTCTGGAAAATGCTTTTTACAGTGAGAAATATTCAGCAAAAAATCAGCAAACAAACTTTTACAACTTATCTTGTTTTCCGTGCTTAACCACCACCTCGGAAAATGTGCAAACAGCAAAAACAGAACAGAAATAAATGCTGTACGTCCTCCTCGATTTTCGTGCCAAATTTCAGCCTTAAATGCTGCTGTACGGCCTGCCTAGAAAAGCGTGCAAGCTGCCATAAAATCTGCTGTACGGTTTTCTCGATTTCTGTGCAGAAAAACAGCTGTACGGCTGTACAAATTTCTGCCTAGAAATGCGTGCCAAGGTACAGCCACTTGCTGTACGGCCTCCCTTAAATTCTGCTCCTCGATTTCTGTGCAAACCTGCGGTACGGCCTCCTTTTCTAGAAAATCGTGCCTAAAAATTTGCCTCACTGTGTGCTAACTCAGCTGTACGGTCTTGCTGAAAATGTCTTGCTGAAATGCTGCCTTGGAATGTGTGCCAAGCTGCTGCCTCCTTCTCCTCACTGCCCAGAAATCTCCCTTGCTCTCTTTCTCTCCTTCTCCCAATCTGCTCATGAAAGAATGAATGACCTTTTCCTCCTTTAATCTAACCCTAAGTGACTTTTGGGGAATCCCTAAATCCAATGGCTGAGATAGATTGAGATCTAGGGCTGAGATTAAATGCTCATTTAAATCTCACTTTCTATTTTTTAATAAAGACCCACTTAGTCTTTTATTTCCAAAGTCACTTTTTCCTTTCTAATTTTATATTGACTTTATTAAAGTCACTTTAAAATTAGACTTTAGTAACTTTATCATTTAAAGTCACTTTTAAATTAGATTTGACTTTATAACTTTATAAAGTCACTTTAGGAGAAAAATTAAATTCTTTTGGACACTTTTCCCTAGGCCAAAGATCAAAGCCTTAGGAACCACCTGTCCTCCGGTAACCAAATTTCAACAAATGCGTAAATGTTGTTTCTGCTCCAGATGATCTGCTATTTGGGCCTGCTATACAGCTCAGAAATTACCAGGACTTTAACCCTAGACTCTACTCAAGAAACCCACAATAACCCGCGAAGGGTTTGTCAAATGCTTGACCCCGAAAATTGGCCTTTTTGGGCTTGGCTCACTGAACTACTGGGCAAATCAATCCTCCTGTAAATCCTGCTGCTGGAAGTCTCCAAAATGCCAAGAAACACCTTGTTAGGAAACTCCAAGCCTCCTCACCAAGTCTCCTCCAAAATCTCCCCTCACTCCCCTAGCTCCCGGAGTGATCCTCCTCAATGACTACGCAGCCTCTGCATTGCTATGGATGCCACTGCGCTGTGGATGAAGCTCCTAATGCTGGAAATGATCAAGCTACGATAAGACACCTCCCTTGGGCTGGCACTTGAAGTCCACCGAAGTAAAGGCTGGGATCTTCGCTCGAAGACACCCGTGTGCTGAACAACACATGCAGACTCGACTCACTGCTCAAGCGTGCTCTTGTCAAAGACAAATTCGAAATAGATGAGTGAATGATCAAAATTGAGCTGCTTGCTTCTTTTTGTCCAAGGCTGCCCAATGTTCCCTTGGGCCACACCTCATGCCTGCACTGCCTCTATTCAAGCCAATCACTGCACTGCCTCCATGTGGGCCACAATCTCTTCTCTTAGGGCCTTCGTTCTCCACTAGAGCCGCAATTTTTTCCTCAAGTCTAATGTAAAAGGTCTACAACCTCCTAAGTCTAATTGTGGGTCCCCAAGCCCACATCTTTTTGGCCGTAACTTTAGCAAAATATCAAAACTATCAAAGTTAATATTCTAATTAGAAGAATTGCTAATTAGGAATATTACAGTCCTCCCCACCAAAATGTTGCTTGTCCTCAAGCAACTGTAGTGATGGGTGCTAGAGGATTTTCTCTCCTTTCTAGGTGCCATCCTCATCTGGTAAATTCCTCCATCTGATCAAGAAATCTTTGATCACCCTGTTCCTCAAGCGCCTTTTCCAGGAGTCCAAAATGGCCTCTGGCTGTAGTACCAAATGCCCCTATCATCCATAGGGGGTAGCTCTATGGTTGTTGTAACTTGCTGCCCCAAGGCCTTCTTCAGGCAAGATACGTGGAAAATATTGTGCACTCGGCTCCTCGGGGGTGACTCCAACCCATAGGCCACCTCCCTCACCTTCCAAGTCACTCGGTATGGTCCATAAAAGCAAAGCTTGAGCTTCTCAGCCCCCTTTTTCTTGAATGTGCACTGCCTATAGGGTTGAAGTCGAAGGTACATCAAATCCCCAACCTCGAACTATCTCTCCACTCGCCCCCTGTCTGCATAGATCTTCTGCTTGTTTTGTGCCATCCTCAAGTTATCCTTCAGATCCCTCAAGATGTCTTGGCTCTCTTGGATCCAATCTTTGGACTATAGGGCCTTGTTGTCTCCAAACATAGTGTTAGAAAATGACAAAGCATCATAACCATACAATGCACACAAAGGAGACATGCCTATGTACATGTGATAAGTGGTGTTGTAGCAGTACTGGGGCATGTGCAACCACCGTATCCAAGCCCACTACTGCCCTGTCACATAGTTACGCAAGTAGCCTTCCAACCACTTGTTAACTATCTATGTCTGCCCATCTGTCTGAGGATGGTAGCTTGTACTAGGGGTGAGCTCCATGCCCACCAACCGAAATAGCTCCTGCCAGAATCCACCCATGAAACGGATGTCCCGATCATTGATGATGGTCTTGGGAAGACCATGCAACCAAAAGATCTCCCTGAAGAAAAATTCGGCCACTTGTGAGGCCGTGTACTGGGATGAAATGGCAAAGAAGTGTGCGAACTTCATCAAGCGGTCAACCACCACGTAGATGCAGTCCTTGTCCTGCACTGCAGGCAACCCGGTAATGGAATCCATCGAGATACTCTCCCATTTCCCCTCAGGGATAGGAATGTTGATTTTTGTAGCATTGGAAAGTTTTCTAAGTCCCAAATTTTGTGAGGAGGCTTGGACATCAGTATTCCAAAGAACCTAGAAATCGTTTGTGGAAATTTCACTTGGTTCGTGTTTTATTAAAATAATTAATTATTTTAATGAGGACCCTAAGTCTAAACTTAGGGAAATTAAATAATTAAAGGGTGTTAATAAAACAGAGTGAAAATATTCTAGAGAATGAAGATCAAGTCATGTTTTAATCCAAGTCATTGATTAGAGATCTAATCTGGGTCGTTGATTCATCAACGAGAAGATTATAAGAGAAGGCTTAAGGGTCATTTGGAAAGAAAGCCGGACACACACTCAGTCCTTGAAGGAAATCGATTATGAAGGAATATAATTTAATTTTGGAGGGAGAGTTGCAGGGCAGAGTTGTGGAAGCAGAAGAAGGAAGGGGAAGTCAACAGTGACAGAGAAAGGCAAGAGGAGGACGCAGAGGGCCACAAAAGTTAGTGCTGAGCAGCAACACTAAGTGCTCATGCAGAGTGACGCTATCCAACGTAGGTACTGCACAGAAGATCACGTAGAGTGACACAGAGGAAGCTAGGGTGCCTTCTGGGTGTCATAAATTCTCCGAGAGGCTTTTGAGAATTTATCTCAGGGGTATTCTTAAGAATTCTGCTCGTTTACTTATTGTAAAATATTCATTGCTGAAGAATAATACAAATGCTCATCTGCTGCACCGGTTTTCCTGCATTGGGTTTTTCCGGGGACAATTGTCCAAATAACTGTGTACATGTGATTGTTTCTATTGTGTTATATGGGTTATGTTCTATTCTCTGCTTATAATTAAGTGATTACTGCAGTTGTATTTATTTCAGAATTTACTGGAAGAAATTCGTAAATAACTTATCATAAATAAGTAGGCGAGATAAATCTATCATTGCAGTAGTATTTCAAATTTGAAAATTTCACATGGTATCAAAGCAAAAGACAAATGTGGAAAAAGTCGAAGTCGTGATTAAATCGATAAGGGTTAAAAAGTTGAAAAACCCGATAAAGTCGAGAGTTTTTTCAAAAAGTCGGCAAAAAGTCAACAAAATTAAAAAAATACAAAATTATTCAATTTTTTTTACTTTTTTTAGCATCTAAAGTATCGACAACATAAAATAAATGCATTTCCACATAAACATGTAAAGAAAGCTAATATATAATATGTATATGAAGTCTAGTGCTACATCACATATCAAAATAGTGAATCAAGTCCTGAATCTTGAGTCCTGTCTCAGTCTCAACTCTCAAGAGTCAAAATATCAACAAAAAATATAATAAATGTATATCATGAGTCATATCCATGTCATAAAGTAATCAGTCACTGAGATCCCCTGCCCCTTTTACGGGAATAGGGAATGGCTTTGCCTTTTCCTCTAGAGGAAGAAGGCTCCCCCCGCTCGGGGATACCAATGGTAGACAAATCCCCCTAGAAACAAATAAAAGAGGTGGCCTTTGTCATCTGTCGCTGTTGCTGCCCATCCTAGATGGTGTCACCTCCTCCTCCACATCCTCCTCCTGCTCTGCCTCCTGACCCTACTCCTCCTCCCCCGCAACTCCCAGCCTCCCATGGCGCTAGTGCCTCTAGATCCACATCTAACCAATCAAGGATCGAGTTCCATATTTGCCAAGGCAAGAACTCGGGCACCTTCAATCTCCCATGTTGAGCGGTGCGGACAAATCTCCAAATCCACACCACAAATCTTGGACAATGGCAAAGCGCAAGCCTCAATCACCTTCTCTCTCTCCACAGCCCTCAAATGCAGCAAACAAATTGAAAAATGAGTGAGAAAAATTGAGTTTCGGCCTCTTAACTGTGCATTTTGAGAGACAGTTGACTTTTTCAATCGCATCAGGATAAAGTTGGAACTTTTACGATAAAATCGTGACTTTTCAAGGCTGAAAAAGTCGGCAAAAAGTCGGTCGATATATTCGGCTTAGTGAAAAATTTGGGATTTTTTAAAAAAGTCGGAACTTTTTGCCAACTTTTTCCACACTGCAAAAGATGAGTAACAGAAGAGGAGATTCTGCAATGGAATGGAGATCCAACATTGATGCAGCAATAGCTTGGAAGGGTTCACGTTGTTCTCCAGAACGCATGGAGGAACAAAGGGATCATGACATTTCAGTTATGGCATCTAGACTAGAAGAGGAATTTTCTTGTGTGTCAAGCATGGCCTCTCCAGAGATATGGTATATTGACAGTGGAGCATTTGCTCATATGACAGGAGTTCGAGAATGCTTCTCGAGCTACCAGGAGGAGCAGATGAATTTTCAAATTACTATGGGAAACAAGGCAAGATGTAACCCCGTTGGAAGAGGCACCATTATATTTCAAATAGAAGCTGGCAATAAGCTTCGGGCCACCAACGTAGTGCATGTACCAGGGTTGGGGATGAATTTACTCTTTGTGTCTCAACTTTAGAACTAGGGTTATGATGTATATTTTATTGGCAACAAAGTTTATGTCAAACACCCAAGTTGGAAAACAAAGGCACAAATTGGAGTCAGGAGCCATAAATTGTACAAGTTACAGCTCGAGTCCCCAATGGCTCTGATAGACAGTACTAATGAGAAAGATTTGAATGAGTTATGGCATAGAAGAATGGGACACCTAAATCATGGAGCCTTGAGAATTATCAAGAAGACTGTCATGGGAGCTCCAAAACTTAGCACCAAGTGAGACAATGTCTGCAGAGGGTGCGTATTAGGGAAGTATGCCAAGGCAGCATATCCGAGAAGTAGCAATAGGGCCAAGAGTGTTGGGATTGATACACTCAGATATCTGCGAACCAATGTCCATGAATACTCTTAGTGGTGCAAAGTATTTTGTCACCTTCATCGATGACCATTCCATGAAGACATGGATCTACTTTTGTAATATTCCTAATTAGCGACAGCTAATTGGAATATTCGATTTGTTCAGTTTTTCCATCTATAGTTTATAAATAAATAAAAAGTGAGTGGAGAGGGTCTAACTCACTTAAGTGGAATAAAACACCCTCCTAGTAGCACAACGTTGTGACTTAAGGGGGAGCCAAGGGGGGCCAAGCACCACGTAGAGAGGAGGCCCACATATGCTCTAGAAGCTACTGCGTAGGATTGGAAGAGCACGTGGCAGGAGAGGGAGGCTACGTTGAGGAGATGGGCCTTAGGGTTGGAGGAAGGCCAATGTTATAAAAGAGGGAGGAGCCTTCTCATTTGGGGCATTCTGTTGTTGGTGATATTGAGCTGGACATTCTGTCTTCTTGAGCACGCTGGCTGTTTAGCCTGTCTGCAACGCTGTTTAGTGCATTGAGTGTCTCCGGTCGGAGATCTCGCCCTTAGCCCCGGGGGACTTCGAGTGCTTGCTCGGGCAAGGTTACTTCTTGAGTATTTTGTGAGAGGTTTTGGTGTTTGGGTTTGTTGTGGAGCTGGGCTTTCATAGAGACTGCGCAGTCACTGAGAGGGAGGACGCAGTCCATCTTGGAGGTGTTTCGGATCGGGATTTCTGCAGGAGATTGAGCTGGGATTTTGAGCAGAGGATTAGCCTTTGCCGTTGGGAGGATTTTGGTGGAGTTTGAGGCGGTTTTTCAGTCATTCTCATTTAGCCTCTGCGCAGAGCCTTGGAGGCCAGTGTAATTCCCCAAGGGGGTATTTTCCGGAGGTTTTCGGTGGTCGGCCATTTTTTATATGGTTTCTGCGTTTTGTCGGGATTGGTGAGTAGAGGAGGATTTCAGATTTTCAGCTCATTCCGGCAAGGGGATCAGCCCCTAGACTTCAGTCCATTCCAGCAGTAGCAGCTACACAGCAGTTTTCCAGCAGCTGGGATGCAGTTCAGAGAGCAGCCATTTCCTGTATATTCTAAGAGTATTTCTTTACTTGCCTTGAGCAAGTTTAGGTGCCATCACTCTGATCACCTATTGTACTTCATTATATTTCTCAGTTTAATAAAATGGCTTAGCATTTCCTCTCTATATTTCTAGATGAGTTGCCGTACATTCTGTGTATGTTATTATATGTCTGCTGCACTGTTATTTTTATACATTCTTGAGCATTATAGTTCTATACCACTTGGTGTGTTTATCTTTCACTCTTAGACAAAGTCTGGAAAGGGCCAGGTAGCCTCCGGATCTCGTCCTCTTTTCAGAGGCGGCATATCTGGTAAATTCCCTCCCAGTCCATCTATGGTTGGAGTTTGCCGTGTTTTAGAGATATCCCTGAAACAGGATATTACAGTGGTATCAGAGCATAGTTCTGGCTCAGCTTGTGGTCTATGATACCGGGGAAGAGACTATATATTTTTTACAGAGGCAGGAAGTACAGAGACCGTGAGCGTATGTTGGAGAACACCTATGGAGAGGGAGACTGTGTTTGGGTGGTGGACATAGAGCAGGAGAGAGAGCCTGTGACAGACATAGAGCAGGAGGAGCCTGTAGTAGATTCAGAGCAGAGAGGGCCAATGGCAGATGACACAGAGGCCAAACAGTTTGGGGAGGCACTCCTCAAATCGGTGCAGGATTTAGCCAGATAGATTTAGGTGATGGGTTAGAGGTTCACCGCTGTAGAGGCTAGACAGCGTGAGACCCCACGGGTTTTCTAGGTAGGTGAGGGATCAGGTACATCCCATCATTTTCTGAAGCATGGTGCTGCTCAGCGTGATACTCCTTAGCCGATGGCTTCACGTGCACCTACCTGCTCTACCATGCCCACTTTCTTGGGAGCAGACAGAGGGGTAGGAGCTCAGCAGGAGGCAGAGCCTGGACACATGGGCGAGTATTTTGCAGAGTATCAGGCCTATGGGCAGGAGTTCAAGGATGCTCTCTCATTCCGGGATTTTGTTCAGCTTCAACGGGACAGTAGACCCCGCGACCATCATGGAGGGCACTGACATTATCATGATGGAGATACCCACCACACATCTAGTAGATTCCATTTGCCTACGTTTGATGGCTCATCAAACAGTTCGGCAAAGTCTTGGGTGGAGAAGCTGGACATCTATTTCCAGCTTAACCAGATGTCAGAGACGGAGGCCATCAAGGTGGCGACATTAAATTTGGATGGTGAGGCCCAGGACTGGTGGTTCCATGGGATGGTCACACTCGGACATTCTATAGTGAAAATGTATGCTGAGTTTACCAGGAGGTTGATGGAGCGATTTGACCGGAGGGATCTGGAACAACACTTTTTTGAGCTAACGAGGCTCAAGCAGACTGGGAGCCCAGAGACATACATTGTAGATTTCTTGAGGGTTTCAGTGATGGTGCCAGATCTATCTGCAGCACGAATGATCTATATGTTTTTGGAGGGGTTAGCAGAGCCACTTCGGGGATTAGTGAGATCTACTAGACCATCTACACTCCAGGATGCTATTAGCAGGACCCGGGATTTACATGATGCATTTCCTAGGACTCGTACACCTTACCCCCAGAGACAGGGTTTCTAGTCCAAGGGGAAATATGTGAGGGTTCCACCTCCAAAGGGGAATCCAGGACGGGCACAGATAGATGATGATGCTGGGAGGGAGCTGAGGAAGAAGCGGCTGTGCTTCACTTGTGAAGAGCTGTGGGCACCAGGGCATAAGTGTGCTGCTGGCAAAGCATAATTCATTGAGGTCTTCTCCGATGATAGCGGGGAAGAGGATGAGGAGGATGATGAAAAGGCAGGAGATAGTTAGATGGCCTAGGATCAGTTTCTGCCTCCACCTCCAGGGACAGGAGGTGTAGCTTTTGCACCCACAGGGGGGACCCTTGCAGCGTTGCGAGGAGTGCCCAAGTATTTGACGCTGCGTGTACGAGGGACAATACGTGGCCAACAAGTGTTAGTTTTGGTTGACAGTGGGGCAACCCACAACTTCATTGATGCACAGATGGTCGAGCGGAGAGGTATACCGACCAAGAGCTCTGACGGATTTTCAGTTTTGGTCCTAGGAGCCCAGACGATGCAGTGTGCCTGGTATGTTCCAGAGTTGGCAGTGACGATAGGTACCTACACCGTGGCCGATCACTTTTTCGTGGTCAACATACCAGATACCAATGTGGTATTGGGTTTTCAGTGGTTGATTACTCCGGGGAAGGTCACCACGGATTGGGAGGTCTTAGAGATGGAGTGGGATGACAAGAATACCGGGAAGCATGAGAAGATCCACAGGATGCACACTTACCCACCTCAGATAGTTTCGGCACACCGGATGGAGGAAGATTTCCGGAAGGGAGACATAGAGTGGGCAGTTGAGTTGCGGGCATCAGAGGCAGAGACCACAGGTCAGGCAGTTCATCCTAATATACGGGCCATCCTTGACAGGTATGATGCAGTGTTTGGGGATATACCACCAGGTCGGCCACCGGACCAAGGATTTGAGCACACCATTGAGCTTGAGCAGGGCATTTAGGCGATGATTACTACCCCCTATAGGCACCCCAAAGCCTATCGGGATGAGATTGAGCAGGCCATCCAGGAGTTGCTGGCTCTTGGGAACATCAGACCGAGCACAAGTCCGTTTGCTTCTTCTGTGGTGTTGGTGAAGAAGAAGGACAACACCTTGAGGATGTGCATTGACTACAGGGCCCTGAACAAGAAGACCCTGAAGAACAGGTATCCTATACCCAGGATCGATGAGTTGATGGATGAGCTGAGAGGAGCCAAGTTCTTCTCGAAGATTGATTTGAGGTCAGGGTACCATCAGATTCGCGTGAGGGAACATGACATTCCTAAGACCACCTTCAGGTGTCATTATGGGCACTTTGAGTTTTTGGTTATGCCTTTTGGGCTAACCAATGCACCAGCTACTTTTTAGTCTTGCATGAACCATATCTTCCGCAGTGATCTGAGGAAGTTTGTATTGGTCTTCTTCGATGGCATACTCATATATAGCAGGACTTGGGAGGAGCATCTCCAGCATATAGAGGTAGTACTACACATTTTGGAAGAGCAACAGTTCTATGCTAAGCTCTCCAAGTGTGAGTTTGGGATGACAGAGATGTTGTATTTGGGTCACATTATTGGAGTGGACGGAGTGAGCGTCCATGAGGAGAATATTAGAGCCATCAGAGATTGGCCGGAGCCGAGGAATGTGAAGGAACTTTGAGGGTTCATTGGTATATGTACTTATTACAGGAAGTTCGTCAGAGGTTTCTCACAGCTTGCTGCACCCCTTACAGATTTGACGAAGAAGGGGGCATTTAGTTGGTCGGACATAGCGCAACGAGCCTTTGATAGGCTCAAGGAGGTGATGAGTAGCTGCCCAATGCTTGCATTGCCGGATTTTACGCAGCCATTTTTCTTGGAGTGTGTTGCGCCGGGAGAGGGCATCAGCGTAGTATTGATGCAGGGAGGAAACCCTATAGCCTTTGAGAGCCGGAAGCTCCTTCCGCACGAGAGGTTGTATTCTATATACGACAAGGAGAGGTTGGCCATTATGCATGCATTGGAAAAATTCCGGTAGTACTTGGTAGGGAACAGGTTCAGGGTGAGGACTGATCACAACAACCTCAGGTTCTTTTTGGAGCAGAAGCTGCTACAGGAGAGGAAACAGAAGTGGATCAGTAAGATCCAAGCATATGACTTTGACATTGAGTATGTCAAGGGTAAGAATAATGTGGTAGCAGATGCCCTTTCACGTAGACCAGCCACGTTATCTCTTATGAGCTTGGATACAGATTGGAGGGCTCGAATTTTAGTGGAGTACTCCAAGGACATATTTGCATGTGAGGTTCTGGATGGATAGGTGGCGGATGACAGGTACAGGGTGGTCGATGAGATCATCTACTACAGGGATAGGATCTTCTTGACTGATGGATCTCAGCTTAAGAAGAAGATACTCCAGGCATCACATGATTCTCCATTGGCAGGCCATCAGGGGTTTACCAAAACCTACAGGGCCATTAGAGAGAGGTTCTCATGGAAGGGCCTCAAGGAGGACGTACTCCAGCACATCAGGGAGTGCGATGTTTTTCAGAGGAACAAGGGGGAGATGAGCCATTCCGTAGGATTGTTGCAGCCTCTTCCCATTTCGGAGGGGAAATGGGAGAGTATCTCGATGGACTTCATCACAGGGTTGCCCATGGTGCAGGGCAACGATTGTATCTTTGTCGTCGTTGATCGGCTGACAAAGTATGCACACTTTTTCGCCATATCCGCGCATTACAAAGCAACAAAGGTGGCTGAGCTGTTCTTCAGGGAGGTTTTCAGGCTGCATGGTCTTCCTAAGACCATCATCAATGACAGGGACAACCGCTTCATGGGCGGATTTTGGCAGGAGCTTTTCCGGCTAGTGGGGACGAAGTTCACACCGAGTACCAGTTATCTCCCACAAACGGATGGACAGACGAAGATAGTTAACAAGTGGCTGGAGGGCTACTTGCATAACTATGTCAGTGGGTAGCAATGAGCATGGCTGAAGTGGTTGCATTTGGGGGAGTACTGCTACAACACGACACATCACATGTCCATTGGTATGTCACCATTTTATGCTTTGTATGGGTATCATTCCTTATCTTTTACTGATGTGATGTTCGGTGCTAGCAAGGCTCCTAGAGCCAAGATTTGGATCCAAGAGAGTTAGGACATTCTCCGAGCTCTCAAGGACAATATGGCTACAACAAAAAATCAGCAGAAGTTGTATGCCAACAGAGGTCGGGTGGAGAGGCAGTTTGAGGTAGGGGGCTTGGTCTACCTACGATTACAGCCATACCGACAGTCGTCGCTGAAGCAGAAGGGAGCTGAGAAGCTCAAGCCTCGATTTTACGGGCCATACAGGGTGATACGCAGGATTGGGCAGGTTGCGTATGAGTTGGAGCTGCCCCAAGGCAGAAAGATCCATAACGTTTTCCATGTATCATGCCTAAAGAAGGTGCTGGGGAAGCAGGTGATAGTGACAGAGGAGCTACCACCCACGGATGATGAGGGGCATTTGGTGTTGTAGCCAGAGGCTATTATTGATACCAGAGAGAAGTAGCTACGGAGCAGGACAGTCTGAGAATTATTGGTGAGGTGGAAGAATTTGCCGGATGAGGATGCCACTTGGGAGAGTGAGAATATTTTGCAACATCCATCACTTCAGTTGCTTGAGGAAAAGCAACATTTTTCCGGGGGAGACTGTAATATTCCTAATTAGCGACAACTAATTGGAATATTCGATTTTGTTCAGTTTTGCCGTCTATAGTTTATAAATAAATAAAAAGTGAGTGGAGAGGGTCTAACTCACTTAAGTGGAATAAAAAACCCTCCTAGTAGCACAACGTTGTGACTTAAGGGGGAGCTAAGGGGGCCAAGCACCTCGTAGAGAGGGGGCCCACGTATGCTCTAGAAGCTACTGCGTAGGAGAGGATGAGCACGTGGCAAGAGAGGGAGGCTACGTTGAGGAGATGGGCCTTAGGGTTGGAGGAAGGCCAACGTTATAAAAGAGGGAGGAGCATTCTCATTTGATTGATTATTTTGTTGATGATATTGAGCTGGTCGTTTTGACTTCTTGAGCATGCTAGCTGTTTAGCCTGTTTGCAACACTGTTTAGTGCATTGAGTGTCTCTGGTCGGAGATCTTGCCCTTAGCCCCGGGGGACTTCGAGTGCCTGCTCGGGAAAGGTTATTTCTTCAGTATTTTGTGGGAGGTTTTGGTGTTTGGGTTTGTTTCGGAGCTGGGATTTCATAGAGACTGCGCAGTCACTGAGAGGGAGGATGTAGTCCATCTTGGAGGTGTTCAGGATCAGGATTTCTGCAGGAGATTGAGCCGAGATTTTGAGTAGAGGATCAGCCTTTTCCATTGGGAGCATTTTGGTGGAGTTTGAGGTGGTGTTTCAGTCATTCTCATTTAGCCTCTGCGCAGAGCCTTGGAGGCCAGCATAATTTCCCAAGGGGGTATTTTCCGGAGGTTTTCGGGGGTCGGCCATTTTTGATATGGTTTCTGGGTTTTGTCGGGATTGGTTAGTAGAGGAGGATTTCATATTTTCAGCTCATTCCAGCAAGGGGATCAGCCCCTAGAATTTATTCCATTCTAGCAGTAGCAGCTACACGACAATTTTCTAGCAGCTGGGATGCAGTTCAGAGAGCAGCCATTTCCTGTATATTTTGAGAGTATTTATTCACTTGACTTGAGCAAGTTTAGGTGCCATCACTCTGATCACCTATTGTACTTCATTATATTTCTCAGTCTAATAAAATGGCTTAGAATTTCCTCTCTATATTTCTGGATGAGTTACCGTACATTCTCTCTATGCTATTATATGTTTGCTGCACTGTTATTTTCATATATTCTTGAGAATTGTAGTTCTATACCACTTGGTGTGTTTATCTTTCACTCTTAGACAAAGTTTGGAAAGGGCCAAGTAGCCTCCAGATCTCATCCTCTTTTCAGAGGCAACATATCCGGTAAATGCCCTCCTAGTCCATCTCTGGTTGGAGTTTGCCGTGTTTTAGAGATATCCCCGAAACAGGATATTACAGTCATGGGTAAATTTGAGAGAAAATCCAATATTATGGATTACCAAGGTTTTGAAAGAAGAAAAAATGACATATAAATACCTCAATGTTGATTAGTTGATTTAATACTAGAACATGAAACACAAGATTTGAGGTAGCATTCAACATCTTATCTCATGTGAGGCTAGAAGAAAAGTTGCAATAATAAAAAAATTAAATTTCTCTCTACTTATTAATTGCAATTAATTTTACAATCCTTTTTTAGAGATGAATGTTTAAAATAGTACCATATGACTTGATACTCCAAAATCATCCAATATATTTGAGCTTATATATATCACATTTATAATGGAGAAGTTGATTATAGTTTGTGGGTATTGAATTGATTCGATGCCATGCTACTATTATTTTATACAATGAAGCCCAAATGACTCTTTACGTAATTGTTGGCTTGAAGAAACCACGTATCCAAGTTGCCATTTCTTGTTATAGGAGGATCAATATTATTAAGCATGCTTGATCTATAAGTGATCATGGTTATTCTACTATATCATTTTGCCATAACATTCATACAAATTTATGTAGTTTTTTTTATGCAATGTTTTTCCTAATAATCATATGTATATTACTATATTAACGCAAAAAATATTGAAACAAGTTGAGACGGAAAATGAATGAAGTTAACAAAAATGCCACACCATTCATAAAATGAACACAATAAGTGCCTTCAGAAACCCAATATGAGAAATTCCAACTAGAAGGTGAATAATATGCCTTTCTCTCTTTTTCTCATATATGAAATGTAAATATAAACAAAGGTGAACTTATTATGGAGTTTCCATTGACACTATGACTTGTATGACTATTATAGGGTATTTTACTTCCTCTATTATGTTCCAAGATCCAACTCCCTTTATTTTCTCAATTATGGAACAATAAATCAATACAAAAGTAAAGGAACCCCTTCATTTCTAAGTGACTAAGTGTTTAACATATTTTGATAACAAAGGTTAGGGTTAATGAATTTTCATTCCTAAATTATTGATAGGGTTAGGGTTTTGGACCCTCTATAATATTCTTGAAATTCCACACATGACTAGCTCCACACATGTGGTTAATGGGGGATGACATGGAATGAATTTGGTGCCATGGTGGTCAATAAGATATTATCATTATATAAATTCGTCATGGAAACTCTAATTCAAGTAAAATTTGTAGCTTTGGATGTGTAGAACAATGCTGAGAGGTTGTGAACTACATTTTAAATTTTTGACCCTAAGAAAGGTTGTTTAATGCCCCAAATGGGCTATAGAAGAGATCAGGAGCTCAAATTTAAGCTCAAAAATCAGAGTTCTTGCAATCATTCGAAACCTAAACGACTGGATAGGTCTCGTTGCCCTAATTTTGGTGCATTTTGTTTCATAAAAACCGACTCCGTATGAGAAAGTTAGAGCTTGATATCCATTTATCAAACATCTAAAATTTGTGCAGAATTGACAGGATGATGACTAGGAAGCTTAGTTAGCAAAAATAATATTCCCAGAATATTCCTCCAGTTAGTAAAATGAGGAGCTGACAAGTGTCAGCTGGTGGTTGGTTGAAATTTGATTGGTTTGGGTTGGACCAATGAGGTCACAACTTGTGGATAGCTCGGAGGCCGTCATGTGCCCCCCCAAGGTCGAAATGAGTGTTAAATTTCTTGGTCAAAATTTTTATGGAGGTTCCGGGGTTTGACCCCGCGACCTCCCCTCCACCAGCGCTAAGACTTACCAACTGTGCTGTGTGTTAGTTCTTAATATATTATGAAACTCATATATATTTAACATTGATATAGTTGCATGGCAGGGGTAAAGAGGGCTAACTATCGGCCCATAGGATCATACACCATGACCTCGGTGGAGCTCCAACCAAATATGTGGAATTAAAACATTAACCCCGCTTTATTAACCCATAATCCATGTTTAAATGAGCTTAATTTTGGGTTAGATTAAAGCATGTGGTTAGAGTTTACATGTGCTTAACTAGCATTTAATCTCTAGTTCAATTTAATCATAGATTAGCACTAATTGACGGAGTCCGCCAATTTTGGCAGAAACTCTAGTTCTGGCGGAGTTAAGTGGAGTTGCTTCAGTTTTGGAGGAGTTTTTCTAGGAACAATTGATTGAGCCATAAATTGAGAAAATTTCAACAAAATTGGGCTTAGAAAGAGTCTATCTAGGATTTTTGGATAATCTGAATAGTTTGGTGTAGGTTTCAGAGACAGAGGAGCACTTCTGGAAGTGATGTTTTTAGCTTCAAGGTTAAAGATTCTTAGGGCCACCAGGAGAGGAGGCCATATCCGCTTCACCTAAAGACCATTTGAAGAGCCATAAGAGGCTACTTAGAGGTTTTTGAATGCTGTGAATCCATTTGTAACCTCTTTTTACTGATTTGAGAACATATTTAGGGTCACATTGCAGGTTTTGCAAGTAAGGTGTATGGATCAATCATATTTTTGAAGCATTTTTGGAAGTTGTTGAGAAACAAGGAGACCTTGTAGGGGTTTTCCCAATTACAGAAAGATTTTTGCAACACTGTGACCAACATGGTTAAGCTCTGGTTTGAATTATTTATTCATGAAGTTATTTATTGTATTAGTTAGTGTGGAATTGAAGGGTGTATGTGAGGGGCTTCTAGCTCTCACCAGTGAAAGAATCTCATATCTGTAGGAGATATGTTGTGTTGCTGATATTGTGAGAGTTATTTGCAGGAGAACATTACCTTGAAGGGGTAATAGCCACATGTTATTAGCATTAAACTGATATGTACTTTTGACACCGAATACAAGGGAGGTCTAGTCATGTTGACAGACCATGATATGTAGCCTAGGAGGGGTGAACTCCTTCATCAATGGATTTTGTCTTGTTGTTTGATTCACATTTCTTTTCAAGTGTTTTGATGATTTCATGCTTTACAATTTGTTCATGGAATTATACTAGTTGAAGAACACTTAAAAGAAACCATTGAAGTAACCTGCTGTTCAACAAATCTATGCACACAATCCTTAAGCACTTTTATTTTATATTGATGAGGAAACTAACACAAAAAAACTAATTAGTTTTTCCATATTCAGATGAAGTTGTTATCAGAGCTGCAGGTTGATTGTTTGCTTGTGCTGCTTGTGAAAATATGGTGAAAATTATTACAAGGTTAAAGCTATAGAGAGGAGAAGGAAAACCTTTTGGTGCATATTCCCAAGTGGGAACAAGGAGAAGGAAGCCAGAGTTGCCACAAGCTCCACCTCAAGTTTCACCTCCACAGATTCCCGAGTCTTCAGTAAGCATGTCTCAAGGAGGAGAGCCTACAAGCTTGGAAAAATATGAAAGCTTAAAAAAGGCTTTTTGGGACATGTCAGAGATGGTGAAGGTCCTCTATGAAGAGAGGAACTCACAACTGCAAGGTGAAGACTCTTGATCTTCAATAGGAGAAGGTTCTCCAAAAAAGTAAGAAGGTAAAAAGAGTGGTGATAAACCACCATCTTCTCCACAAAATTCATATTTTTCTACAACTTTGATGCAAAATGCTAATGTAGAATGTCCTTTGAAGATGGAATATGGACATGTTTGTGCCTTTTTTCCACATGATGTGGAGGGTGAGGATCAATTAGCACCTCATGTTAAGGAGATAAAATGAGAGGACAAAAGAGTCCAAGATGAAACCTTCAGAATCAAAAAGGAGTATGAAACCATATTTGTGTCTCTATCAAGAGATTAGACAAATGGTGAGCATGCATATGCTCCTTATTTACATGCATATGTTAATGTAAATTATTTTGCAGCCTTTGAAAGACATAATAGAGGAATTGGGTCCAAGATATTGGAAAAGATGGGTTACAAGGAAGGCGTATGTCTTGGTGTGAATAAACAAGGCATAAAGAAACCAATAGAGGTAAAAGAGATAACTAAGTATGAAGGCTTGGGTTATGTTGCACCAGAAGAATGATTTTATGATGAAAACTATTTTGTATCATGTACCTTCTATCACAAAAGAGGACATGAGAAGGCAAGGTGTTGGAATTTGCATCTGGAACTAGTACCTGCTTGGTTCTCCAAATACAAAAGAGACTTGAAGGTATCTCCAGAGAGAGATGAAAAAGTTGAAGAAGAAGCTGATTCAAGTCTAGAGAGAGATGAAAAAGTTGAAGAAGAAGCTGATTCAAGTTCTTCTTGTCATGCAAGTTCAACATCTAGGAAGCATAAGCCAAAGGACACCAAGAAAAGGTATACTCATACTGTTCATTCAAATGCTTCTCCTAAAGGAAAAAAACCTGCCGATTTTAGTGACATGTTGAGGAGAATGTCTCCATGCAATTTTTTCATTTCTTCTAACCATTGTGTAGATGAGTGTGACAAAAGAAAAGCCATCATCAAGAAGATGTTTATGTCTCTTGATATTGGGAACAAGAAGAGGAATAATAATCAAAGAAAAAGGCAAGTGAGCTAAGAAGAGCTCAAAGGAAAATTTTCACTTGCTGCAATATCAATGGGCATTGGATCGAGAAGTGTTGGAAATTGTTTCCACAACTTCAACCTGGTAAGGGAAATAAAGTCATCCAAGCACCGAAAAAGGAACCGACAAAATAAAAAGTGGTGCAAGATGCGACCATTCATGAAGCAACTTCAAAAGAAGGAAAAGTTCAAATAGAGGGTTCAGTTACCATGTTGCGTAAGAAATGTTCAGACTATTTTTCCAGTTGATGATTGTAAGTCTTTGTTTGCACTAGTTTCATTTCCCCATAGTGGGTAATTTGTAAAAGTGATAATTCATGAATAAATTAGTTACATGCAACAATGTTTTCTTTATCATGTTTATGCTAGTTTGGCTTGGTTTTTAGTCACTTGAAATGGAAAATTTGGGTGTCAAGTTTCTCCATGTTGTAAAATGTATTTCTCTTTCATTATGTCGGAAAAAAGATTGAAAACTGTTGTATGAGTAGTGGTAGCATATTTTGTAAGTACAACTATGTTCAACACTTAATTTCTACAAGTATTCACCATATATAGCTTGTATTGGTTTATGTCGAAGTCTTTTGGATTTTATCCTCGATAAGGATTTTTGTAGATAAACACCATTGATTTCTTCTTGGGAAGGATTTTGTTATGCATGGTCATAACGACATGGATAAGTCGAGAAGAACCACCAACTTGAAACTTTTGGTCAAGTTGCAGTTCAAGTTCAAAATTAAAAAGAGCCGTCAGGGCACTTCAAACTTCGATTGGGTCGAGTTTAGAAGAATGAAGGAACTGTACCTTCAATTTCTAAATAGATGAAAATGAAATTTTGAAGAAAAAAACTATTTCAGTGGGGAGATATGATCAGGATCTCAAATTTAAGCTCAAAAATAAAATTTCTCGGAATTGCTCGAAACCTAAATGACCGGATAGGTCTCGTTTCCCTGATTCTGGCGCACTTCGTTTCATCAAAAACTGAATCCATATGAGAAAGTTAGAGCCTGCTGTCCATTTTCTCAAACAACTAAAATTTGTGCAGCATTGACAGGATGATGACTGGGAAACCCAGTCAGTAAAAATAATATTCCAAGAATTTCCTCCAGTTGGTCGAATGAGGAGCTGGTAAGTGTTAGCTAGTGGTTGGTTGAAATTTTGGTGATTTTTCGCAATTTGATTGGTTTGGGTTGGACCAATGAGGTCACAACACATGGATAGCCCATAGGCCACCACGTGCCCCTCCAAGGTCGAAAGGAGTGTTAAATTTCTTGGTAAATTTTTTTATGTAGGCGTTGGGGTTCAACCCCGCGACCTCCCCTCCACCAGCGCCAAAACTTACCAACTATGTTGCGTGTTAATTCTTAATATATTATGTAACACATATATATTTAACATTGATATAGTTGTATGGCAGGCGTAAAGCGGGCCAACCCCAAAGGGACAACCCTCGGTCCATAGGACCATATACCGTGACCTCGGTGGAGCTCCAATCAAATGTGCGTAATTAAAACATTAACCCCGCTTTATTAAACCATAAGCCATGTTTAAATGCGCTTAAGTTTGGATTAGATTAAAGCATGTGGTTAGCGCTTACGTGCATTTAAATAGCGCTTAATTTCCAGTTAATTTTAATCACGGATTAGCACTAATTGGCAGAGTCTTCCAATTTCGGCAGGAACTCCAGTTCTGGCAGAGTTAACTGGATTTTCTCCAGTTTTGGAGGAGTTTTTCTAGGCAAAATTGATTGAGCCATAACTTGAGAAAATTTCGACCAAATTGGGCTCAGAAAGATTCTATCCTAGCATTTTTGGATATTCTAAATAGTTTGGTGCAGGTTTCAGAGGCAGAGGAACACTTATCGAAGTGATTTTTCAGCTTTAAGATTAAATATGCTTAGGGCCACCAGGAGAGGAGGCCATATCTGCTTCACCTGAAGACCATTTGAAGAGTCAGAAGAGGTTACTTAGGGGTTTTTGGATGATGTGAATCCATTGGTAACCTCTTTTTACTAATTTGAGCACATATTCAAGGTCATATTTCAGGTTTTACAAGTAAGGTGTATGGATCAATCAGATGTTTGAAGCAGTTTTGGAAGATGTTGAGCAAGGAGGATACCTTGTAGGGGTTTTCCCAATTCTAGGAAGATTTTTGTAGTATCTGTGACCAACATGGTTCAGATCTGGTTTGAATTCTTTATTCATGAGGTTTTTTATTGTATTATTCAGTGTGGAATTGAAGGGTGTATGTAGGGGCTTCTAGCTCTCACAGGGGAAAGAATGTCATCTATGTAGGAGATATGTTGTGTTGTTGATATTGTGAGAGTTATTTATAGGAGAACATTACCTTGAAGGGGTAATAGCCACATGTTATTGGAAACAAAATGATATGTACTTTTGACACCGAATACAAGAGAGGCCTAGTCTTGTTGACAGACCAGGAGATGTAGCCCAGGAGGGGGTGAACTCCTTCATCAATGGATTTTGTCTTGTTGTTTGATACACATTTCTTTTCAAGCGTTTTGATGATTTCATGCTTTACAATTTGTTCATGGAATTATACTAGTTGAAAAACACTTAAAAGAAACCATTGAAGTAGCCTGTTGTTCAACAAATCTATGCACACAATCCTTAAGCACTTTTATCTTATACTGATAAGGAAGCTAGCACAACAAAAATAGTTTGTCCATATTCATATCAAGAAATTCCATGAACCTAAATTACCAGAAAAATCCACCCTTAAAATGGGCGCTACAAGCCTTTAACTCCAGTTTTCCACCCAAGAAGTATCCAAACATGTGACAAATTATATAATGATCCATTTTAGATCATAATCCTCAATTCTGGGAAGCTTTTGGTCTCCAACGATTTGATTAAATAAGGTGAAAAATTGTTTTCACTACCTTCTCCTTGGAGTACCATGTATCTTTTCCTAGCTATTATCCTTTAAATCCATCCTATTAGAGATCATGTGGCTCCAATATAGTTGTTCTAGACTTCCTTTAGAAAATTTTAACTTATACTAATTTTGCTTATATTCTTGTTCTATTTGCTCTATGGTATGTAATACTTTATTTTCATTTTATTTATCTAACATGGAAGGCTTATACATTGTCAAATTTTCATATTCACTACCATATAAATGTGAATATGTGGATAGAGGCTGAGTTTGTATGTATTATCACCTATATTATCTAATACTTAGAAAGGAACATATTGAAAAACTTTAATATTCTTACCATGCTCCCATAACCTTTCTTATTTAAGATGCAACAAAAAATATATCTCCCACCTTGAATGGATTTTTGATTCCATGCTGGTCATGTTGGGCCCTTTACTCTTTTCTTATAACTTCTTTAATGTTCCTTCTACTTGCAAATGGATCTACATGATCTTATTAATGATTTTTTTGGCCCTCAATCCTTCTCTTGTGGTGTCTTTCCTCGCTCATTTTTGTTTTCTATATACAATATCTAAGGGTGGAAAATATCCAAAGAATTTCAAAAGAGGACTTACCTATGGAAGTGTGTACTACTATGCTATAAAATTATTGAATATAAATCAAGTTGTCATCATAGGCTCTTGGATGCTTATGACTATAACATCTCAAAGGTGAACCAATTTTCTATTCTCTACTTCTTTCTTCCCATCCATTTGTAGATGAAAAGTTGTAGGTATATTCATCTTAGTTTCCATCTTCTCCCAAAGTCTAATCCAAAAGGAACTAAGAAATTTAGTGTCTCTATCTAAGACAATGATCCTTTGTATCCCAAAGTGCACCTAAACCATTCCAAATAACATAATGGTTTAATTTTGTCCCTTGGTAGTATTTTTAGAAATCATGACAATGGAAATCTTATTAAAATTGTTCATTGCTACAAATAGATACTCATGTCACCTCCTATATTCTCTTCCATGTTCTCGTACGTATAATTAAGGAATTTTAGACATTTATTTTTATAATTTGGTTTATGTTAAAATAAAGTTTGTATCACCTACTAAATAGACTTACATATTCTTACATTTTGGGCTAGTGGACACACCTATGTAAGTTATTCACTATTGTTTCAACACCAAATTCCTTGTAACATTTTAGCTATGAACTTATCTAAGTTGCAATAATTTTATATTAGGAAGACATTTTACCAAAATTATAGATAAACCCATCACGGGGATGGGATTTAACCTTGACACCACCTTGTTCTACATGAACTTTTCCATTTAGCTACTGAAATACCTCCCTGAAGCCCTCACTATCCATGTATTCTTATTTGTATGAATTATGGGTGAAAGGATCCATTTACAAAATAGTTCTCATTGCTATTATATTTGGTGTGGGTGGATGTAAAGGAATGATTATGAAATTACTCTTGACCTTATTATATTTAATGATAAGATAGAATTATTGTAAAAATCATCCATGCCATACTTTCTCAAGCTTACACCGGGTCTATAATTGTTGTAGTACCTAGCGATTGTTATGAATGAAATTTTTACCATTAGATACATTTTTCATTTCTTAATAACTCAAAACAAAGCATATAGGCATGCAGGGTATTTAAACTTCTGCATGGAGAATTTCAGAATGATAGTGTATTGGATTACCTCCTTGGATCAAACATACTTCCATGGCATATCCACTTGCACCCATCTACACTTCAAAGGGATTATATAAATTAGGTAGTGTTAGAACTGGTTCTTTAATAATCTTCTATTTAAAATATTCAAAAACACTTCACTGATTTTGTCCCTGCTAGAAACTCTTGTTAGTAGTTGTCATAGAACAAAGTAGTGTAGCCAAGCTAAAAATGATGTTATAAATTTTCAATGTAATGTTTTTCTTCCAAAAAATTCCTAACTTCAACAAAATTTGTAGAAGTCAACCACTTGATGATGGCCTCCATTTTTTAAGAATCAATATTGAGTTCCCCTCCAACAATCATATCATAGGTACACCAAGGTTTTCCAACAATTTATGATTTTTTAGAGTCTTTAACCCTTGTATGAGATATGAGATATTTTTTACCTAGAGATAAGAATCAATACATCATCCATATACATTATGAAAAATGAACAAGCAAACATAATACATCATTCATTAAATTTATAATTGTAGTTGGTGAATTACATAAACTAAAAGGCATTACCAACCATTCATATAAATATTGTCTCATCTTGAAGGAAATATTCCAAGGGTATTTTTATTTTACTCACACTTTATGCTATTTTAATTTAATATCAAACTTGGTGAAGTACTTGGCATATTGAAAATAATATATAAAATTAGTGGCCTTGTGTAGAGCGCATCAATTCTTTAGGATGCTATAACCTTGAGATTTGTAGTTGATAAACATTCTACAATTCCCATCCTTCTTAGGAACTATGATGACAGGTGACCCACATGGTGAGGTGCTAAGTTGAATTACTCCTTGCTCCAATATTTGTTGCAACTATTTATTTACATCCACTTCTACTATAGCCCGTGTGTATAGTCCTATGTTTGGTGATGTGGTGTTAAGCAAAAATTATGTCTCATGCTCTACTCCCTCTTCGATGGTAAGCTTTCGATATCTTTATACTAATCTATATTCTTTCAATATATGATCCAATTGGTGTTTTTTCAATTTATTACATCAAACTAGAGATTCCTTTTCATTTATCAATTCATCTCCTTAACAATTCCATCTTAAGAAAAAAAATACAAACATCGTACTTAAATCAATCATTTTATTGGAATAGTTGGCACTTATGAGAGATATCTTGGATTTAATATTGTGTGCATTGATGATAAAATAACTCCCATCCTTGATAAATCTATATTATTTTCACATCCTCATGAAGATGACATTCCCCATCTACATGTAGGGGGTTCTGAATACTACACCTCAAAAATAAAGTGATACTACATACTACATCTATCTTCAATTTATCAATATTTTGCACTTATACAAAATTTTATCTTACATTGCATAGTGATTATAAGTTATACATCATTATTTTCCCATGCCGATGGGTATGGTAAGGATGATCATAAAATTCCAATGCAGGCTTACTTACCAGATCCTTTGCTATGATGTTGGCCTATGAAATAGAATCAAATAGAGCATATGGATTTTTCTTGTTGACATGGATGTTGATATGGAAAGGTTTAGTCATATCCTTCTCTTTCTTGGAAATTATGATATTTAGGTTGATCTCCTCGTCCATTATAGTGTAGATAGTATTTTCATTTACATTTTAGTTTCTTTATACTTGATTGCATGAATACACAACTAGCATGTTCATATTCTTGGCCTCCTTCGTATATATCTTTTGGTTTAGCTTTTGATGTAGCTTCTAATACATATTATGTATGGCCAATACTATTACAATGGTTACAATAATTTCTTGGATTATCGTAGTACAATGGCTACTATCTTCTTATCCTTTTCTTTTCATTTATTATTTCCCTTCTTGGAAGTGTCTTGGTGGTCTTTCTATTTGGAACCATTTGGCTGCCCTTTCTTCTTGTTCATATTCTTTAGATATTTTTCTTTCACGTATGATTCATAAACACTCATGGGTATAAAGAGCATCAAATATCTGTTTATTTGACCATGGATTCCACCCTAATACTTAAGGAGTACATTTGGGTTCTTATATTCCCAACATAATGGATTGTTCATAAAATCAATGATGTACTCTTTTATACTCTACCTTTGATTTTACTATAAGTAATTCGAATGGATCCATTGGTCCTATTAATACCTAATAGTAAAATTGGGGCTTAGTGAGGGTTTTAACAACCTCCAAATTATCCACTAGGAGAAAATTCCATATACTAAGCATATTTGTATGGTTTTCCCACTAATTTTAGGCATGGCCCTCTAATTTTAGTGAAGAAAAATATATCTTTTTCTTTTACCCATGTAATTAAAATTTAAATAGACTTATAATTGTTGCAAAAACTGGCTCAACTTAACAACATCAATAGCACATTGATAGGGTTTGATGTCAAATTTCACTTACAGTTTAAATAAATATTGGGAAGAGGTATTGTTAAAAGTGGTAGCTTCATAAGTGTATTCTTGCATGGTCTCCTTGTCATCCTTCTTGAGAATCATCTTGTCATGCCAAGATACAATGCCTATAGATGAAACTCACTCATGATAAGATGACATCAATCCAGAAATATCTGAGTCTAATTCTCTTCACACAATTCACTAATCAGACTTGAGACTGGGTGTTGGAAAAAGGAGAAGTCCTAGGGATTGTGCAGTGCAAAGTTCTAGGAGGAAGGAGTGAGGGACTGATGGACGAGATTGTGCAATGCGAAATGGCTGGAATATTGAGAGATAAGACTACATAGTTGAGGGAGACAGAGTCATAGCGGGGCATGCTTTCCTACTGTGACAATGTAGTGCACAATTTAGGAGAAATATTATGCCACTGGATTGTGTAGTTGCACAATTCAGAGAGACATGTGAATGTAGTCTTTTTTTAGTGTTAAAGATGTGCTACAACCTGATTGTATCTTGAGAATCCATTAATCATTGAGAGCCTAAAAAATCCAACTAAATTTTTAAGAATGTGATCCATTTTGGTAAAGGATAACTGTCTTTGAAAGATAATTTATTCAAAATTTTAAAATCAACACAAACCCTTATCTCACCATTCTTTTTTATAACTAGAACAAAATTAGAAACCCACTATGAATCTATAAGAGTAGCTATGATCTATATTTATGAAAGGAATGAAATGAAATGAAATTTTATAACCAAAACATAGAGATACAATGAAACTTTATTTCTATTAATAAATGGAAAATGTTGATTGTAAAAAAGCAGAATGAAAACAAACTAGCTTGAATGGTGGTAGCATATCCATAAGAAGAGACGTGACTACTACGCGCTTGTGCCAAAGTGAGTTATAATGAGGCCAAAAGATCCATTTTAACATAGAAAACAATGAAGAAAACCATGAACATCCAAAATCCTAACTTAAGAGATGAAACGCTAAAAGTCTTGTGGGCCCAATGAGGGTTAGTTGGTACATCAAATTCCTAGGGTCATAAATTTTGCATCCAATATCCATTTTGCACACTAAATATCTTGTTGGAAAGGTTAAGTTGAGATTTAAATTTTATAATAACCCATGATCTGCATAAATCTATAGCCTAGGTCAATTCCATGTCAAAAAAACATCATTTAGGGCCTCAAAATGGCCTCGAAAATTTATGACCCAAAAAACGTTGTAGAAAAACTTCCAAGATGGAGAACTGTGCTTTGAGAAAATGAAGTAGGTGGATGTCCATCGATATCCACCTAGATAAGTCCTCCCCCCATTAGGAAGAAATGGTATCCATTGTATTAAGTGTCCCCATTAAATGAGGAAACTTTTGTTGAATTTGGCTCCTAGTGAGGCACTTGCATTGGTGAAGAAGCTACCAAAATTTCACAACTCGGTAGAGTTGTATGTGTTGTTGGAAAGTATCCTCTTCCTTGGTGTCGATGATCTAATCCACTATATAATATTCAATGCAGTCAATACTAAGATTTGTAGGGTCTAATTTCTCGGCCACCTCCAAGGTATCCAACAAAGGTGGTTAATATGGTTGAAGCAACTCCACATTGAACATTGGGTGCAAGCCAAGGAAATGGAAGAATGTTAAATTAAAAAGCATTATCACCCACCACCTTTGTGATCGTGTAATAAAATATTTAAGTTGTTTGAGTTTTCTATTGGGGCCCATGAGGTGCTCTTTCTGCAAGTGTAACCGCATCTTATCACCAACCTGAAACTTATTTGGGACCCTATGTTGGTCTTGCTACTGCTTGTAATTGGCATTGAATTTTTGTAGGATATCATGGACCTATTATTGGAGATGTTGGATCCGATAAAAAATTTTGGCTTCCATGTCTACCTTGATCTAAGCATGGGAGGACTTTGTTGGTGAATATGCAATGGGAATAACTACATAAATTGGGACCACTGGTTGGAACCTCAAGCACACTTGAAAAGGAATATCGAAAATAGAGTCAAAGAGGGAATTTTTATAGCTATGCTAAACATATGGAAGGTTCTCATCCCATGTACACAAGTTATTGGAGTTGTACATGTGCAAGATATGAAAAATAAGCTTGTTAACCATTTATATTTATCCATCTGATTGGGGATGAAAGTGTGAAAATTCCATTAACCTCTAGAATCATATTGCAACAACTGGAAGATATTCACCTAATTGTTAATTTTCTAATTTAACAATATATTTTCAGTTTTAATATGAAAAACACTGAATACATCACACTGCAACCTATACAAATAAAATACAAAAGAAATATAAGTGCAGAAAAACAAATCTAAACAAGTATAGATCACACAACCATTTGGCACAATTATTTTTGGACTAATGTCCCCGGAAAAACCCAATGCAGGAAAACCGGTGCAACAGATCTGAGGGTTTATATATTATGCAATAAATATTTATGAGTACAAATATATGATTGGAACACCCATAAAATAATATAGAGAAAATGACAGAAGAGATCTTGTGAGACAAGCCTCACTCCTCCAAGGGAACCCAACATTGATATGCACCAAGACTGGACTGCCCTACGCTGTCTCTGTGTAGTGACTGCATCACCCACGCTATCTCTGTGTCACAAATAAGACTACCCTTATGCCTCTATGCTGGTATCTATGCTGGCTGGAAACTGAAGCCTTCTGGTCTCCGGAAAATATCTTTGGGATCTGACATTGGACCAATGCTGTCTCCTCAGCAAGAAAACAAATTCCCTCCAGCCTCTGCGTAATGACTGTGTAAGCACTACGTCACTGGATCTGCGATGCTACTATGGATCTCTCTGTATTTGATGCTATGCACTCTCTGACTCAAGAATCCTTCTAAAAAGAATTACTACCCCTCATTTCAAGAGATCTCACGATCAAATTTTCTCTCTAAGCACTACTCACTAAAGAAATCGATCTCTGATCTACGCAAAATATGTTTTCCAAATGACCCTTCAAGCCATTCTTGTAGACTTCTCGTTGAGACTTCAACAACCCAGATTATATCTCTACTCAACAACTAAGATTAAATTTTGACTTGATTTGTTTGTTCTAGATTAATATCACTTATATTATATTAATTCACTTTAATTATTTTATTTTCCCAAGTTTAGACTTAGGGCCCCTTTTAAAATAATTAATTATTTCTATAGAATAAAATCCGAGTGGAATTTCACCAAACGATTTTTGGGTTATCTAGAATGCATGTGTCTAAGCCTATCCACACGATTTGAGACTTAGAGCACATCCAATGCTACCCCAAATAAGCACTCACTCTTAGCGAGGAATGTGCTCTAACAATGTGCCTTGTAGCACACTGCTTTGACCCTGAAGAATCTCCCTCTGCATCACTGATGTCTGAAAATGCTACCCATCAACTCTGCGTAACTGTTGCATCTGTACAACTGCTGAAACTGCCATTGTCAAAATTGCATCTGTACTGAAACTCTGTTCTGCATCCATGATGCCGATGACTTTTCCACTGCCAACTACTACTGCATTGCAACAATGTTGCTTTCTACAATTGAAAAACATCCAAAATTGGACAAGTATGATGCATATCAGTGATGAATATATGATTTATTTTAGCCTATGTGTTGTCCCTCTGAAGTCACTACATTGCTAATGCTCTACACTCCATCCCTTTGCGTTGCTGCAACACTGCTATGCCCTACTCAGACTCTAGTGATAATAACTAGTGCGCTGTCACTTCGGCACTCCTCTCCACCAAATAAGACTCGTCCATCCTGATACTTTTGTTTTGGGCTCCCATAGCAAGGTGATGATCTGAGAGGTGGACTCCTCAAGGATTTTTCCCAATCTTGTAGATATTTGGGTCTACAAATCCAAATCAACCCACCTCCCTCTTGGAGGTATATGAACAATCATAGATAATTCCTCATCCTTTATATTTGTTGCTCCGACCTCAAGATCATGCTTCTCATCCTTGTCCTTATTTTTGAGAGGACAATATGTGGCATAATGTCCCATATCACCACACCAGAATCATTTTATCTTTGACATATCCTTATTCCTTTTTCACTACTCTGGTTTCCCCTTTGATGCAAGGGCCGCATTCTCTTCCTCCTCCTTAATCTTCGAACCGCTGTTGTTTTCACCCTCTAGTTGACCCTTAAGTAAGTCTCTCCTCATATCTTCTTGCTAAAGAGCTGCCCATATTGATTGCCAGTGTGACAAGATCTCTCTGCCCAAAATTCTCTGACAAAGACTTCGTAATCCTCAGAAAATGAGTTGAGGGCCAATTTGACCATCTTTGTGGCCTTAGTAGCTACTCCTACGTCTTCCAATTGATCTCGATTTTCCTGAAGTCTAGACAGGAATGGATCAATAAGATCTCCCTTATACATCCTGGTGGTCTACTTTTTATCCTCCAAAAACATTTTCCACTAATCGAAAGACCCCTCATATAGTGTGGCCAATGTATCCCACATCTCCTTGGGGGTCCCTTGGGCTGAGGTGTGTGAAAAAATATGATCCCTCACTCCGTTGAGGATCAACTATTTCTTTTGGCTATATTCTTCTTAAAGGCCCTTAGTGGTGCTGCATCCACTAGTTCAGCTTGAGCATTGTCGATAAAGTGCTTGAGGTCATGCTCATCTAAAGGGAAGGAGATCATTTCCTTCCAGATTACATAGTTGGATGCACCCTCCAATCGGTCTTTGTCATGCAATTTGCTGGTGGCCATCCCACCCAAATGCTATCGATCTGATACCTCTCACCCTCTTCACAATTAGATTTACGCACTCCTTGTGGAGCAAGCCACAAAGTAAGCTGCTACTGCACGTGGAATTTGAGTTTCTTGGGAAAAAAAATCAATGGGGTTAGAAATCCCCCAAAACTATGTTTTTGCTACACTTACTGATGCTCTGCATTAGCAATGACTACTACGCAGTCAACTATGTCACTCCAGGTGTTGATATGTGTAGATCTATTGTGCTGCTCCCTCTTCCTCAGAAAAATTGCAATATGGAACAATCCTACCTCTCTGTCGGCTCACTCAGAGAGAAATTTTCTTGCAGGTTTAGCCCTCCTGGCTTGGACTGTGCAATCAACTGGGAGATCAATGTGCTGCTTACCCAACTCTTTGATCTGATCTTCACAAACACTGAATTTGATGGATCTTTTCTTTTCTTCTCCTGTACTAAGCTTAAACAAGCTCTGATACCATGTGGAAATTTCGTTAACCTTTTGAATACTATTGCAACAACTGGAAGATATTCACCTAATTGTTAATTTTATAACTTAACAATATATTTGCAGTTTTACTACGACAAACACTAAATACATCACAATGAAACCTACACAAATAAACTGCAGAAGAAATACAAGTGGAGAAACAAATATGAACAAGCATAGATCACATAACCATTTGAAATAGTTATTTTTGGACTATTGTCCCCACAAAAAAACAATGAGGGAAAATCAATGCAATGGATATGAGGGTTTATATGTTATGCACTAAATATTTATGAGTACAAACATATGATTGATACACCCGTCAAATCATACAGAGAAACTGACAGAAGATATCTTGTGAGACAAACCTCACTCCTCCATGGGAACCCGACACTGATCTGCACCAATAATGGATTGCCCTGCACTGTCTCTGTGCAGCGATTACGTCACCGACACAGTCTATGCGTCACAAATACAATTTCCCTTCTGCCTCTATGCTGGTCTCTCTGATGGATGGAAACTAAAGTCTTTTGGCCTCAGGAAAATCTCTCTGGGATCTGGCACTGGCCCACATTGTCTCCTCAACAGGAAAATGACTTCCCTTCAGCCTCTGTGTAGTGACTGTGTAAGCACTGTGTCACTGGATCTTCACTGCTACTGTGGCTCTCTCTGTCTCTACCTTTATGCACTCTCCAACTCAGGAATCCTTCCAACCAGAATTACTTCCCCTTGCTACAAAATATCTCACGATCAAATTTTCTCTCTCAGCACTGCTCACTAAATAAATCGATCTCTCATCTCCGCCAAATGTGTTTTCCAAATGAACCTTCAAGCCATTCTTATAGTCTTCTTGTTGAGACATCAACGACCCAGATTAGATCTCTAATCAACGATTAATAATAAATTTTGACTTGATTTATTTGTTATAGATAATTCTCACCCATATTATATTAATTCAATTTAATTATTTTATTTTCCTAAGTTTAGAATTAGGGTCCCTTTTAAAATAATTAATTATTTCTATAGAATACAATCTGAGTGGAATTTCACCAAAAGATTTATGGGTTATCAAATGCATGTTTCTAAGCCTCTCCACACAATTTGAGACTTATAGCACATCCGATGCTACCCCAAATCAATAGAAAGTAAGTCGATTTGGTCAACTTGGTATTCATGAGACACCATAGGCTAGACAAAAAGGTGATAAGGAAACTTCTACCCCTATCTGAAATAATGGTATGAGGTATCCTGAAATGAACTCAAACAAGCTCAAATAAGTGTTTAGTAATTTTTGCAGTTGTGCTACTCTTATTTTAGAGTGCCAAAATGGACATCTTAGAGAACCGGTCGACCACCACAAAAAAACAACCATTTCCATGCTTGGTGGATGGAAAAACTAACATGTAATCCACTGAGATTGACTCATAGGGCTTGTCGGGGGTAGGTAGAGGAGTGTACGACCCCAAATTTTTGATGGTTGGTTTAGCAATGATAAAAGAAAAGCATGATCTGATATACCATTGGACATCCTATCAAATATTTGGCCAATAGAAATATTGTTGAATTACTAATACCATCTTATCCACACCAAAGTTCCTTGACCCTTGACTATAATGTGCCTCCCATATCATCTTCGCACACTTGCTTGAAGGAACACAAAGGTGGCCCAAGTGGCACAACAATGTATCATAGAGGTGGAAGTGTAGAACTTTCTTTCTTGCCAACAACATCTTGTATGTGGTAGGGAATTCCGAGTCATTGTTGTCTAAATATGGCAACCGAGAGGTATTTTTCCCACGAGAGTTAATAACTGTGATTAGCACCGCAACTAGGGGCCTATTAAGGAAGTATATGACATAATTGATGCTACCCTTGTATTTGATTTTGAAATGGAATTTTTGCAGGTATGTGGACCATTTATGATTGAAGTCTTTATGTAACTTCCCTTGCACCTTTATAAATTGTAGAGGCCCATCATTAGTGTTGATGACATGGAAAATTTTAGGGGATAATATTCGCAGGTGGGCTAATTTTCCATGATTTTTCTAAAAAAAGGATTCGCCAATTTCCATTTTTTTATAAAAGTGATTCGCCAAAATTTTTCAATCTCAAATGGTCGTTGTAAACATTTTATGGTGAGGATTGGTGCAGAGAAAAATATTTTTTTCAAATCATCAAATGCATTATTTTGTGACTCAAACCCAAAAAAATTTACTTTTTCTCCTCCCTTGGTCACATGACTTAAAGGCCAAGAACCCCAACATGAGTCTTCAGTTCAGTTTAGCAAGGCCCAAGAAGCTACGAAACTCTATTAGAGTCATTGATGTTGACCAATCCTGAATGAGTTGGATCTTGGTTGGATCCACATGCGCACCTTGATCATCAATAATTTAGAATAAGCATTGAACCTTATTCATGTTGAAGGAGAATTTTTCTAAGTTAAAACATAACATGTATTGTCGTAGAGTGTGAACGACTTATTGAATATGATGAAAGTGTTATTCCCAACTCTTGATGAGTATGAGGATATCATATAGATATACCGCCACAGAATATTTGGTGAAATTCCATAAGATATCATCCATCAGCCACATGAAATTTGTCCAGGAATTTTCTAAACCAAAGGCAATGACCAACCACTCGAAAAGACCCTCCTTAGACATGAAAGAATTATTCCATACATTAGTTGGTTCTTTTGGGACTAAGTGGTATCCAAACTTCAAATCAATCTTATTGAAGTACTTGCCCCCATTGAGCTAGTCAAGAAGGTCGCCAATCCATTGAATCGAGTACCATTTCTTGATTGTGATTTTGTTAAGGGCTTGGTAAGTAATTCATAGTCACTAGGTCCCATATTTATTATCAATGAGTAAAACTGGGATTCCAGAGGGTGAGGAACTCAGTTATATTTCCCCTTTTGTAGCAACTCTTGGACCTGACACTTGATTTCCTCATTTTCCAAAAGAGAGCATTGGTAGATTTTCCCATTTGGTAGAGGTGTGGTGGGAGTCAAATTGATTAAATGTTTGACTTGACAATGTAGAGGTACCCCAATGGGTGAGTAGAAGATGTATTTTTATTCTTCCATGACCTTATCCACTTGCTTCTTCTATGTGGAGGGACCTTATGTGGAGGGAATAGATGTGGCCACAATATTCTCCTTACTTTGAGAGAGAATCATGAAGAAGACACATTTCTTGGTCTGGGAGAGGTCCGTATTGCATTGCTTAACAAATATCAAATAAATGGTTGTATGTGAATCTACCTCCGGTATCATGTATGTTTGTATGCAAAAGGTAATAATAAAACTATGAGGTCCAGAATAATATACAATGTGATGCTTCCATAAGTACAGTTGGCCTAAAATAACACCACTAACTTCAAAGGGAGAAATATCACACAATACCTTGACCTTGAAGCACTTGAGACCATAGGGAAGATGAAATTATTAGATAACGCGAAGATATCGCTCTTGGTGGAGCCACCCGATGGTGTATGGTTGTGGGTGTGGTGTTGTCAACAGGCCCAATCACTTGAAAATTTTTATTGAGATTATGTTTGTTTGAATTCTTCTATTGACAATAAATGTAGTGGAACACCCTTCACCTGCATATTTGAGTTAAAGAGGCACTCACCTTCCTATGGATCTATGGGATAAATTTTCTGGACATTGGTGGTGGAAATGGTGGCACTGGGTTCTACATCAATGATTTTATTTCCCTTTCATAGGTATGTTTTAGAGAAGGAACCTGCATCTAACTATGAGGCTTTCAACTCGGCTACCAATGACTTCCTGACGCATCATTCATTGGTACTATGAGAGGGGATCTTGTGGAAATTCCACCAATTTTCCATGTATTTATTCATATTCCCATTACCATTATTTTTTTGCGACTTAGATGGGTTACCATCTGCATCTATATGGCCTTCAAATATAGGAATATCAAAATTATCTTCTACCTTAAAGGAGGAGACACCTCCAAAGTGGCCACTTAATGAAGATGCGTCACCTATTGGCATCCGTTGAATATATGGTAAAAATTATACGTCACCTCATTCATTTGTCATGCGAGGGATTACTTAAGAAACATTTTAATAGTATCTCATACTCCCTCGTTTTTCTTTTCTTCCACCATGGCAGACCATTGGGGTTGGCGAGGATGGTCTTGCAAGGGCTCAAACAATTCGAGTCCCCACTCTTTATACCCTAACCTCGTTACGAACATGCAAAACAAAATAGATAAAGAGCATACCACTCTAATATCATTGATCCATATTTATGAAGTGCACATAATGAAATACATATTTATAAGAAAAATATAGAGATGCATTAAAACTTGACTTCTATTAATAAATTGAAAGCGTTGAAATTGTAAAAATGTAGAATGAAAAAAAACTAGCTCGAATGGTGGTATCTTATCTCCAAGAAGAGATGTGACAACAACATGCCTATGCCATAGTGAGTTAAAATGGGGCCTAAAGGCCCTTTTTAACATAAAATAAGAGACCCTACACATCCAAATACCTAACCTTAGGAGATGAAACACCAAAAGGCTTGTGGGTCCCATTGAGGCTAGTTGGTACATCAAATTTACAAGGTCATAAATTTTGCATATAATGTCTGTTTGGAATGCTCGATAATCCGTTTGAAAGGTCTAGCCAAGAATTACACATTAAAAAAATAAAAAAAATCCCTACCTATAGATACAACCTAGGTCCCTAGCACATAGAAAAAAACATCATTTAGGGCCTCAAAACAACTTGAGAAGTTTAGTACTTGAAAAAACCTTCTAAGATGGAGAACTATTCTTTGAGCTAGTGGAGTAGATGGATGGCCACCAATATCCACTTGGATCAAACTAGTTTTTTGCATCCAACAATTCCTTTATTTCCTTTTCAACCATAGGTAATAAAAAGGGATTAATTATTCTTAATTGTTGACTGAATGGTTTGGAACTTAGCTTGTATTATGTGATCTATGATAGTGGTATATTAGGTATTAATATATTCATAATTCCTTGAAAAAAATAATTTTCCTATTTAAAAATATTCATATACCTCTCTTTCATTTCTTTTGCTAATGACTTTGAAATCTTGATAATATTTGGCTCCTATTCAGTTCCAATATTACAATCTTCCATGTCTTATATATGGACAATAACAATGGGGTTGAGGGATAATCATCATGATCAAATAACCTTGTTGAGTCTCAAATCTGCATTGTTTACATCTTCCTAGACCTTTTTCATTCACCTGAACCTTCCCAGTTGTCAATATCATTTTATATTAATTGCAAAAGAGCATCTAAAATGGTTTTTAACTATATTTTGTGTTTGCTGTTTGATTTAGATTTTTGCTCATTTAGCTGCGGAATCTTGCCACTTTCCGCAGCTGCTGCAACTTTCCGCAGCCATTTTGTGAAAATCTATGTACAGGTGTCCTCAGGAAAAAAAAGACACATGGGCAAGTCAGAAATGATGTGGACATGGATCGTGTCCTATTGGCTCAAGCAAATTCACTTAAGGAAGCTGCGGTCAAAGGTGGCCAAATGGAAGTCAACTGTAGAGTCCCACGGTGACAAGACTCTGTTTCTTGTCACGTGAAGATTTATATGGCCGTTTCTGAATTGCGGGAGACAAATCAACACCTGTACATGGCTCCATAAGCCGAATTCAAACATCCACTCTGCATAGATTTACTCCTCAACGCGGCCATGATCCTAGATCTCTGGACATAATGGTTTACGTGTTCTCCATCAGCACAAACTTTAGGGAATTAGTTATATTTCCTTTGTTATAAATAATGTGTTTGCATACGCATATTAGTTAGTCTCCATTAGCTTCCAGATAGCTCTGTAATGTAATTACGTTGCCACTGTGCCGTAATATCACCTTTCTGTTATGACTGCATTTTAATATATAAGAAGACTCTGTTTCCAAGCATAATTCGTACTTGAAGTCTGTTGCCAAGGCTGGTGTAGAGGGCCCCTGCACACGCTGAGGTTTTGTGCATTATTGTATAGTTCTTGTTTTATTTCTTTAAGCTCATTGTGCCATAATTCATTCATGTGTTTATACATTGCATCTTTCATGGTATATATGCTTCATTTCTGTTTATAATCTTTCATGCTTTACATTTTACTTCTGTCTTTCATGTTCTATGTTATTGTTAACCGATCAGTGTTCTTGTTTCAGGTTATAAATAGGCAGCCCGGGCATTTGCATAACTTTTTGACTAATGACATGGAATTAATATTGTTCTGCTGCTAATTTACTTTTCTTAGTTTCTGTTTAATTTCAGTACTGCTTTGTTTATTTCAGTCTTGCACATTTGTTTCAGTAGTTAGATTTAGATATATCAAATCGTTCATGTCATTTTCAGTTACCTCCGAAAGCCACAGCTGGACTGATGGTGAGGGATTGAAGTATGAATGTATAGTTTGATATTAGTTTACTTTCTGCAAGTTAGAATCTCTTATTTGCTCATGACATCTTCGCTAATTTCCTCCGAAAGCCACAAATTCGGACCGATGGTGAGGGATCGAATTATGAATGTGTAGTTTGATATTAGTTTACTTCCCCGCAAGTTAGATATCGTGTTATCAAGTTGTTTATGGTTACCTCTGAAAATCATAGCTGGACTAATGATGAGGGATCAGAAGATAAGTTGATGTAATTTGATTTAGATTTACTTTGTTGCAACTTTTGGATTTCTTTCAGCATACTTTCTTTTGTGTTTGAACAACAACAAGAATAATGAGTTTCATGATCAGTAGTTCATTGTTTGTTTGACTACAGTAGTGATGCAATTTCATTTTGTTTGAAGAATTAATTTTTTCATTGTGTGTTTTTAAAATTATTTTGAAGTTTGGAAAATCATTAGAAAGACATTCTTGTCTTGAATATTCGTCTCCATACTTGTCTTTTAGAATTTCACAAAAATCCAAAAACGACACAAAAAGTAAGAGATAGGTTATCTTGCACATATAGTGCGCCACACTTCGTCAGCTTACGAATCCCGGATTGACAAATTAAATGTAGCAATTTAGGACACACAAAATTGACCAAACATTTTTGCGCCGTTGGCGGGGAAGTGTAACTAGGTAGCCAATTTCTTAAAAAAAAAAAAAAAATAATAATAAAAGAAGGGAAAACTTGATAATTTCTTGAAGTATGCTCTCCTCTTGCACCTAGTGTGATCTGGAGATCGAAAAGAGAGTTATTAGTTCAGTAATTCTCTAAGTATGCTCTTCTTGTACCCAGTGTGATCCGGAAGATCAGAAAGAGAATTATTAGCCCAACTTTAAAAAAAAAAAAAAAAAAATAAAAATAAAAAATGACATGCATAGAGCAAGAGATTCCAGGGGAAGGTTTATAGCTAAAGCCAAGAGTTCGATTTTCACAACTCCATCTTCTTTAAGGCATAGACCAGATTCACCACCATATACCCCTAGCCTTAAGATTTTTGGAAGTCAAGGAACAGCTGAATTAGAGGATTCTCCTATACCACCTACTAAAACCCATTTAGAAAACAAAGAGACTCTCTCTCATCCTCCCTTGGTAGAAGAACTAGAGGACTTTAAGAACTCTGAAGAAACTATCATGGCAGCGGAAGTAATAGATGGAGGTAGAGGTAGAAGAGGAGGAAACAATGGAGACAACAATGGTGAAGGAAATAATGAAAGAAATAGGGAAGGAGACAACTTGTTTGGATTCCCTATAGTTGATGAGGAAACTCATACAACGATGAAAAATATCTCACCATCTGCCCTCCCTAACTTTTATGGATTGCGAAGTGAGGATCCTCGAACATTGCCGAGTTTGAAGTCGTGTGCCGAACCTATGACTATATGGAAGACTCTCAAAAACTCAAACCTGCTTTCCTTCAAATATAAAGGGAGTCAGCTTTTGAAAAATGATTCATGGGATTAGCCACTCAATCTATTAGGACTTGGAATGATATGAAACAAATTTTTTTGGATAGATACTTGGACTATTGTATGCTCACTAATCACAAAGATTAGGTATTCAAAATGATGCAAAAAGAAGATGAAAATTTGGAGGATTTACTTGAAAGATTTCAATACAACTTAAAAAGAGCAAAGATGAGAAACTTAGATGAGGAAAATTTGAAAGCCCTTCTATTAAAAGCCATTAGAGATGAATGGATAGATACTTTAAACATGATGGGGAAAGGAGAAATTTCTCAACTTCCACTTCGTGACATAACAGAACTACGTGTCCATCTCTCAAGAGGAAAATCTAAAATAGGAAAAGGTCCTAGGGATCCTTCTCTTATTAGGGCTAACAAATCTACAACTGGATCAGTAAGTAGGGCAGAGATTGGTAATATTCTTGATGAATTCAAAACTGATATCTTAGGGAGCCTTAGTGAACAACTAGACACCCTTAAAATCCAAAACAAGCAGAAAGCAGAAACAGATGCTTTAGCCATCTTTTGTCCGAAATGTAGGAAGAAACATACTTTAAGGGAATGTCCCTTGGATGCAAAAGTTGTAGAAACATGTATGATTTGCTCAGAGAATCATGAGATCAAGGATTTTCCTTCAATTCCTGGACTCAAAGCTGTCTTTCAAGAAGACCCAAATTCAGTAGAATCTCTCTGCTTTGTTGCAAGAAGACCTTGGCAGGGACAACAAACTCAAGGGTTTAACAACCCTATGAATTTTCAAACCCCGCCAAATTGGAATCCTTGGCAACAACCTTGGCCCCAACATCAAAATCCATATCAGCCATGGGTACAAGGGATGCAAAATCCTTATGGGAGATTTTCTCAATTTTATCAATATCCTCCATCTTTTCAAAATCAACAAGCTCCACAATTTCCAAACCCAAATCCACAACTTTCATTGCCATTTCCACAACAAAAACCTTCTCAACAAAATCCAAATCCTCAACTCATGCTTCCATTCCAAAAAAAGACAAATCAACTTCTAGCTCAGCCATTGCCAAATCCTAACAATAAAAATCCTCAGAATACTTACATGATAGAAGGACAAAAATTTCCTACCTATATGATTGTTCCTCTCAATGATGTACAACTCAGATCTGGTAGAGTTTTAGAAAAACCTTCTATAGATGACCTAGAGCAGGATACCTCTGAGGAGGACTCTCTTGAAACCAATAAGGGTTCTGAGGAAGCATCTCTTCAAAACTCAAATATTCAAAAAGAAAAAGAAAAGTTAACACCCACAACTCCTATAGTTGAGCAACCTGCATCTTCATCTACACCTCCTTTTCCTGAAAGACTACAAATTGACAAGGGGGTGGAAAAACAAATCTTGTTGCCTAACTATGATTTTCTAGACGAATTGAAGAATGTTTGTATCAAGATTCCCTTGTTACAAGCCATTCGAGAGATTCCTATTCTAGAAAAAACAATAAAGGAGTTAAGTTTCAAAAGACCAGGAAGGAAACTAAAAGACACAAGAAGAATCCACCTGGTAGGAAAAATTGCAAATATTATGATGGGAAAAATTACCATGCAAAAGTATGTAGATCCAGGAAGTCCAATTGTCAAGACACATATAAATGGGATAGAAATTCCAAACACATTGATTGACTTAGGGGCTGCTATTAACATTATGAGTAGACAGACTATGTACCAGCAAAAACTTCCTAGCCTTCTTTTTACACCTACTTTACTGCAACTTGCAGATTGATCAATTATTAAACCAGATGGTGTATTAGAAGATATTTCAGTCTCCTTAGATTCTTGGGAATATCCGGTAGATTTTATGATTTTGACTCCCAAGAGTAATCTAGGAGGGCACCCACTTATCTTAGGAAGGCCTTGGCTAGCCACAGCTGATGCTTTTATTAGTTGTAGATCTGGGGATATGTACATTTCTAATGGTAATTCGACAAAGAAATTCAATTTGTATCCTCCAGCAAAAGCAATCACAGAAGTAGGAGACAATGAATGGGTTGATGATGAGGACATTATACAACCCGTCTTTACCATTTCGGAAGTTAGTGAGGATAGTCAAATTCTGAACACATTAGAAAATTTTGAGACATCTTCAGAATATGACCCCACACAATTTCAGTTGGAATCTGACATAGAATATTTATCATCAAGACAAATGTCTCTTTACTCTATGGAAGAGTTTGGTAGTTCTACCATTGAGATTTTTCCAGAAAAAACATTGAATATCAACAAACATTTGGAAAAGTCACAACAAAAAGAACTAATCAAAATCTTGCAAAAACATTCTACTGCATTTGCATGGGAGTATACTGACATGAAAGGTATTAATCCTAAGACTTGCATCCATCATATCTATATTGAGGAAAACAGTAGACCAATCAGACAACCTCAAAGAAGGATGAATCCAAATCTTAGGGAGATAGTGAAAGAAGAGCTCCAAAACTACTCAATGTAAACTTCATTTATCCAATTTCAGATAGCCGATGGGTTTCTCCTTTGGTTATAGTACCTAAAAAGAATGGTAAATGGAGGGTGTGCATTGATTACAGGGAATTGAACAAAGCAACTTTGAAGGATCACTTTCCTTTTCCTTTTATCGATCAAGTATTAGACACATTAGCAGGTAAAAAGTACTTTTCATTTTTGGATGGTTTTAGTGGCTATAATCAAATTCAGGTAGCACCTGAGGATCAAGATAAGACCACATTTACTTTTCCATGGGGAACTTTTTCCTACCGAGTACTTCCTTTTGGGTTATGTAATGCACCTGCAACATTCCAAAGAGCAGTACTAGGAATTTTTTCTGATCTAATCCATGATTGTGTAGAGGTTTATATGGATGATTTTACAGTTTATGGTAATTCATTTGAAGAAGCATTAGAAATTTTTGAAAAAGTCCTTATAAGATGTAAAGAAACAAACCTTTCATTAAGCCATGAAAAATGCTTTATGATGTTTACTGAAGGGATTGTTTTGGGGCATCATATTTCAGGAGATGGGATTAAGGTTGATAGATCAAAAGTTGAAGTCATCTCCAAGTTACCTATTCCAAATTGTCAAAGAGATGTTAGAAGCTTTCTAGGATTTACTGGTTACTATAGAAGATTTATAGAAAACTTCACTAAAATAGCATCTCCACTCTTCAAATTGCTTACAAAAGACTGTGAATTTAAATGGGATCCTGATTGTCAATCAACTCTTGAAACTTTGAAAACAAGAATATCTGAAGCACCTATCTTGAGAGGACCAAATTGGAAACTCCCTTTCCATATTTCTACGGATGCTTCAGATACAGCTCTAGGAGCCGTGTTGGGTCAAAAAGATTTAGTTCCTTATGCCATTTATTATACCAGTAAAAATTTGACTCCCACAGAGTTGAACTATACTGTGACTGAAAAAGAGTTTTTAGCTGTTGTTCATGCAATTAATAAGTTTAGACATTACATAACAGGCTATGAAACTTTTATTCATATTGATCATTCTGCAATTAGATATTTAATGAACAAACCTGTTACTAATAGCAGAGTGACAAGATGGCTCTTACTTTTGCAAGAATTCAATATTACTGTGTTGGATAGACCAGGAAAACAAAATACAGTAGCTGATTTCTTGTTCAGGATTCAGAATACTAAAGAAGATTCTCCTGTAGAGGATAAGTTTCCTGATGAATACTTGTTTGCAGTAACTATTAAGACTTCTTGGTATGCAGATATTGCTAACTATTTGGTTACAAGGAAACTGCCTTCACATTTATTTTCAAATAAAAAACGAAAAATTATTCAGGAGAGTTAAAAATATTCATGGATTTCTAACGAATTGTTTAAAACAGGGCCAGATCTTGTGATCAGAAGATGTGTCAGGGAAGATGAAATGCCTGATATTCTTAAGGCATGTCATGATGAACTATGCGGCGGACACTTTGTAGACAAAAGGACGGCCTATAAAATCCTCTCTTTAGGATATTATTGGCCTTCCCTCTTCAAAGATGCAAAACAATATGTCAAAATGTGTGACAGCTGCCAAAGAGTAGGGAAACCTACCCTTTCAAATGAAATGCCATTGCAAACACAGGTACTCATTGAATCCTTTGAAAAATGGGCTTTAGATTTCATTGGACCTATTAATCCACCATCTAAGCAAAAGAAGTATATATTGGTTTGTACTGATTATGTTACTAAATGGGTAGAAGCCAAAGCATTAGTATATGCTACTGAAAATTCAGTTGTTCATTTTCTTTATGAGGATATTTTTACTCGCTTTGGTGTTCCAAGAGAAATTGTGACAGATCAAGGAAGCCAATTCACATCCAACTTGGTGGAGAAGTTGATGGAAGAATATAAAATCAAGCACAGAAGATCTACTCCTTACCATCCGCAAGCAAATGGTCAAGTGGAGTCTACAAACAAAGTTCTTGAAAGTATCATCACCAAAACTGTTCATCTACATAGAAGAGATTGGGCAGAAAGGCTTCCTAAAGCCTTGTGGGCCTACATAACTACATGGAGAAATACAACAAGACATTCTCCCTATGAACTTGTTTATGGGAAAGAAGTCTTGCTCCCCATTGAGTTCCAAGTCAAGACCTTCACGATAGCTGTTCAATTGGGGATGAACTTATCAGAAGCCCAAAAACATAGAATGGAGCAATTGAATGAGCTAGATGAAATCAGACAAGAAGCAATTTTAAGAACTGATCTAGTTCAATATCAAAGAGCTAAATGGCATGACAAGTACATCAAAGAGAAGAAGTTTCAAGAAGGAGATTGGGCATTGTTATTTGATTCCAAGTTTAAATATTTTCAAGGAAAATTTCGGACTCATTGGCTTGGGCCATATGAGATTGACAAGATCTTTAGCAATGGAGCGGTAAGAATCAAGACCATTGATGAGTTTCAAACTCCTCTTATTGTGAATGGCCACAGATTGAAAGTTTATCATAAGCCACTCTCAAAAGAGGATTTTGTCAAAATGTTTCAAGAAAATTCTGCAATGAGCCTGGTACAGAAGAATTCTTTTTCTCCACCAGCCTAGCTTTTGTTCTTTCAATTAAAAAAAAAAAATATTTGTATAAGCCTGAAAACCAATCACTGATTGGCAGTCTTATACAGAAAATATAGGGTGAAAATCAGGAACACCTGACACTCTATATTTTCCAAAAAAAATAAAAATCTCTCTTTCATTTCACAAGTTTTGTGACCACCCATTCCACTTCATTCCACTTCATTTCACTTCATTTCACTCCATTCCACTTCATTTTATCTATTTCATTCCATTTTCACCAATAAAATTCTTTTTCATGACCATTTCCATCTAGTCATTTGTCATTTGTTCATGTTCATTCACCCAAATAATAACTGTGTCAGTTTCCGCAGCTGACATCTGTTTCCGCAGCTGACTCCAGTTTCCGCAGCCAGAAGCAGATTCCGCAGCTACCACTCTGTTTTCAAAAGAATGTACAGCCAGATGTTATTTCCATAATCATGAAATTAAATGCAGGTGAGAGGACCAATTATGAAGACACGGGGCATTCAAGATATCAATGAGGAGCAACTAATTGAAGACCAAGGAAAAAGGCAAAGATTCCAAGGTATGAGTAAAATTCATTTCAAATAGCATTGAAAACACATTTTTATATAGTTCTAAACCATAAGCTCCATCCATTATGTGCAATGATTATATTGACAAACTCCGTAACCCTTTCACGATCTCCATATGATCCTCCCACATTCATTCTCAAACGGTCCCATAATTAAACCTTCGATCTTCACTCATACTCCGATATTCCACCTATGACAATGAGACGTAGTTGATTTAACTACGGCTTCTTACAGCCGCATAAAATCCATAGCCGTTGTTTAAACGTGCTCACATTTATTTTGCAGCCACCAAATTTCAAAACACTGCCGGGTGTGTTATACTCCTCCTATTGTTCTGTTAATCTCACAGCCGTATCTCTGCCGTACTCACGAAACCCCTCTCTGTTCCGTTTCACTCCATTTCGTTCTCTGTTACGCTACAGCCTGTATACCCACTCTCTGATATCTACATACAGTCATTGTGCTCATTTCCGTGCATTCAGCCGTTCTACTTCCATTGAACCCTCCTCACGCAGGCAAAGTTTTTAAAGAGCAGAAAGAAGAATGGGTAAATTATTAAGAGCTGAACCAGAAGGACCTAAGTTCATGGAAGGATATCCGCAAGTCAGGGATATATTGAAGAAATCAAAGTGGCTGCGGTTTATCCAAAAGTTCAGAGGCTATCATAAAGAAGTGACAAAAGCATTTGCAAGGTCGTTCAATGGCCTGGAGGTAGAGATTGGAGACCTTAAGTTCACGGTGAATGAGGCATCTATAGCATCTGCCACAAAACTTCTTCAAGAGGGTGAACGTTGGTTTAAAAACAAAAGCATTAGTGATGAAGCCTGGAGAATAATCTTACGAAACCAAGGTATCGACATAACTATTTTTAAAAGAGGAATTCCTGTTCATGCTTTGAAAGAAGAATGGGCTACTTTGCTGCTAGTTGTTCAAAAATTCATTACCTGTGAAGGCCGTTTTGGGTCCATGTATATGTACCATACCAGATTGCTGATGAATTTTCTAGATAATCAAACTCTCAATCTCCCATATTTTCTATTAAATAGTTTGAAGAAAATGTATGTGACTGTTCAGAAGCATTTATGGGATGTAGAACCACATCTATATCACCACGGTCTTGTAAAAATTTTGATTGAAAAAGAGTTAAAGGAGAAGAAAGACACATGGGAACAATTTTTGATTAGAAATTTCTTTGAGGAACCTCAGGAAATTCCTGAAGGTAGTACATCAAGAAGGAGTAGGAGAAAAAGAACAAATGATGAAACTCAAAGTACTCCTACTACTACAATTGAAAGAACCAGTAGGGAAGAGAGATTGTCAAAAAGGAAGAAGAGAGAAACCAAGGGTAAAAAGCCAATAACACCAAAAGAGAGAAAAAGTATTGAGGCTATACATCAAACCCATTCTTCCGAAGAAGAAGATCATCAAGTGTTATCTGAGAAATTGGTTCATCTTCAAGAACAGTTATCTATAGCCAAGAAGAAAGAGAAAGGAAAACAAAAGCAAAAGGACAGTGGTCCACAACGTGTGAGAAGAAGTTCCAGACTTAAGGGGAAATTGAGGAAAACGCAAATGAAGGGTCCTCATTTTATTGATTTGGGAGAAGAAACATCTGAACAATCCCCAGCTGGCCATAGTCCATCTCACTCTCAGTCAGTTAGTGAACCTGGTTCATTTCATTCTCAGTCAGAAATTGAACATAGTCCATCCCATTCTCAGCAAGATGTTGATGTGAGCCCTTCTCAGCCAGATTTTGAAGATAACTCTCCTTCACGGCATTTTGGGGACAGCCCAATAAAAATGACACCTGATATAGACCCCAAGCAGCAAGAAGTATATGATTATATAGAATCTTTAGAAAAAGCAGCTACAGGTCCTAGTACGTCGTCCATTCAGCCTCACACAGTACAAGATGATTTAGTCCAATCACTAAACCAGGAAGTCTTTGAGCTAGAGCTTTTAAATAGACACATTAAAAATGAAAATGAGACATTGAAGGAACAAAGCAAATTGGACAAAATCATTCATGATAATACCATGCTACATCTGGGAATATGGCAGAAGAAGAACAACAAATTGAAAAAGAAGTGCCAGAAGTTAAGCAGAGCACTGGTTAATATCAAATTTAGATGCTTAATGAAGAAGCCCAGGATGTTGGCAGCACCAAGGAAGAAGAGGAGAGGATTGGATGTACTGGCTGAAGTGTCAAGGCATATGAATTGAAGAAGGATTATCAAAATTTTGGTTGCATGAGGACATGCAACACCTTCACAGTGGGGGTATGTTGAGTCTCAAATCTGCATCTTTTCCATACACCTTTCTATACCTTTTTCATTCACCTGAACCTTCCCAGTTGTCAATATCATTGTATATTAATTGCAAAAGAGCATCTAAAATGGTTTTTAACTATATTTTGTGTCTGTTGTTTGATTTAGATTTTTGCTCATTTAGCTGCGGAATCTTGCCACTTTCCGCAGCTGCTGCAACTTTCCGCAGCCATTTTGTGAAAATCTATGTTACAGGTGTCCTCAGGAAAAACGAGCCACATGGGCAAGTCAGAAATGATGTGGACATGGATCGTGTCCTATTGGCTCGAGCAAATTCACTTAAGGAAGCTGCGGTCAAAGGTGGCCAAGTGGAAGTCAACCGTAGAGTCCCACGGTGACAGGACTCTGTTTCTCGTCACGTGAAGATTCATATGGACGTTTCTGAGTTGCGGGAGACACATCAACACCTGTACATGGCTCCATAGCCGAATCCAACATCCACTCTGCATAGATTTACTCCTCAACGCGGCCATGATCCTAGATCTCTGGACGTAATGATTTACGTGTTCTCCATCAGCACAAACTTGAGGGAATTAGCTATATTTCCTTTGTTATAAATAATGTGTTTGCATACGCATATTAGATTAGTCTCCATTAGCCTCCAGATAGCTCTGTAATTTAATTACGTTTCCACTGTGCCGTAATATCACCTTTCTGTTATGACTGTATTTTAATATATAAGAAGACTCTGTTTCCAAGCGTAATTCGTACTTGAAGTATGTTGCCAAGGCTGGTGTAGAGGGCCCCTGCACACGCTGAGGTTTTGTGCATTATTGTATAGTTCTTGTTTTATTTCTTTAAGCTCATTGTGCCATAATTCATTCACATGTTTATACATTGCATCTTTCATGGTATTTATGCTTCATCTCTATTTATAATCTTTCATGCTTTACATTTTACTTCTGTCTTTCATGTTTTATGTTATTGTTAACTGATCAGTGTTCTTGTTTCAGGTTATAAATAGGCAGCCCGGGCATTTGCATAAATTTTTGACTAATGACATGGAATTAATATTGTTCTGTTGCTAATTTACTTTTCTTAGTTTCTGTTTAATTTCAGTACTGCTTTGTTTATTTCAGTCTTGCTCATTTGCTTCAGTAGTTAGATTTAGATATATTGAATTGCTCATGACATTTTCAGTTACCTCCGGAAGCCATAGCTGGACTGATGGTGAGGGATTGAATTATGAATGTGTAGTTTGATATTAGTTTACTTTCTGCAAGTTAGAAATATTAAATTGCTCATGACATCTTCAGTTACCTCCGAAAGCCACAGCTGGACTGATGGTGAGGGATTGAATTATGAATGTGTAGTTTGATAATAGTTTATTTTCTGCAAGTTAGATATCGGGTTACTCAAGTTGTTTATGGTTACCTCCGAAAATCATAGCTGGACTAATGATGAGGGATCAGAAGATAAGTTGATGTAATTTGATTTAGATTTACTTTGTTGCAACTTTTGGATTTCTTTTAGCATAGTTTCTTTTGTGTTTGAACAACAACAAGAATAATGAGTTTCATGATCAGTAGTTCATTGTTTGTTTGACTAGAGTAGTGATGCAATTTCATTTTCTTTGAAGAATTAATTTTGTCATTGTGTGTTTTTAAAATCCTTTTGAAGTTTGGAAAATCATTAGAAATACATTGTTGTCTTGAATATTTGTCTCCATACTTGTCTTTTAGAATTTCACAAAAATCCAAAAACGACAAAAAAAAAAGAGATAGGTTATCTTGCACATATAGTGCGCCACACTTCGTCAGCTTACGAATCCCGGATTGACAAATTAAATGTAGCAATTTAGGACACACTAAATTGACCAAACAAACCTCTCCAAAGGTATAGCTCCCTTAGGAATTAAATTATTTTTCAATTTCATAATCCTATGATCTACAATAATATTAATCTACTTAGGTTTATAATCAACAAGCTCTATATCATCCACTTCTTCTTATTATTGATCAATATGAGTAGTAGAGAAATTGCCAATTATTTTTAGGAACTTTACAAATTTTAATCATCTTATAATGCTTTTTAATGCTTTATATTATCTTTACTTGAAGGTATATAACTACTTATTTTCTCAACTATGGTTTTCTAGGTGGCTCAAAGTACTAGTTGAGGATGTAAGAGAATATGCTAACTGATTTTTATCCCTAGGAACTGAATTAATATCGAACCAAAAACAAGTTCTCCACCAAATCCCATACCTCATTTCTCTATGATCTAAGTTTTGTATGTTCAATTTGGCAATAATTTCTCAACTATCTGACTATTAACTCAAAATCCCAAAAGGAAATAATATTGAGGATCTTCAATTTCTTTGTTGCTTCCAGTACAAGAACCAATGCTTCATATTCTGTAACACTGCTAGTAGTTTTAAACTTAAATTTTAAGACAATAGAATAAATTCATATGTAGGATAAAATAATAACACACCAACCCCAAAACACTCTTTTGAAGATGCTCCATAAAAGTACATATTTCACACCTTATCTTTAGGAAAATCAATGTTCTGAATGTTCTCACTAATCGATCTACTCTCAGTAATATTAGACGTTTCTAAACTATTATTTACAGATAATATATAATAACATAGATATTTATCTCTCATATTTGTAGGAAAATTATCTAAGTTATTGAATCATTTATAGTATATAAAAAGTTGGCTTCTCTATACAACCTTCTATATTGACCTCCAAAATAGAAATTGTAGCACACATCGTATACATCTGTAATTTACCTCCAAGCTTCATAGTGCAGGATGTTGACAATAAAATGCAAAAATTTGCAATAATGTCATCCACCACAACATACATGGCAATATTATGTATGCACACAATCCTTAAGAAATTTTGTTTAATACTGATGAGGAAGCTAACAAAGAAAAACTAACTAGTTTTTTCATATTCAGATCAAGTTGTTATCAGAGCTGCAGGTTGATTGTTAGCTTGTGAAAAGACGGTGAAAATTATTACAAGGTTAAAGCTATAGAGAGGAGAAGGAAAAATTGTTTGTGCAGATTCCCAAGTGGGAAAAAGGAGAAGGTGGCCATAGTTTCCACAAGCTCCACCTCAAGTTTCACCTCCAGAGATTCCTGAGGCTTCAGTAAGCATGTCTCAAGGAGGAGAGCCCACAAGCTTGGAAAAAGATGAAAGCTTAAAAAAGGCTTTTTGGGACATTTCAAAGATGGTGAACGTCCTCTATGAAGAGAGGAACTCACAACTGCAAGGTGAAGACTCTTGATCTTCAATAAGATAAGGTTCTCAACCAAAGGAAGAAGGTAAAAAGAGTGGTGATAAACCACCATCTTCTCCACAAAATTTATATTTTTCTACAATTTTGATGAAAAATGCTAACGTAGAATGTCCTTTGAAGATGGAAGATGGACATGTTTGTTCTTTTTTTCCACACGATGTGGAGGATGCGGCTCAATTAGCACCTCATGTTAAGGAGCTAAAAGAAGAGGACAATAGAGTCCAAGAGGACACCTTTAGAATCAGAAAGGAGTATGAAACCATCTTTGTGTCTCAATCAAGAGATTAGACAAATGGTGAGCATGCATATGCTCCTTATTTACATGCATATGTTAACGTAAATTATTTTTTAGCCTTTGAAAGACATAATAGAGGCATTGGGTCGAAGATCTTGGAAAAGATGGGTTACAAGGAAGGCTTAGGTCTTGGTGTGAATAAACAAGGCATCAAGAACCCAATAGAGGTAAAAGAGAGAAATAAGTATGAAGGCTTGGGTTATGTTGCACCAGAAGAATGATTTTCTGATGAAAACTATTTTTTATCATGTACCTTCTATCACAAAAGAGGACAGGAGAATGCAAGGTGTTGGACTTTGCATTTGGAACTAGTACCTGCTTGGTTCTCCAAATACAAAAGAGACTTGAAGGTATCTCCAGAGAGAGATGAAAAATTTGAAGAAGAAGCTGATTCAAGTTCTTCTTGTCATGCAATTTCATCATCTAGGAAGAATAAGCCAAAGGACACCAAGAAAAGGTATACTCATCCTGTTCATTCAAATGCTTCTCCTAAAGGAAAAAAACTTGCTGGATTTAGTGACATGTTGAGGAGAATGTCTCCATGAAATTTTTTCATTTCTTCTAACCATTGTGTAGATGAGTGTGACAAAAGAAAAGCCATCATCAAGAAGATGTTTATGTCTCTTGCTATTGAGAACAAGAAGAGGAAAAATAATCAAAGAAAAAGGCATGTGAGCTAAGAATATCTCAAAGTAAAATTTTTACTCACTGCAATATCAATGGGAATTGGATCAAGAAGTGTTGGAAATTGTTTCCACAACTTCATCCTAGTAAGGGAAATAAAGTCATGCAAGCACCGAAAAAGGAACCAATAAAATAAAAAGTGGTGCAAGATGCGACCATGCATGAAGCAACTTCAAAAGAAGGAAAAGTTCAAATAGAGGGTTCAGTTACCATGTTGGGTAAGAACTGTTAAACACCATGTTGAAGCACACACATGGTGTATGAGGAAGATGAACACACACACACAAAGACTCAACACAAAATGAAAGATAAGCGTGAGGCTTTCTTATTTTTCCATTACACATGATGTACATTTATAATACAATGGTGTGAATCTTGGTTTCATATTCCAAGGTCACTTGGACTCCATTGTGACTTTTCGCATTCCACACCTACCCATGTAGGATTAGGTGTTCCAACATCCCCCCTTAATCCGAAGGGGTATGTGTGAGTCCAAGAAAAAGTTGTAATACAAATCTGCAAAGTATACATGGTAGCACTTGGGCTGAATCAACTCTCTGAAATGTTGGAAAAAAGAGGTGGTTTCAGGATGACCACAAACACTGGAACACAAAACTTGTTGCAGTTCCCGGAACTCTTCCAAAATTGGTAAGAAGCTAAAAGCTTCTGCTAGAGGAATTGTCCCTCATAAAGGGACAGCTGCTTCAAGAAGGAGGTTGACGTGATGGTTTTAGGATTACCAACAACTCTAGAATGCTTGAAGCATTTCCTGGAACTCAACCAAAGCTGGCAAGAAGCTGAAGGCTGCTAAGCTGAAGGCTTCTGCTAGAGGAAGTGTTCCTCATATATGAAAGGAAGACCTTCGACCTAAAAGAAGGGAGGTCTACTACCTGTGGTGGTTTTAGGTTGTCCACCAACCAAAGATGATGGTTTTAGGTTATCCACCAACCGAAGGCATGCTCATGGGCATCCGTGTCTCTGGCTACATCTCTGAATCCGGAATGGCGAATTGTGGCTCAGGCTCGCTTGAACTGCTGGCTACAACTCTGAACATGGAATGAGAGATTGTGGCTCAGGCTCGCTTGATCTGTCGTCGAAGCTTGTACATGACCACCATTTTGAACATGTCGGAGACAGTGAGATGAGTGCGAAGCTTCAGTTTGCAAGTTTATATTATGCGTGAACAAGTTCTAACATGTGTCGTAAACATCTTCTTGGCTGCTGATGCCCATTGCCAAGAAGCGATCCATCCAAGATGAATCTTGGTTCTTGCAAGAGGCTTGTTTCTGAAGCATTTGTCTGAAGAATGGGTGTTCGGACCACAGTGCTTGCATGGATGAAGATCAAAACAATGATCTTTCATGTGGCCAAATCGATCATAGTGTTGGCATTTCAAACTCTGTTGTGGAAGCGGAGCAAGATCTAGAACAACTGCAGGTGAACTGTCATACATGAATCTGACACTCTGAAATATGATGGGCTTGGTGTAGTCTGGAATATGAAAGGACACATCCTTGTCATATCTAAGACCGATTCGTAACTTGATTGTGGTGAAGCTCTTCCCAAAGATGCAAATTGATAGGCTTAGAAGTGGAAATTTGAAATTTGTGTGCATATGCATGTAAATGCATTGCTTTTACAAGGGCTGAATGTGAATCAAGCCTTAGCTTTATCTTCTTTCTTCGATGAAGTCCTTCACAATACCGAACGAAGCTTGAGGTTCAGAATGGTGACTTTCTACCTGTGAAGTTCGTCTTGTTAGGCCCAGGAACCAGCCTGCACTCAGCCTTTTCTTGTGCATCTAGCAAACAACTTTGAATGTTACAAAGAGCATCCTTGCTCATTTTTATCATGTCATCAACATTTGAATGAATGAGGTTATTCAACAACACTAATGCCTCATTGATTTTAGCCATTTTGACAACTTAGGCTCAAAAAATGAAAGGGTGTCGGCTTCAACCGAAAATGCACCCGTTTACAATGTGATTCAACAACAAATACAAATGACTCTAAAGAATTCTCAAAGTACAAAGTGTGCTCCTCAAATGATGGAGGGCAATCAACAATTTTACATCAACAACTCAAATTCACTGATTCCAACTATGAATGAAGAGGCAAATTCAATGTCAGTTCAATACAATATTTTTGCAAAATATGTGTAGCTAAAAGCACTTGTGCAAGAGGCCTTTAAGGCAGCTGATTTTTCCTCTTCAAAGAGCTGTTTTCAATGATGGCAAACTTGTCTTCAAATGTCAATTTCTTCAAAAAATCACCATTCAAATCAATGCCACAAATCACAAAATGTCAAATCTGCAAATTTCAGTCCATGTGCTCCTCATATGCCATTTTCCATTTTCTGCTGTTCATAACTCTCTTTTTCTTCTCTCTCTGCTGTTTTTTTTTTTTTTTTTACTTAATTAAAAATTAATTAAAAAATAAATTATTAAAAAATGTGAATTAGTTACAAAAAGGTGGGAGAAAATTTAATTTAAAAGGGAAGGGGAAAATATTAAAATGGGAAGAATTTAGAAGGGAAGGGAAATTTATTAGAGTGGGGATTATTATATGGAAGAGGGATTAATTTAAAATGGGATTAAAAAATGATTAATGGAGATTGATTTATGAAAGGGGAGGAAAATTTATATCAAAGGGGGGTGTATATTTAAAAATAATTTAAATTTAAAAAAAAAATGAGATGGGATGAGCGTTGGAACGTGGAGCGGTATTGTATGGGAGAGCGGTATTGTAAAATGGGAAGCAGTGGTATTGTAAAATGGAGATGCGTAGTGGGAAGCGGTTTGTATGAAGCGATATGAGTGGGTTGAGCGCTGGGAGGGGGTGTGTTGAGTGGTTATGTAGGCGGGCTGGCAGAGAGGGGGGCACGTGGACGCGTGGGTAGTCGAGGGGTGAGCATTAGGGAGTGTACAGTGTGCGTTTGCAGTGAGAGAGGGGCGGTAGGCCGTAGCAGAGTTGGGGAGTTAGGCGCGGGGTAGAGCATAGGTAAGGATCTGCGTAGGATAGCAGAGCAAAGGGTCGATATGAGGGCGTATGGCAGCGACCAGCGAGGGTTAGTGCAGGGGGAGCGGGCGGAAGGGAGGCCGCGTAGTGTGAAGGGGAGTCGTGGCTAGGATGGACGCGTGAGCAGATAGGGGGTAGGGCCGAATTTGGATAATGCGGCGAGTTGAGATGGAACGGGGGAGAGTTCGACAGGTATTGGAGCTCGGGTAGAGGAGCTGTAACGTGAGAGGAGGCGAGTATGAGTGATGGCGTTTAATAATGGAGAGCGATGGGTAGAAGAGTTGTAATTGCAGGGTGAGTTTTAGATGGTGGATTGGGAGCACTGGTGTAAGAAAAATGGGAGGGTGCGTAGAGTATAGGGAATGAAGCGATGTGAGGTGAAAAAAAATGCAAGATGCAGGGCGTATTCCAGAGCATAGAGGGGGGCCGAGAGGCTGAAGTTTGAATTGATTTTTTTTGTGTTTTTTATTTATTTATTATTATTATTTTTTTTAAAGAACAACAGAGAGGAGTAAGAACTCTAGCAGCAAAATTTTCTTTCAAATATATAGCAGAAACAAATCCAGCAGCGGCAGATATGAAGAAATTTTTTTTTCAACAGAAAAACTCAGATTTCTTTCAGTGCAAACTTAGAAATCTCTCCAGTAGCCCAGCAGCAGAGAAATGCAGTCCAAAAGCTCAGAAAATTTTCAGTGAAAACTTAGAAATATCTTCAAAAACCCTCTTTAAACTATTTTCCAGCAGCTTAAAAACCCAGAATTGCAGAAACTTTCAATGGAAAAACTCAGAAATTTTACTTGAAAAAACAAGACTTTTCTTCAAAACCCCACTTTGAACAGTATTTTCAACAGCTCTTCCAAAGCAGAATTAAAGGCAGAAAATGCAGAGAAAAGATCAGAATTTAGAAAACCTTCAGATGTGCTTCTTCAATACCACTGCTGCTCTTCTTCAAAGTCAATTTCTGAATGCTGCCATGGATTTTGAATGCTGCTCCTCTTCAAAACACTTCTGAATGGCGGCAAAAACACTGCTGTAGAAACTCTCCAAACGCTGCAAAAATGTCAAGAATTTTGCAGATATGCACAGGCCATAAACACAAATGGCTCACTCAATGTGGAGCAGGGCTAGCAATCGCCCGCTCTGATACCATGTTAAACACCATGTTGAAGCACACACATGGTGTATGAGGAAGATGAACACACACACACAAAGACTCAACACACAATGAAAGATAAGCGTGAGCTTTCTTATTTTTCCATTACACATGATGTACATTTATAATACAATGGTGTGACTCTTGGTTTCATATTCCAAGGTCACTTGGACTCCATTGTGACTTTTCGCATTCCACACCTACCCATGTAGGATTAGGTGTTCCAACAAGAACTATTCAGACTAATTGTCCAGTTGAAGATTGTAAGTCTTTGTTTGCACTAGTTTCATTTCCCCATAGTGGGTATTTTTTAAAAGTGATAATTCATGAATAAATAAGTTACATGCAACAATGTTTTCTTTAGCATGTTTATGCTAGTTTGGTTTGGTTGTTAGTCACTTGAAATGGAAAATTTGGGTGTCAAGTTTCTCCATGTTGTAAAATGTATTTCTCTTTCATTATGTCGGATTTTTTTTTGAAAAATTTTGTATGAGTAGTGGCAGCATATTTTGTATGTAAAAATGTGTTCAACACTTAATTTCTACAAGTATTTGCCATGTGTAGCTTGTATTGGTTTGTGTCAAAGTCTTTTGGATTTTATCCTTGATAAGGATTTTTACAGATAAACACCATTGAATTCTTCTTGGGAAGGATGTTGTTATGCATGGTCATAGTGACATTGACAAGTCAAGAAGAACCACCAACTTGAAACCTTTTGTCAAGTTGCAATTCAAGTTCAACATGAAAAAGAGCCGTCAGGGCACTTCAAACTTTGATTGGGTAGAGTTTAGAAGAATGAAGGAACTATACCTTCAATTTCTAAATAGATGAAAATGAAATTTTGGAGACCAAAACTGTTTCAGTGGGGAGATATGATCAGGATCTCAAATTTAAGCTCAAAAATAAAAGTTTTCAGAATCACTCGAAACCTAAATGACCGGATAGGTCTCGACGCCTGATTCTGGCGCACTTCATTTCATCAAAAACCGAATCCGTATGAGAAAGTTAGAGCCTGTTTTCCATCTTCTCAAACAACTAAAATTTGTGCAGCATTGATAGGATGATGACTGGGAAACCCATTCAGTAAAAATAATATTCCAAGGACTATTCCTCCATTTGGTCGAATGAGGAGCTGGCAAGTGTCAGCTAGTGGTTGGTTGAAATTTTGGTGATTTGTCGCAATTTGATTGGTTTGGGTTGGACCAATGAGGTCACGGCACGTGGATAGTCCAGAGGCCACCATGTGTCCCCCCAAGGTCGAAAGGAGTGTTAAATTTATTGGTAATTTTTTTATGAAGGCGTCAGGGTTCAACCTCACGACCTACCCTCCACCAGCGCCAAGAATTACCAACATTGATATAGTTTCATGGCGAGCGTAAAGAGGGACAACCCCAAAGGGACAACCCTCGATCCATAAGACCATACACCGTGACCTTGGTGGAGCTCCATCCAAATGTGCATAATTAAAACATTAATCCCACTTTATTAACCCATAAGCCATGTTTAAATGTGCTTAAGTTTGGATTAGATTAAAGCATGTTGTTATCGCTTATGTGTGTTTAAATAACACTTAATCTCCAGTTAATTTTAATCACTGATTAGCATTAATTGGCAGAGTCTTCCAATTTTGGCGGGAACTCCAATTCTGGCGGAGTTAATTGGAGTTTCTCCAGTTTTGGAGGAGTTTTTCTAGGAAAAATTGATTGAGCCATAACTTGAGAAAATTTCGACCAAATTGGGCTCCAAAAGAGTCTATCCCAGCATTTTTGGATATTCTGAACAGTTTGGTGCAAGTTTCAGAGGCAGATGAACACTTATCAAAGTGATTTTTTCAGCTTTGAAATTAGATATGCATAGGGCCACTAGGAGAGGAGGCTATATCTGCTTCACTTGAAGACCATTTGAAGAGTTAGAAGAGGCTACTTAGGGGTTTTTGGATGATGTGAATCCATTGGTAACCTATTTTTACTAATTTGAGCACATATTTAGGGTCATATTTCAGGTTTTAAAAGTAAGGTGTATAGATCAATCAGATGTTTGAAGCAGTTTTGGAAGTTGTTGAGAAAGGATGATACCTTGTAGGGGTTTTCCCAATTCTAGAAATATTTTTGTAGTAGCTGTGACCAACATGGTTTAGATCTGGTTTGAATTCTTTATTCATGAATTTTTTTATTTTATTCTTCAGTGTGGAATTGAAGGGTGTATGTGAGGGGCTTCTAGCTCTCACCGATGAAAGAATGTCATCTCTGTAGGAGATATGTTGTGTTGTTGATATTGTGAGAGTTATTTGCAGGAGAACATTACCTTGAAGGGGTAATAGCCACATGTTATTGGAAACAAAATGATATGTACTTTTGACATCGAATACAAGAGAGGTCTAGTCATGTTGACAGACTAGGATATGTATCCCAGGAGGGGTGAACTCCTTCATCAATGGCTTTTGTCTTGTTGTTTGATGCACATTTATTTTCAAGCGTTTTGATGAATTCATGCTTTACAATTTGTTCATGGAATTATACTGGTTGAAGAACACTTAAAAGAAACCATTGACGTAACTTTTTGTTCAACAAATCTATACACACAATCCTTAAGCACTTTATTTTATATTGATAAGGAAGCTAGCACAAAAAAAATATTTTGTCCATATTCATATAAAGAAGTTCCATGAACCTAAATTACCAAAAAAATCCACCCTTAAAATAGGCGCTACAAGCCTTTAACTCAACTTTTCCACCCGAGAAGTATCCAAACATGTGACAAATTATATAATGATCCATTTTAGATCATAATCATCAGTTTTGGGAAGCTTTTGGTCTCCAACGATTTGATTAAATAAGGTGAAAAATTGTTTTCACTACCTTCTCCTTGGAGTACCATGTATCTTTTCCTAGCTACTATCCTTTAAATCCATCCTATTAGAGATCATGTGGCTCCAATATAGTTGTTCTAGACTTCCTTTAGAAATTTTAACTTCTACTAATTTTTCTTAAGATTCTTGTTCTATGTCCTCTATGGTATGTAATACTTTATTTTCATTTTATTTATCTAACATGGAAGGCTTATAAATTGTCAAATTTTCATATTCACTACCATATAAATGTGAATACATGGATAGAGGCTGAGTTTGTATGTATTATCACCTATATTATCTAATACTTAGAAAGGAACATATTGAAAAGCTTCGATATTCTTACCATGCTCCCATAACCTTTCTTATTTAAGATGCAACACAAAATATATCTCCCACCTTGAATGGATTTTTGATTCCATGCTGGTCATGTTGGGCCTTTTACTCTTTTCTTATAACTTATTTAAAATCACTTCTACTTGAAAATGGATATACATGATCTTATTAATGATTTTTTTGGCCCTCAATCCTTCTCTTGTGGTGTCTTTCCTCGCTCATTTTTGTTTTCTATATACAATATCTAAGGGTGGAAAATATCCAAAGAAAATTTCAAAAGAGGACTTACCTATGGAAGTGTGTACTACTTTGTTATAAAATTGTTGAATATAAATCAAGTTGTCATCATGGGCTCTTGGATTCTTATGATTATAATAGCTCAAAGGTGAACCAATGTTCTATTCTCTACTTCTTTCTTCCCATCCATTTGTAGATGAAAAGTTGTAGGTATCTTCATCTTAGTTTCCATCTTCTCCCAAAGTCTAATCCAAAAGGAACTAAGAAATTTAGTGTCTCTATCTAAGACAATGATCCTTTATATCCCAAAGTGCACCTAAAACATTCGAAATAACATAATTGTTTAATTTTCTCCCTTGGTAGTATTTTTAGAAATCATGACAATGGAAATCTTATTAAAATTGTTCATTGCTAAAAATAGATAGTCATGTCACCTCCTAGATTCTCTTCCATGTTCTCATACGTATAATTAAGGGATTGTAGACATTTGTTTTTATAATTTGGTTTGTGTTAAAATAAATTTTGTATCACCTAATAAATAGAGTTACATATTCTTACATTTTGGGCTAGTGGACATACCTATGTAAGTTATTCACTATTGTTTCAACACCAAATTCCTTGTAACATTTTAGCTGTGAACTTATCTAAGTTGCAATAATTTTATATTAGGAAGACACATTTTACCCAAATTATAGATAAACCCATCATGGGGATGGGATTTAACCTTGACACCATCTTGTTCTACATTATCTTTTCCATTTAGCTACAGAAATACCTCCCTGAAGCCCTCACTATCTATGTATTCTTATTTGTATGAATTATGGGTGAAAGGATCCATGTACATAATATTTCTCATTGCCATTATCTTTGGTGTGGGTGGATTTAGAGGAATGATTATGAAATTAATCTTGAACTTCTTATATTTAATGATAAGATGGAATATTGTAACAATCATCCATGTCATACTTTCTCAATCTTACACCGTGTCTGTAATTGTTGTAGTGGCTAGCGATTCTTATGAATGAAATTTTTTACCATTAGATACATTTTTCTTTTCTTAATAACTCAAAACAAAGCATAGAGTCATGCAGGGTATTTAAACTCCTGCATGGAGAATTTCAGAATGATAGTGTATTGGATTACCTCCTTGGATCAAACATACTCATATGGCATACCCACTTGCACACATATACACTTCAAAAAGATTATATAAATTAGGTAGTGTTAGAACTAGTTCTTTACTAATATTCTATTTAAAATATTCAAAAACACTTCACTGATTCTTTCCCTGCTAGAAACTCTTGTTAGTAGTTTTCATAGAACAAAGTGGTGTAGCCATAGCTAAAAATGATGTTATAAATTTTCAATGTAATGTGTTTCTTCCAAAAAATTCCTAACTTCAACAAAATTTGTAGGAGTCAACCACTTGATGATGGCCTCCATTTTTTAAGAATCAATCTTGAGTTCCCCTCCACCAATCATATCACAGGTACACCAAGTGTTAATCAAGGTTGTCATTGATGTCAATATGGCTTTGACTGGGATGTCAATATTCTTGAGATCCTTGATTCCAAATGATGATGTCTTGCCCTTAGAAGTTGCCAAGTGTTTGATTGGTGATCTAGTCCCTAAGTACAAGCCCATAACATGCAGAACTATACTTAATGAAGCCATACTTGTGATGATGTTATACTCTTATATGAACACACTTAATGATGGTGTTTGATGAAGATTGGAAGACTAAGTGATGACATGATTGATGATTGAAAGAGAACTTCCTAATGATACTACCTATAATATATCACTGCGCCACTATGTAATACACTCATTGATGATGTCCTACCATGATCCTATGATGAAGGTGTTAAAAAATGAAGAAGTATAACAAGAGAAGTCTATCTGCCTACCTCAAATTCTTCACTAATTAATGACCATTCACATTAATTTTTTTTTTAACTTCTTAGAGGCAGCCTCTTAATTTGACACCTACGCCATATTTTAGAGCATAATTTTTCCTTTCCAATGAGCTATTACTTGACCTGAAACTCCAAATAGTTTGGGAGATATTGATTTTTTAAGTTAAGGAAATTAACTCTGACATTGAGCCGACCTATGCTCAAGAACACATGTCGGCCTCCCTCCAAAGAGTCACGTCCCCTCATTCCAATTGAAAACATGTATATATATATATATATATATATATATATATATATATATATATATATATATATATGATGTTAGACACCTCATTCTAGCATCCAATTTAGTGATCAATTCGTAGAAGAAGCACAGAAGTACTAAGAAGGCTGAGAAGAACAATTTGGGAAGCTTCTGTGATAATTTTTTTTTTTAAAGCTCAGACTTAAGGACAGAAGAAAAAAATAGTGATATACCTTGTGAACAGTCACCTAAAGGAGGACGGATGTGTGATAGCCACCTGTGGAGTTCATTTAAAGCTTCGATCGCATTCCTGTGGAAGAATTACAATCTCGGATCTATGGTTATTGTTTGTGATGGGTTATCACTCAAGGTTGGACAGTGAGCTCAGATTAGTAGCACAACTACCTGTGGAGAAGTTAAGACATTGAACTTGAGATTTGAGATTTGAAAAGGCTCACCTATAGAACAGTGACATTTGTTGAGGCTTAAAACATTAAGAACAGTCACAGTTTAGGGCTCGATGCTTGAATAACAGTCATTACTTGAACTTAACCTCGGACCTGCGGGAAGTATACAATTGTGTTGGACTGTCACCTATAGAAGCTCGGTCTTCTGGAAAAATTTCTGTGGAGATATTATTACAAACCTATAGTGATTTGGAGCACCTTTTGGAGTACTATTTGTGAGCCCATCTCTTGTAATTTTGAGCAACGCTGTAGTGCCTTGCAAAAGACATTCTTGAAGTCTCCTTGGAAATACATTTTTGGAGAAAAATTGTAGAAGACTATGTAGCAGCAAACCTAACACTATTTCTGGGTTTAACTTGAGACATCTAGAAGTAAATTGGAGACAAGCATCTATAGGCTGCATATAACAGACTTTTGGAAGACCTCCTACTAACCTTGTTGAGCAACCGTTGTGAAGACACCTTGAGGGATTCTTGAATACATTTGGAATACTTGTAGAAGCTGATCTCGGAGGCATCCTTGGAAATCACGATGCATTGCTAAAGCCATCATGATGTGACCTTGGAGAAATTTTTTTGGTATGATGAAGAGCAGTGGTGACACCTTCTAAGAAGAAAAGGTTGTCATTGATGACGTGATGTGTAGATTACAGTGAAGAGTAAGCTGAATATTTTCAGGGCTCGTTGAAGAAGCGATTGGGAGCCGTAAGTATAACCAAATATATATTGACGAAATGAAGCAGGAGATTGGAGCCTCATAGAGACAAGGTTGGTGCCTTGGAAGATAAGGGTTGGAGCCCTTGAGGTTGGTGCCTCAGAATTGACAAGGTTGGTGCCTTGGAAGATAGGGTTGGATCCCTAGAGGATAGGAGTCCTTAAGAGACCAGGTTGGAGCCTATACCAGATATAGGGTTGGAGCCCTTGAGGTTGGTGCCTCAGAATTGACAAGGTTGGAGCCTTGGAAGTCTAAGTCGGTGCTTGGTAAATACAGGTTGGAGCCTGGGATATTGAAGTTTGGTGTCTTCATCTAGGGTTGGAGCCCTACATATATTGTACTTGATTTATTGTAAAGAAGAAATTAATAAAAGCATTTATTCTTATTGTTCATTTTGTGTTCTAAATATAAGTGATCTAACTGGTAAAAAGAACAATTGAAAAGAAATACTGATTCACCCCCCTCTCAGTATTTCCAAAAATTGGTATTAGAGCCAGTACCTTCACTCAAAGCCTAACAACTTGAAGGTTGATCATTAGAACACAAATGGCAAAGCCAATAAATAAATTCTCCAATCCTGCTAAAGACATGTCTTCCTCAACCATTGAAATTGAAGTAAATCAATTTGCGAAGGCTCCATTGTTCAATGGAAACTTTGATATATGGGTGGCAAGAATGAGGAATTTCTTGAAGACTAAAGGAATTGAAGTTTGGAAATCAGTGATTACTGATAGCATGCTGGAAGAAGAATCCAAGGAGTATAATACAAGAGCAATGAAAGCAATCTTGAATGGGCTACCTGATTCTATGAAGGCCAATTTGGAAAAATTTTCGTCAGCAAAAGACATATGGGAAAAACTTCATGATCTTCGCTCAAAAGGAGCATTGACCATGACCTCTAGTTAAGAAGATGATGGAAAGAAAGAAGGAAATCCAAAACCCATCAAGGAAGCTGAAGATAAGAGAGATGGAAACAAGGCTAAATAAGACTTAGAAGAGGAAGATAACAAAGAAGACTTTGAAGAAGATCTCCTGAATAAACTTATGGCTTCCATTGAAGAGATTAATGGTTTAAAAAAGGAAAATGAGGAAATTAAGAAGAAAGCGCAAGATGGTAACCAAGACAAGACAATTAAGGAAGTTGACTTTGTCAAGCTTCAAGTACAAGAAAGAGATGAGGAGCTCGCCAAACTTAAAGAGGAATTTCATCAAAACAAAAGAAAGCATCATGAAGAAGTCATATCTATGACAAATCAATTGGATAAGGCAAAGAAAAGGGAAGAAACTTTGTCAAGCCACCTTGAACAAAGAATTAAGAGTTTAAACAATCTAGAAGCAGAGATTGGTCAATACAAGGAAGAGGTCTCTTCTCTTAGATCTCAACTAGAAGAATCAAGGAAACAAGTGCAAGGAGCTGAGAAGGTGATGGAAACTTTGGCATTCATATAAGGACAAGTTAATGAAGCAAAAAATGAGAGAAACACTTTGATATGCCAACTAGAAGAAAAGGATGAAGAAATATTGAAACTAAGATCAGACATCAATCTTCTCAAGGCTGAAACATGTGAAGCTACAAGAATAAAAGAAGAAATGGAGAGCAGTATAGAAAATGAGAATGAAGAAGTCTTCATAATGAAATAAAATGTCATCTCCCTTAAAATCGAAGCACATGAAGCAACAAGAATGATGGAAGAAATGAAGAAGCAACTAGATATGAAAGATGAAGATTGTGAAAATTTGAAAGGAGAAATTGTCTTTCTTAAAAAGGAAGTTGACTTGATGAATAAGAACTTGAAAAGCTCTCAAACCCTAGATGACATCCTAAGTCATCAAAGGTCTTCCCTTGATAAATTAGGTCTTGGATATGTAGGTGAATCCTCAAGCAAGAATGATAATGCTTCAAACAACAAAGATGTGAGGAACCTAGAAATAAATGTTGATGCTCCCAGTTCCAGCAAAGGCAAGGATAAGAATCAAGACAACAACGGAAGAAATTATACTCCAAGAAGACTTGCAGATGGTGTCAAGAATACAAAAGGCAATGAATATCATCAAAGAATCCCAAGGCAAAAAAACTTTAGAAGTACATCAAGGAAAACTCGATCTCCAAGGTACCAAAGTATATTTTTTGGTTATTTATATTCTTGTACAAACTTTGGGCATATGGAAAAGGATTGTAGGGCATATCACCAAGACAAATATAATGGTCCCTGTCAATCTCCTAGAAGAAAATTTGCAAGAAGAAATCATACATCCTCATTTATGAGCATAATGGAATGCTTCAATTTCCATAACATTGGACATATGGCACATTATTGTAACTTGACTTGGGCCTCTACACAAGCTAGAACCATGCTAAAGAAAAAAGTTACACAAGTATGGAGAAGGAAGCAAGTTGAATCCGGAAGTATCTTGAACACTTCAGCCAACAACACATGTTGTTGACTTGATGAATTCATCCTTGATATTCCAAGTATTTGATGGTGAAACCTTGCCAAAAGGAAACCATGCATATAGTTAGGGGGAGTTTGTGATTATTGAGTATTCTTGCAGAAAGTGATCCGTGAAGTGGGCCCTATGAAATCCTTGATGAGTTATACACAGACAATATTGATAAATCATCTCTCGAAAGTAACTCCATTGAAGAAAAAACATGATTTTATGATGATGCCTTCTACTTGATCACACAGGGTGAGCAATTCTTCATGAGCTAAAGGAATTTTTGTCTAGACAGGGGGAGATGGTACAACACATGAAGAAATAAAAACACATCTATCATGGACCATACTGCCAAAAGAAAGAGCACCATGGTAGGGGGAGTAACATACCTATGAAGGACTACAAATCATGAAGAAAAGAAGTAGCTTGACAAGGGGAGTATTTGGGCACCCCGTTTTCCATTAATGTCAAATGGGGAGAGAAATTAGAAGGGCAAGAATATTTCCATCAATGACAAAGGGGGAGATTGTTAATCAAGGTTGTCATTGATGTCAATATGGCTTTGACTGGGATGTCAATATTCTTGAGATCCCTGATTCCAAATGATGATGTCTTGCCCTAAGAATTTTCCAAGTGTCTGATTGGTGATCTAGTCCCTAAGTACAAGCCCATAACATGCAGAACTATACTTAATGAAGCCATACTTGTGATGATGTTATACTATTATATGATCTCACTTAATGATGGTGTTTGATGAAGATTGAAATACTAAGTGATGACGTGATTGATGATTGAAAGAGAACTTCCTAATGATACTACCTATAACATATCACTATGCCACTATGCAATACACTCATTGATGATGTCCTACCATGATCCTATGATGAAGGTGTTAAACAATGAAGAAGTCTAACAAGAGAAGCCTATCTGCCTACCTCAAATTCTGCACTAATTAATGACCAGTCACATTACAAAAAATGTTTTTTATTTCTTAGAGGCAGCCTCTCAATTTGAAACCTATGCCATATTTTAGAGCATAATTTTCCTTTCCAATGAGCTATTACTTGACCCGAAAATCCAAATAGTTTGGGAGATATTGATTTTTTAAGTTAAGGAAATTAACTCTGACATTGAGCCGACCTATGCTCAAGAACACATGTCGGCCTCCCTCCAAAGATTCACGTCCCCTCATTCCAATCAAAAACCTGTATATATATATATATATATATGACGTTATACACCTCATTCTAGCATCCAATTCGGTGATCAATTCATAGAAGAAGCACATAAGTACTAAGAAGGCTAAGAAGAATAGTTTGGGAAGCTTCTATGATAATTTTTTTTTTTAAAGCTCAGACTTGAGGATAGAAGAACAAAACAGTGATATACCTTGTGAACAATCACCTGAAGGAGGACGGATGTGTAATAGCCACCTGTGGAGTTCATTTAAAGCTTGGATTGCAGTCCTGTGGAAGAATTACAATCTCGGATCTATGGTTATTTTTTGTGATGGGTTATCACTCAAATTTGGATAGTAAGCTCGGATTAGTAGCACAACTACCTATGGAGAAGTTAAGATACATCGAACCTGAGATCTGATGCGGGAAGTATACAATTGTGTTGGACTGTCACCTATAGAAGCTCGGTCTTCTGGAAAAATTTCTGTGGAGATCTTATTACAGACCTATAGTGATTTCATTGCAGACTTTTGGAAATATTTTTGGAGTAGCATACCTCAGTTGGAGGAGCAACCCATTGACATCATTTGGAGCACCTTTTGAAGTACTATTTGTGAGCCCATCTCTTGCACTTTTGAGCAGCGCTGTAGTGCCTTGCAAAAGACATTCTTGAAGTCTCCTTGGAAATACATTTTTGGAGCAAAATTGTAGAAGACTATGTAGCAACAAACCTAACACTATTTTTGGGTTTAACTTGAGACATCTAGAAGTAAAGTGGAGACAAGCATATATGGGCTGCATATAACAGACTTTTGGAAGACCTCCTACTAACCTTGTTGAGCAACCATTGTGAAGACACCTTGAGGGATTCTTGAAGACATTTGGAATAAATGTAGAAGTTGATCTTAGAGGCATCTTTGGAAATCACGATGCATTGCTAAAGCCATCATGATGTGACCTTGGAGAAATTGTTTTGGTAAGATGAAGAGCAGTGGTGACACCTTCTAAGAAGAAAAGGTTGTCATTGATGATGTGATGTGTAGATTACAGTGAAGAGTAAGTTGAATATTATCAGGGCTCGTTGAAGAAGTGATTGGGAGCCGTAAGTATAACCAAATATATATTGACGAAATGAAGCAGGATATTGGAGCCTCATAGAGACAAGGTTGGTGCCTTGGAAGATAAGGGTTGGAGCCCTTGAGGTTGGCGCCTCAGAATTGACAAGGTTGGTGCCTTGGAAGATAGGGTTGGAGCCCTAGAGGATAGGAGTCCTCAAGAGACTAGGTTGGAGCCTATACCAGATATAGGGTTGGAGCCCTTGAGGTTGGTGCCTCAGAATTGACAAGGTTGGAGCCTTGGAAGTCCAATTCGGTGCTTGGAAAATATAGGTTGGAGCATGGGAGATTGAAGATTTGTGTCTTCATCTAGGGTTGGAGCCCTACATATATTGTACTTGATTTATTGTAAAGAAGAAATTAATAAAATCATTTATTCTTATTGTTCATTTTGTGTTCTAAATATAAGTGATCTAACTGGTAAAAATAACAATTGAAAAGAAATACTGATTCACCCCCCTCTCAGTATTTCCAACACCAAGGTTTTTCAACAATTTATGATTTTTTAGGTTCTCTAACCCTTGTATGAGATGTGAGATATTTTTTAACCATAGATAAGAATCAATACATCATCCATATACATTATGAAAAATGAATACGCAAACATAATACATCATTCATTAAATGTATAATTGTAGTTGGTGCATTACATAAACTAAAAGGCATTACCAACCATTCATATAAATATTGTCTCATCTTGAAGGAAATATTCCAAAAGTATTTTTATTTCACTCACACTTTATGCTATTTTAATTTAAGATCCAACTTGGTGAAGTACTTGGCATGTTGCAAATAATATAGAAAATTAGTGGCCTTGTGTAGATCGCATCAATTCTTTAGGATGCTATTACCTTGAGATTTGTAGTTGATAAACATTCTACAATTCCCATAATTCTTTGGAACTATGATGATAGGTGACCCACATGGTGAGGTGCTAAGTTGAATTAATCCTTGCTCCAATAATTGTTGCAACTATTTCTTTACATCCACTTCTACTATATCCCATGTGTATAGTCCTATGTTTGGTGTTGCGGTGTTAGGAAAAAATTATGTCTCTTGCTCTACTCCCTCTTCGATGGAAAAATTTCGATATCTTTACACTAATGTATATTCTTTCATATGATCCAATTGGTGTTTTTTCAATTTATTACATCAAACTAGAGATTCCTTTTCATTTATCAATTCATCTCCTTAACAATTCCATCTTAAGAAAAACAATACAAACATCGTACTTAAATCAATCATTTTATTGGAATAGTTTGCACTTATGAAAGATATCTTGGATTTACTATTGTGTGCATTGTTGATGAAAGGATTCCCATCCTTGATAAATCTATATTAGTTTTATATTCTCATGAAGATGACATTCCCCATCTACATGTAGGGGGTTTTGAATACTACACCTAAAAAATAAAGTGATACTACATACTACATCTATCTTCAATTTATCAACATTTTGCACTTATACAAAATTTTATCTTACATTGCATAGTGATTAGAAGTTATACATAACTATTTTTCCATGCCGATGGGTATGGTAAGGATGATCATAAAATTCCAATGCAGGCTTACTTACTAGATTCTTTGCTAGGATGTTGGCCTATGAAATAGAATCAAATAGAGCATAAGGATTTTTCTTGTTGACGTGGATGTTGATATGGAAAGGTTTAGTCATATCCTTCTCTTCCTTGGAAATTATGATATTTAGGTTGATCTCCTCCTCTATTATAGTGTAGATAATATTTTCATTCACATTTGAGTTTCTTTATACTTGATTGCATGAATACACAACTAGCATGTTCATATTCTTGGCCTCCTTCGTATATATATTTTGGTTTAGCTTTTGATGTAGCTTCTAACACATATTTTGTATGACCAATACTATTACAATGGTTACAATGATTTCTTGGATTATTGTATTACAATGGCTACTATCTTCTTATCCTTTTCGTTTCATTTATTCTTTCCCTTCTTGGAAGTGTCTTGGTGGTCTTTCTATTTCGAACCATTTGCTTGCCCTTTCTTCTTGTTCATATTCTTTAGATATTTTGCTTTCACATATGATTCATAAACACTCATGGGTATAAATAGCATCAATTATCTCTTTATTTCACCGTAGAGTCCACCCGAATACTTGAGGAGTACATTTGGGTTCTTATATTCCCAACATAATGGATTGTTTATAAACTCAATGATGTACTCTTTTATACTTTACCTTTGATTCTACTATAAGTAATTCCAATGGATCCATTGGTCCTATTAATACCTAATAGTAAAATTTGGGTGTAGTGAGGGTTTTAACAACCTCAAAATTATCCATTGGGAGATCATTCCATATACTAAGCATATTTGTATGATTTTCCCACTAATTTTAGGCATGGCCCTCTAATTTTAGTGAAGAAAATTATATCTTTTGCTTTTACCCATGTAATTAAAATTTAAATAGACTTCTAATTGTTGCAACGATTGGCTCAACTTAACAACATCAATAGAACCTTGATAGGGTTTGATGTCTAATTTCACTTACAGTTTAAATAAATATTAGGAAGAGGTATTGTTAGAAGTGGTAGCTTCATAAGTGTCTTCTTGCATGGTCTCCTTGTCATCCTTCTTGAGAATCATCTTGTCATGCCAAGATACAATTCCTATAGATGAAACTCACTCATGATAAGATGACATAAATACAGAAATATTCGAGTCTAATTATATTCATACAATTCACTAATCAGACCTGAGACTGAGTGTTGGAAAAAGGAGAAGTCCTAGGGATTGTGCAGTGCAAAGTTCTAAGAGGCAGGAGTGAGGGACTGATGGACGTGATTGCGAAATGTGTAATGGTTGGAAGATTGAGAGACAAGACTACACAGTTGAGGGAGACAGAGTCACAATGAGGCATGCTTTCCCACTATGACAATTCTGTGCACATTTTAAGAGAAATATTGTGCCACTGGATTGTGTAATTTCACAATTCAGACATACATGTGAATGCAATCTTTGTTTGGTGTTATAGATGTGCTACAACCTGATTGTATCTTGAGAATCCATTAATCATTGAGAGCCTAACAAATCCAACTACCTTTTTAAGAATGTGATCCATTTTTGGTAAAGGATAACTGTCTTTGAAAGAGAATTTATTCAAAATTTTAAAATCAACACAAACCCTTATCTCATAATTCTTCTTTCTAACTAGAGAAAAATTAGCAACCTAATATGAATATATAAGAGTAACTATGATATATATTTATGAAGGGAATGAAATGAAATGAAATTTTATAACCAAAACATAGAGATACAATGAAACTTTATTTCTATTAATAAATGGAAAATGTTGATTGTAAAAATGCAGAATGAAAACAAACTAGCTTGAATGGTGGTAGCATATCCCTAAGAAGAGACGTGAAAAATACATGTTTATGCCAAAGTGAGTTATAATGAGGCCAAAATACCCATTTTAACATAGAAAACAATGGATAAAACCATGAACATCCAAAATCCTAACCTAAGAGATGAATCGTTAAAAGTCTTGTGGGCCCAATGAGGGTTAGTTGGTACATCAACTTCCTAGGGTCATAAATTTTGCATCCAATATCCATTTAGCACAATCAATATCTTGTTGGAAAGGTTCAGTTGAGATTTAAATTTTATACTAACCCATGATCTGCATAAATCTATAGCCTAGGTCAATTCCATGTAAAAAAAACATCATTTAGGGCCTCAAAATGGCCTCGAAAATTTAGGACCCAAAAAAAGCCGTAGAAAAACTTCCAAGATGGAGAACTGTGCTTTGAGAAAATGGAGTAGGTGGATGTCCATAGATATGCACCTAGATAAGTCCTCCCCCCCTTAGGAAATGATGGTATCCATTGCATTAAGTGTCCCCATTAAATGAGGAAACTTTTGTTGAATTTGGCTCCTAGTGAGGCACTTGCATTGGTGAAGAAGCTACCCAACTTTCACAACCCGGTAGAGTTGGATGTGTTGTTGGAAAGTATCCTTTTACTTGGTGTTGATGATATAATACACTATATAATATTAAATGCAGTCAATATTGAGATTTGTGGGGGCTAATTTCTCGGCTACCTCCAAGGTATCCAACAAATGTGGTTAATATGGTCGAAGCAACTCCACATTGAACATCGGGTGCAAGCCAAGGAAATGGAGGAATGTTAAATTCAAAATCATTATCACCCACCACCTTTGTGATTGTGTAAGAATATATTTAAGTTTTTGGAGTTTTATATTGGGGCCCATGAGGTGCTCTTTCTGCAAGTGTAACCACACCTTATCACCAACCTGAAACTTATGTGGGACCCTATGTTGGTCTTGATGATGCTTGTAATTGGCATTGAATTTTTGTAGGATATCATGGACCTATTATTGGAGATGTTGGATCCGATAAAAAAATTTGGCTTCCATGTATACCTTGATCTGAGCATGGGAGGACTTGGTTGGTGAATATGCAATGGGAATAGCTACATAAATTGAGACCACTGGTTGGAACCCCAAGCACACTTGAAAAGGAATATCTAAAATAGAGTCACATAGGGAATTTTTATAGCTATGATAAACATATATAGGGTTCTTATCCCATGTACACAAGTTATTGGAGTTGTACATGTGCAAGATATGCAAAATAAGCTTGTTAACCATTTATATTTATCCATCTGATTGGGGATGAAAGTGTGAAAATTCCATTAACCTCTGGAATCCTACTGCAACAATTGGAGGATATTCACCTAATTGTTAATTTTCTAACTTAACAATATATTTTCAATTTTACTACGAAAAACACTGAATACATCACACTACAACCTACACAAATAAACTACAGAAGAAATACAAGTGCAGAAAAAAATCTAAACAAGCATAGATCACACAACCATTTGGCACAATTATTTTGGACTAATGTCCCCGGAAAAACCCAATGCAGGTCAACCGGTGCAACAAATATGAGGGTTTATATATTATCCAGTAAATATTTATGAGTAGAAATCCATGATTGGAACACTCATCAAATCATATAGAGAAAATGACGGAAGAGATCTTGTGAGACAAACCTCACTCCTACGGGAACCCAACACCGATATGCACCAAGACTGGACTGCCCTGCGCTATCTATGTGTAGTGACTACATCACCCACACAGTCTCTGCGTCACAAATACGACTACCCTTATGCCTCTACGCTGGTATCTATGTTGGCTAGAAACTGAAGCCTTCTCGCTTTCGGAAAATCTCTCTGGGATATGGACTGGCCCAATGCTGTCTCCTCAGCAAGAAAATGACTTCCCTCCAGCCTCTGCTCAGTGACTGTGTAAGCACTACATCACTGGCTTTGTGAAGCTATTGTGGCTCTCTCTATATTTTCTGATATGCACTCTTTGACTCAAGAATCCTTCCAAATAGAATTAATACCCCTCATTTGAAGAGATCTCATGATAAAATTTTCTCTCTAAGCACTAATCACTAAAGAAATCGACCTCTGATCTCTGCCAAATGTGTTTTCCAAATGACCCTTCAAGCCATTCTTGTAGTCTTCTCGTTGAGACTTCAATGACCCAGATTATATCTCTAATCAACAACTAAGATTAAATTTTGACTTGATTTGTTTGTTCTGGATTATTCTCACTCATATTATATTAATTCACTTTAATTATTTTTTTTTCTTAAGTTTAGACTTAGTGTCCCTTTTAAAATAATTAATTATTTCTATAGAATACAATCTGAGTGGAATTTCACCAAACGATTTTTGGGTTATCTGGAAGGCATGTGTCTAAGCCTCTCCACACAATTTGAGACTTAGAGCACATCCAATGCTACCCCAAATAAACACTCACTCTTAGCGAGGAATGTGCTCTAACAATGTGCCCTGTTTCACACAGCTTTGACACTGAGGCATATCCCTCTGCATCACTAATGTTTGAAACTGCTGCCCATCAACTCTGCGTATCTGCTGCATATGTACTTCTGCTGACACTGCCATTGTCAACATTGTATCTGCACTGAAACTCCATTATGCATCCATGATGCCGATGAATGTGCCACTGCCAACTACTACTGCACTGCAACACTGTTGCTTTTTGCAACTTAAAAACATCCAAAATTGGACAAGTATGATGCATTTCACTGTGTTGCTAATGCTCTACACTCCATCCCTTTGTGTTTCTGCAACACTGCTCTGCTCTGCTTAGGCTCTGGTGATGATAACTAGTGCGTTGTCACTTTTGCACTCCTCTCCACCAAATAAGACTCATCCATCCTGATACTTCTGTTTTGGACTCCCGTAGCAAGGCGATGATCTGAGAGGTGGACTCCTCAAGGATCTTGACCAATCTTGTATATATTTGGGTCTACAACTCTAAATCAACCCACCTCCCTCCTGGAGGTATATGAAAAATCATAGAAAATTCCTCATCCTCTATATTTGTTGCTCCGACCTCAGGATCATGCTTCTCATCCTTGTCATTCTTTTTGACAGGACAATGTGTTGCGTAATGTCCCATATCACCACACTAAAAGCATTTGATCTTTGACATATCCTTATTCCTCTTGCACTACTCTGGTTTCCCCTTTGATGCAAGGGCCACATTCTCTTCCTCCTCCTTAATCTTTGAACCACTGTTGTTTCCACCCTCTAGTTGACCCTTGAGTAAGTCTCTCCTCATATATTCTTGCTGAAGAGTTGCCCACATTGAATCCCAATCCGGCAAGATCTCTCTGTCCATAATGCTCTGACAAAGACTTGGTAATCTGCAAAAACTGAGTTGAGGGCCAATTTGACCATCTCTGTGGCCTTAGGAGCTGCTCCTACGTCTTCTAATTGATCTCGATTTTACTGAAGTCTAGACAGGAATGGATCAATAAGATATCCCTTCTACATCTTGGTGGTCTGCATTTTATCCTCCAAAAACATTTTCCGCTGCTCGGAAGACCCCTCATATAGTGTTGCCAATGCATCCCACATCTCCTTGGGGGTCCCTTGGGCTGAGGTGTGTGAAAAAATATGATCCCTCACTCTGTTGAGGATCAAATATTTCCTTTGGCTATATTATTCTTGAAGGCCCTTAGTGGTGCTGCATCCACCAGTTCAGCTTGAGATCTGTTGATAAAGTGCTTGAGGTCATGCTCATCTAAATGGAAGGAGATCATTTCCTTCCAGATTATATAGTTGGATGCACCCTCCAACCGGTCTTTGTCATGCAATCCGCTAGTGGCCATCTCACCCAAATTCTGTCGATCTAATACCTCTCACACTCTTCACAACTGGATTTACGCACTCCTTGTGGAGAAAGCCACAAAATAAGCTGCTACTGCACGTGGAATCTGAGTTTCTTGGGCAAGAAACTCACCGAGGTTAGAAATCCCCCAAAACTATGTTTCTCCTACACTTCTTGATGCTCTGCACCAACAATCACTACTGTGCAGTCAACTGCGTCACTCCAGGTGTTGATCTAGGTAGATATATTGCGCTGCTCCCTATTCCTTAGATAAAATGCAATATGGAACAATCCTACCTCTCTATCGGCTCACTCAAAGAGAAATTTTCTTACTGGTTTAGCCTTCCTGGCTTGGACAGTGCAATCAACTGCGAGATTAATCTACTGCTTACCCAAATCTTTGATCTGAACTTCACAAACACTGAATTTGATGGATATGTTCTTTTCTTCTCCTGTACTTAGCTTAAACAAGCTCTGATACCGTGTGGAAATTTTGTTAACCTTTGGAATCCTGTTGCAACAACTGGAAGATATTCACCTAATTGTTATTTTTACTACGAAAAACACTAAATACATCACAATGCAACCTACACAAATAAATTGCGGAAGAAATACAAGTGGAGAAACAAATATGAACAAACATAGATCACACAATCATTTGAAACAATTATTTTTGGACTATTGTCCCCACAAAATCCCAATGAGGGAAAATTGATGCAATGGATATGAGGGTTTATATATTATGAAGTAAATATTTCTCAGTACAAATATATGATTGGCACACCCGTCAAATCATACAGAGAAACTGAAAAAAGATATCTTGTGAGACAAACCTCACTCCTCCATGGGAACCCGACACTGATATGCACCAATACTAGCTTGCCCTGCGCTGTCTCTGTGCAGTGACTGCGTCACCCACATAGTCTATGCATCACAACTACGACCGCCCTTCTGCCTTTGCGTTGGTCTCTCTGATGGATGGAAACTGAAGTCTTTTTGCCTCAGGAAAATATCTCCGGGATCTGGCACTGGCCCAACATTGTCTTCTCAGCAGGAAAATGACTTCCCTTCAGCCTCTGTAAAGTGACTGCGTAAGAACTGTGTCATTGGATCTGCACTGCTACTGTGGCTCTCTCTGTCTCTACCTCTATGCACTCTCTGACTCAGGAATCCTTCCAACTGGAATTACTGCCCCTTGCTGCAAAATATCTCACGATCAAATTTTCTCTCTCAGCACTGCTCACTAAAGAAATCGATCTCTCATCTCTGCCAAATGTGTTTTCCAAATGACCCTTCAAGCCATTCTTATAGTCTTCTTGTTGAGAATTCAACGACCCAGATTAGATTTCTAATCAATGACTAATAATAAATTTTGACTTGATCCATTTTTTCTAGATCATTCTCACTCATATTATATTAATTCACTTTAATTATTTTATTTTCCTAAGTTTAGAGTTAGTGTCCCTTTTAAAATAATTAATTATTTCTATAGAATAAAATTTGAGTGGAATTTCACCAAATGATTTATCGGTTATCGAATGCATGTATCTAAGTCTCTTCACACAATTTGAGACTTAGAGCACATCTGATGCTACCCCAAAACAATAGAAAGTATGTTGATTTGGTCAACTTGGTATTCATGAGACACCATAGGCTAGACAAAAAGGTGCTAAGGAACCTTCTACCCCTATCTAAAATAATGGTATGAGGTATCCTGAAATGAACCCAAACAAGCTCAAATAGGAGTTTAGTAATGTTTTCAATTGTGCTACTCTTATTTCAGAGTGCTAGAATGGCCATCTTAGAGAACCGGTCGACTAGCACAAAAAACAACAATTTCCATGCTTGGTGGATGGAAAAAATAACATGTAATCCATTGAGATTGACTCATAGGGCTTGTCGGGGGTAGGTGGAGGAGTGTACAACCCCTAATTTTTGATGGTTTGTTTAGCAATGATAAAAGAAAAGCATGATATGATATACCATTGGACATCCTATCAAATATTTGGCCAATAGAAATATTGTTGAAGTACTAATACCATCTTATCCGCACCAAAGTTCCTTTCCCCTTGACTGTAATGTGCCTCCCATATCATCTTCTCACACTTTCTTGAAGGAACACAAAGGTGTCCCAAGTGGCACAATAATTTATCATAGAGGTGGAAGTATAGAACTTGCTTTCTTGCCAACAACATCTTTATGTGGTAGTGAATTACGATTCATTGTTGTATAAATATGGCAACTGAGAGGTATTTTTCCCACGAGAGTTAAGAACTATGATTAGCACCGCAAGTGGGGGCCTATTAAGGAAGTATATGACATAATTGATGCTACCATTGTATTTGATTTTGAAATGGAATTTTTGCAGGTATGTGGGCCATTTATGATTGAAGCCATTGTGTAACTTCCCTTGCACCTTTATAAATTGTAGAGGCCCATAATTAGCGTTGATGATCATCTCCTTACTTAGAATATAATGCCTCTATTGTTAGTAGGCCTATAGGATGGAGTACATCTACTTATCATAGGTGGGGTATCTTTGGATAATATTAGAGAGTGTTTTATTGTGATAGGCCACTAGATATCCTTGATGAGTGAGGATTTCACCAATAACATAGTCAAAGGAATCAGTGTCAATCTCAAATGGTTGTTGTAACTATTTTAGGGTGAGTTCCGGTGCAGAGAAAAAGAAGTTTTTAAAATCATCAAATGCATTCTTTTGTGACTCAGACATAAAAAAATTTACTTTTTCTCCTCCCTTGGTCACACGACTTAAAGGCCAAGAACCCCAACATGAGTCTTCAGTAGAATTTAGCAAGGCCCAAGAAGCTACGAAACTAGGTTAGAGTCATTTATGTTGACCAATCCTGAATGAGTTGGATCTTGGTTGGATCCACATGCGCACCTTGCTCATCAATAATTTAGAATAGGCATTAGACCTTGTTCATGTTGAAGGAGCATTTTTCTAAGTTAAAACATAGCATATATTGTCGTAGAGTGTGAACGAATTATTGAATATGATGAAAGTGTTATTCCCAACTCTTGCTGAATATGAGGATATCATCTAGATATACCGCCACAAAACATTTGGTGAAATTCCACAAGATATCATCCATCAGCCACATGAAAGTTGTCTAGGAATTTGCTAAACCAAAGGCAATGACCAACCACTCAAAAAGACCCTCCTTAGACACGAAAGAATTATTCCATACATTAGTTGGTTCTTTTGGGACTAAGTGGTATCCAAACTTCAAATCAATCTTATTGAAGTACTTTCCCCCCTTGAGCTAGTCAAGAAGGTCACCAATCCATTGAATCAAGTACCATTTCTTGATTGTGATTTTTTTAAGGGCTTGGTAATTAATGCATAGTCACTAGGTCCCATATTTATTATCAATGAGTACAATTGGGATTCCAGAGGGTGAGGAACTCAGTTATATTTCCCCTTTTGTAGCAACTCTTGGACCTAACACTTGATTTCCTCATTTTCCAAAAGAGAGCATTGGTAGATTGGCCCATTTGGTAGAGGTGTGGTGGGAGTCAAATTGATTAAATGTTTGACTTGACAATGTAGAGGTACCCCAATGGGTGAGTAGAAGATATCTTTTTATTCTTCCATGACCTTATCCACTTGCTTCTTCTGTGTGGAGGGACCTTATGTGGAGGGAATATAAGTGGCCACAATATTCTCCTTACATTGAGAGAGAATCATGAAGAAGACACATTTCTTGGTCTGGGAGATGTCCTTATTGAATTGCTTAACAAATATCAAATAAATGGTTGTATGTGAATCTACCTCTGGTATCATGTATTTTTGTCTGCCAAAAGTAATAATAAAACTACGAGGTCTAGAATAATATACAACGTGATGCTTCTATAAGTACATTTGGCCTAAAATAACACCAAAAATTCAAAGGGAGAAATATCACACAATACCTTATCCTTGAAGCACTTGATACCATAAGGAAGATGAGATTATTAGATAACGCGAAGATATATCCCTTGGTGGAGCCACCCGATGGTGTATAGTTGTGGGTGTGGTGTTGTCAGCAGGTCTAATCACTTGAAAAAATTTGTTGAGATTATGTTTGTTTGACTTCTGATATTGACAATGAAATGTAGTGGAACACCCTTCACCCGCATATGTGAGTGAAAGAGGCACTCACCTTCCTCTAGATCTATGGGATCAATTTGTTGGACATTGGTGGTGGAAATGATGGCACTGGGTTCTACATCAATGATTTTATTTCCCTTTTATAGGTATGATTTAGAGAAGGAACCCGCATCTAATTATGAGGCTTTCAAGTCGGCTACCAATGACTTCCTGACACGTCTTTCATTGGTATTATGAGAGGGGATCTTGTGGAAATCCCACCAATTTTCCGTGTCTTTATTCATATTCCCATTACCATTTTTTGTTTGCGACTTAGATGGGTTACCATCTACATCTATATGGCCTTCAAATATAGGACTATCAAAATTATCTTCTACCTTAAAGGAGGAGACGCTTCCAAAGTGGCCACTTAATGAAGATGCGTCACCTATTGGCATCCGTTGAAGATATGGTAAAAATTATACATCACCTCATTCATTTTTCATGTGAGGGATTACTTAAGAAACATTTTAATAGTGTCTCCTACTCCCTCATTTTTCTTTTCTTCCGCCATGGGAGGCTATTGGGGTTGGCGAGGATGGTCTTGCAAGGGCTCAAGCAATTCAAGTCCCCACTCTTTATACCCTGACCTCGTTACGAACATGCACAAAAAAATAGTTAAAGATCATACCACTCTAATATCATTGATCCATATTTATGAAGTGCACATAATTAAATACATATTTATAAGAAACATATAGAGATACATTGAAACTTGACTTCTATTAATAAATGGAAAGTGTTGAAATTGTAAAAATGTAGAATGAAAAAAATTTAGCTCGAATGGTGGTATCTTATCTCTGAAAAGAGACATGAAAACAACATGCCTATGCCATAGTGAGTTAAAATGAAGCCTAAAGGCCCTTTTTAACATAAAATAAGAGAGCAAAACCGTACACATCCAAATACCTAAACTTAGGAGATGAAACACCAAAAGCTTGTGGGTCCCAAAATTTAGCTCGAATGGTGGTATCTTATCTCTGAAGAGAGATGTGACAACAACATGCCTATGCCATAGTGAGTTAAAATGAGGCCTAAAGGCCCTTTTTAACATAAAAGAAGAGAGTAAAACCGTACACATCCAAATACCTAAACTTAGGAGATGAAACACCAAAAAGCTTGTGGGTCCCTTTGAGGCTAGTTGGTACATCAAATTCCCGAATGCTCGATTTAAACCCATTTGAAAGGTCTAGCCAAGAATTACACATTAAAAAAAGCCCAATCTCTACCTACAGATACAAACTATGTCCCTAGCACATTAAAAAAAACATCATTTAGGGCCTCAAAACAACCTGAGAAGTTTAGGACTTGAAAATAATTGCTAAGATGGGGAACTATTCTTTGAGCTGGTGGAGTAGGTGGATGTCCACCAATATCCACCTGGATCAAACTAGTTTTTTTCATCCAACAATTCCTTTATTTCCTTTTCAACCATAGGTAATAAAAGGGGATTAATTGTTCTTAGCTATTGACTGAATGGTTTGGACCTTGGCGTCAAAGCTATTATGTGATCTATGATAGTGGTATATTAGGTATTAATATATTCATAATTCCATGAAAAAACATAATTTTACTATTTAAAAAATTCATATACCTCTCTTTCATTTCTTTTGCTAATGATTTTGAAATCTTGATAATATTTGGCTCCTGTTAAATTCCAATATTACAATCTTCTATGTCTTATATATGGACATTAACAATGGGGTTGAGGAATAATCATCATGATCAAATAACCTCTCCAAAGGTAGAACTCCCTTAGGAATTAAATTATTTTTCAATTGCATAATCCCATGATCTACAATAATATTAATCTACTTAGGTTTATAATCAACAAGCTCTATATCATCCACTTCTTCTAATTATTGATCAATATGAGTAGTAGAGAAATTGTCAATTATTTTTAGGAACTTTAAACATTTTGATCATCTTAAAATGCTTGTTAATGCTTTATATTATCTTTACTTGAAGGTATATAACCACTTATTATCCCAACTATGGTTTTCTAGGTGGCTCAAAGTACTAGTTGAGGATGTAAGAGAATATGCTAACTGATTTTTATCCCTAGGAACTGAATTAATATTGAAAGCCAAAAATAAGTTCTCGACCAAATCCCATACCTCATTTTTCTATGATCTAAGTTTTGTATGTTCAGTTTGGCAATAATTTCTCAACTATCTGACTATTAACTCAAAATCCCAAAAAGTGATTATATTGAGGATCTTCAATTTCTTCGTTGCTTCTAGTACAAGAACCAATGCTTCATATTATGTAACACTGTTAGTAGTTTCAAACTTAACTTTTAAGACAATAGAATAAATTCATACTTAGGAGAAACTAATAACACACCAAACCCAAAACACTCTTTTGAAGATGCTCCATAAAAGTACATATTTCACACCTTATCTTTAGGAAAGTCAATGTTCTGAATGTTCTCACTAACCAATCTACTCTCAGTAATATTAGACGTTTCTAAACTATTATTTATAGATAATATATAATAACATAGATCTTTATCTCTCATATTTATAGGAAAATTATCTAAGTTATTGAATCATTTATAGTATATACAAAGTTGGCTTCCCTATACAACCTTCTACATTGACCTCCAAAATAGAAATTGTAGCACACATCATATCCATCTGTAATGTACCTCCAAGATTCATAGTGTAGGATGTTGACCATAACATGCAAAAATTTGCAATAATTTAATCCACCACAAAGTACATGGAAATACAGTTAACATGTAGTTGATTTAAAGTTGCCACGAAATATTTGATCAAACCAACACATTTTACCCTTCTAGAATCAAAAGAATATAGATTTAAAATATGATCCAACTACCTGTAACCCTAGTTTTTCCATGACAAATTGAGGCATCAACGTATGGGATGCTCATCAGTCCAACATACAGTTATTCAACATATATTCATGAATATTAAGAGTGATATAAAATGGATCCACCTCCTCTACATGAGGTCCAAATTTTATTGCATGGAATTCATCTTGAAAATTGAAGGTATCTTGTTGCGTTGCAAGTGGACATTGAATTAATTTTGACGTCTGTTTCAAATACACTAGATTCTTTTCCAACTAAATAAGAGAACATGAATTCTATTCTTATTTAATTCCTTTTCGAAACTAAAATATGTTGATTTATTTGACTTCACCTATTCTTAATTTCCATTATCTACTTATTGATTATTTTTTGGAGAGGAATGCTCTTGTTCTTTTACCTTATTCTTTTTTTTTAATCAATAACCTTATTGGGTTGTGGTTGATCAACTGGTTTTGTTTCCTTCATTCTAGGTCTCAAATCATACTTATTATTTAATCATATATATATATATATATATATATATATATATATAATGAGAAGAAATATTAAGATTATTATGATTTTGTTGATCCATGCTTTGAAATAATGTTGTTTACTCATATTCTGATTGAATGATAGGAATTGATGTAGGATATTTCTCAATCCAATTTATTTCTTCATCTAGTGGTAAGTCCTCATTAATAAATCCATCAACAGATAATAGAGGTTGAATTGGTTGATCCATATTTATTCTCACTTTGTAAAATCAGTGGATTGAAAGGTCTTTTGAATTGATTAGGATATATATTTATTGTCTCTTGGGTTGTTCTTGGTGGGTTTTTTCCTTAAATTTACATTCATTCTAGTCTATTTAATAAACGATTAATCATTCTGGACATCTCATCAACTCTTTGTTCTAATGTATCTTTAGTTGTACCCAAAGGGCTTGTTTCTTATTTATGTTTTTTCTTCTCACCAGAGTTTTCCCTAACCTTGATTCTTCCTAAAGCTGCCATATTTTCTTTTATTTATAATGCATCATCCTACATATATGTCAAAGTTTTATACCTTATTTCTATTAACATGAACTAAATTCAAAGTCAAATTCAATTGCATAAGTAACTATTGTAGCTGGTGTAGAAGGTTTAATATCTGCTAGAATTTTATTATAAATCTTATTAAACATTTTAGTAAATTCAAGAATTGGTTCTCCACTAGTTTTATCTAAGGATCCAAATTTAGTTAGATAATATAGATGATCTATTTTTTCACCCCATGTCTTATAATATTGTTTCAGGATCTCCCCATAAAGTAATTGAAATAGTCGGTAATTATCTGAACCATTTCTTCACATCTCCTTCTAAAGACTAAACAAAATTTCTCATATAAACATATTATGCTTATATGTTCATATTATGATGTATGCGGATAGTATCTTAAAATCAACCTTATATACTAGGCCTAAGGGGTCCTGGAATTCACCAAAGGGAGTTGGTTCTCTTAATCAAAATTAAGATAATTTAGTAAATTTATAATTCTCAAGAAATTATAATTTGTTCTAGGAAAGAATCTAGGTTTTTTATGGAGGTTTTGATGAGTTAGAATTTTATTTATATGTAATATTACTATTTGGGAATATTATTAAGAGGTTAGGAGATTAGTTGAGCTTAGTTGAGATTGGGAATTGAATTGGTTCCCTTACGAAATTGTATAAAAAATAATTATATAGGGGGTATGAGAGATAGAGCGAGGAGTTGAGATAGGATAGGGACCACAAGACGTCCGAGAGATAAATGAGGGAAAAGGGTTAAGTAATGTAAATTAGGCCAATATGCAAACCTAAGATATTCCAATATGTGTTATGTAAATACTATGAATTAAATGATTTTTATTTTATTTCAATGTATGTGTTGTTAAATTCATGTATTGATTGTCTAGGTATGAATGTTGAGGTTATGTGTGTAAGGTAATTTGACGTGAGTAAATCCATGATGCAAAAAAATGATGATAAATCATTGTTGAGAACAAATAAATGAACTATTTGTTCGCAAGATCCATTTTTGTAGCAATCATTAGAATCAATATCAACATTGAAGCAATGAGCCTTTTGTTAGTCCTGGAGAAGTCACACATTGTAAGCTTTTGTAAACACTGGGAACTTGGAGTTTAAGCCTTTGAGAAATATGAGAGAATTATAATGTTCCAAAGTTACAAAACTAAGTTTTTGTAAAGTATATTCTATTGATAGTGTTGTCAACTTTCCCATAGAATATTCTCATCTCTCAGGCATTCGGGTGATAAGGAATATAAGTTGCACCGAAAATATTTGATAGTGCTGATTTGATATCCATTAGGTAGTCATATAAACTAATAGCCTAACAGATAAAATAATTTCCATTAATTTATTTTTCATCTACCACCAATCGCTCTACTATCAATATCACCAAGAACACTACAGTTGATACTATTGAGCACCCTACAACCGAGATGTTGAAATTCAGTTGCAATATTGTATTTCTAGACATGATAATTGCTTGTGACTAATACACATTTTTTTCTTTTAGCATTTATTTCGTTTAGTCATGTCATCAAAAAAATTCACATTAACATAGATATCATAATGCACAAGAAACAAGAGACACTAGAGATTAGGCCAAAGGCTAGGGAAAAACCAACAAAGGGAAAACTTGTCAATCCTTTCCTTATATATTCTTCATCAACAAGAGAAATCCAAGTCAAAATAACCACTAATACAAGTGCCAAGTAAACCCTCCAAACTTGCCATGATTTTTCCACAAGATAGTTAATCAATCTGCCACGTTATAGAAATACAGGTGTTGTAGAATAATTGCTTCATTACAAGTAAATATGTCATAGTAACTAGCATCCTCATAGAGAGAAACTCATATCATATGTCCATGTATAATCGTCATTGAACTCATCATATATTCATAGGAAAATAACTCGCATGATATATCCATAAGAACATAACTCACATCATATATAGGAACAAAACTCAAATCATATACAAGAACATAACTCACATCATATATAGGAACAAAAATCACATTACAAAGAGAGATAGGAACTCAAATTATCATAGTAGAACATGCCTTTGGATATGCCACATGAATCTCAGTTATGTGCCTCAGGACCTTCCATATAAGCTCAGTTATATGTGCCTCTGGATCTGCCACAGAAGCTCAGTTATATGTGCCTGAGGATGTGCCACAGAAGCTCAGTTATATGTGCCTGAGGATGTGCCACAAAAAATCGGTTATATGTGTAGGGTTTTATGCCACAAAAATTCAAAATATTTTCTTATTTTCTTAGGGACACGAAGAACATTCCATTTTATTTTTTCTTTTGACCAAAAATAAAGCATGAAGAACATGCTATATATATATATATATAATTTTTTTTTTTTTTTTTTTACATGAGATACAATTATGAAGACTGGACCTAGTTACAATTTCAACTCTCCCTCTTAAGTAGGGAGGTATTCATAATGAATTATCTAGATATTCTCAAGTTGAGAACTTCTAAGAGAAAGGATCCATATTGATAAGCATCAATGATGATAACATCATCATAACCAACATTGTCAAAATACCAAGGCCTTGAAAAGTAAGCTCTATCTTTCCACTAGATCAAAGCGCAATGTTGGGAGGCATTAAATTGGACACCACCGCCTCTCAAGGAAAATACCCCACCTAGGTGTTCCCAATATATGTCCTCATGGGACCATTTCCTAATACCAAGGAAAATTTCATCCTCTAGAGCATTCTTTACCAATTCCATGTACTTAAATCTTATTGTTGTTAGTCTTGATCACAACAAAAGACTCAAGAATGTCCATCCATGTTTCTTATCCAATCCATCACTCCCTAAACCTGTTCATGAACTATAATTATAAAGGTTAGTCCTATTCATAGTACTTGACACATGGAGAACAAAGTTTCCATCCTCACTCCCTCTCAACCAGGGAGAAGATCCTCACACCCTCTCATCCAGGGAGGAGATAATTACAATACCAAGTTTGTGTCAGAAGTACTCACACTTACCTTACATCAAATACATGTTGATCCATGGAGATCTTGTTTATAGCTTCTCGGATCCTATCTGCACCATACTATTAAATCATCAAACACTTCCATATTCCATTAAAAACCAGGTTCTTAACAATCTTTGTAGATAATCACGATCGAATTCAACACATTGTCAAACAATCCATCAAACATCTTACGAATCCAAATTGATTCACATTTAATTGTACCAAATTCCACATATTTAACCTCTGAAATGAAATAAAATTCTACTTTATACTCTTCCAAGAAACAATACCAGATCCCAACCATTATGTTATAAACTAATTAATGAAGCAATGAAACACATAAAAATATTGTGGAAACACAAACATAGAAACACATAAAACAAGAGAGACACAAATATACGTGGTTCAACCAAATTGGGCTACATCCATGAAGAAACAACCAATCCTTCCTTTTATATTATCTAACAAAATGGAGAGATACAACCTACAAAAAACCCGCTGTAATTTCCTCTTCTCTCAAAAACAATCTCCTCTCTCTTTTTTCGCTCAGAATAATAATACATAACTGCAATACAATTCCATCATATAAACCAAGGGTTTCCTTCTACAGAAAAAAAACCTTAAATGAGCATAAATTCTACCATCATATCATCTGTCTAATGAACGACCCATATTGGCTATGAAATTACAAAGTTTTACAAGGCCCCCCCATGGACCCCCCTAACAACGATCATACATGCGACATTGTCGCCCCGTTAGGAATATGGATCCAACACGACTGAAACAAAAAAAATCTGAATAATCATGAAGATAATTAGGCTCCACACCCAACACATTAGTAGAATCTATACTCATCATTAGCACTTCCAACCAAAATGATGTATCCTTATGTCTCAAGTTGTAGTGTAAGATCCTATATGCCAACTTCTGATTACAGCTCCCTCTGAAGTAAATATTTTTTCCGTTGGTTCATGAGTTCTTATTTCCCAAAATACGAAGTCTTCTATAATCATGATGCTTCTTCAAAATTTGGGGTATCTCTTTTAACAGAGGAAATTGAATTAACACGATCTTCTTCCTCTTACTGGGAGAATCTTCTTTGCTTTAATGTTGTCATTTGATATGTTCTATAAAAAATAGGGCTTAGTATAAGTGATTCATCTCATTGGTTCTTCTTTTAGATTGTATCTAGAAAGTCCTCTTAGCTATCCTTCATTCATTCTTATATTACCAAAATCTTAGGCTATCTTATCTATTTTCTTGCAATCCTCACTTGGGAGGATATGAGAGAAAATTTATAACGGAGAAGAGAATACATAGACAAGAGACTAACCAAAAATTAAAGACAATAACAACAATATTAATCAAAGAGGAAAGATATAAAATACTTATATTTTGAGAAAAGTAATCTCCCTATTAATCTTGGACTTTAGTATTATCCTTATGATGTTATTTATGTCTTTTCCAAGAACTATAGCTTCTTTTTTCAGCAAAAAAAATCAATCCTAGGGTTTGTCCCTAGGGTTTTCTAATTCAATTTTTTTCTAGGGTTTACAATACCTAGATGCTTCAATCTTCAAAACTGGCCATAGTTTAAAATTGAAAATTCTAAAAATATACTAATGGGTTAGTTGCAAACCCTATAAATTATTTTGAAAATTATTCAATAGATGGGGTTCATTGATAGATAGATCACAAAAATTAGTATTCAAATTCAAGGAAAGGATCTGAATCCTAATGAGAGCAACACCTAACATACTGAATATGTCTTTGTCCTAAAGAGAGGACATGACTTCTTATACAATATGTTATCTATGATATTTCCTAAATGTGATTTCATATCCTAGGACTTTAGCATTCCAAACAAAAATATTTACCTAAACTTCTAAGAATGCTAATTTTTGAGATCACTATTTGCAAGAGAAATTCAGATCTACGCCTAGTTTTGAGATAAAATAAAGGATTATGCATACCTATTTATCTTTATATGTATAACCTTAATTGTTATCCATTTTTTACTTTGAGTATATGGAATCACAATATAACTTCTTTGGGTTGCTTCAAAGGGATGTGCTCACAATGAACTCAAACTTATCATCATGGTCAACTCTTCAATCTTATTCATAAGAAGTCTGTAACTTGGTCTTTGTATGGTCTCACAAAAGTATGCACATCAACCTTCATGTAAGTATTACAATCCTTTGCACGAGTCAAGGGTACAATTATCCTCATAAAAAAATGATACTGATTTCTCTTTTCTTCAAATATGCAAACTTCAAACTTCAAGAGAATACTACAGCAAGGTAGATTGAATGGTCTTAAACGTTTCATACTATGGTCTGTTTACTTCATCCATCATTTCTTCCTTTTAGTATAGGTTTCTTTACAAGGATAATGGATCAACTCCTTGGAACATCTATTATCATATTTGGCCACCACTCTATAGTGAGTATAATATAGCATATTTTGTTATACTATTATGTATAGTTTACTCTTCACAGATTCGAGTCACAAAGGTAAATATGATATTTGAACTTATTAATTCGCAAATATACCCTTTTAGACTATTATTTTGGACTATAAAAATGTAAACCTTGTCACTTTCAGGGAGATTTAATTCCTAATAGCTTAGATTTCAATATTTCATGGAGATATAATATAGTTTATTGTCTTGTAGTTTCCTTATAATATTTTCCAGGTTCCACAGATAAAGTTCTTCATTTACTCATCACATGTTCACAAATTTTCATAGAGGATAGATGCCACATGTAGCTCGTAGGATATTCATGCAACTTCCCAAGGACACTTCAATCAAAATATGATCTTATCATCGTTTCATAGAGGCTCAAATTGCTTTAGAGATTATTTCATTGAGAGAACTTCATACTGACTTAGAAACTTCACTTCATAAACTTTTATTTTCGTTATAATGTTTCCTTAGTGTTTGAATTGCCTCAGGATTTATACCATATGAACTTCTTCAAAGATATGGTGTCCTTACGAGCTTCTTCAAAGATATTCGTTAATTGCCTCAGTTATGTGAGTTCTCTTGTTTTTGCAATTTAGACCACTATTTATCCATGGGATTGGATATTTTGCAAAATTGATATGTCACAAAATTAGTTTTTCTTCTAAACTTCGATCTCTCATAAAATTATTCAAGACTGCTTTTTGACCTTAGCTTTAATACCATGTTGAAATTCAGTTGCAAGATTGAATTTCTAGTCATGATAATTACTTGCGTCTGATATACATATTTTTATTTTAACATTTATTTCGTTTAGTTAGGTCATCAAGAAATTATACATTAACAATAGATATCATAATGCACTAGAAACAAGAGACACCAAATATTAGGCCAGAGACCAGGGAAAAACCCACAAGGGGAAAACCTGTCAATACTTTCCTTATAAATTCTTCATTAACAAGATAAATCCAAGTAAAAATAACCACTGATCCAAGTTCCAAGCCAACCCTCCAAACTTTGTGATGATTTTTCCAAAAGATATTCAATCAATCCACCATGTCATAGATATATAGGTGCCATAGAATACTTGCTTCATTACATGGAAATATGTCACATGAAATAACATCCTAATAGTGTGAAACTCACATCATATGTCCATGTATCATCATCATATAACTCATCATATATTCATAGGAACATAACTCACATAATATATAGGAACATAACTCACATCATATACATGAACAAAACTTACATCATATGTAGGAACAAAACTTGCATTACAGAGAGAGATAGGAACCCACATTATCATAATAGAACATGCCTATGGATTTGCCACATGAATCTTTGTTATATGGCTTAGGACCTACCATAGAAGCTCAATTATATGTGCCTTAGGATCCGCCACAAAATCTCGGTTATATGTGCCTCAGGATCTTCCACAAAAGCTAGGTTATATGCGCCTTATGATTTTCCACAAAGGCTCAATTATGCATGCCTTAAGATTTTATGCCAAACACCTGAATTTTTCTCCCATAGAAGAGAGAATTATTTGATTTTCAAAAGGTAGAGGAATGATTCCAATATATAATTGTTTGTTCATGAAAAAAGACACTAATTTTGGGTAGGACGACTTGTCATCTGGAGGGCCGACTTGGAAACTTGGAAGGATAAATGACACTTACGAAAATTCAAATTTTTTTTCTTCTTTTCATAGGGACATGAAGAAAATGCCCTTTGAATTTTTTTTATTGACAAAAAATAAAGCATGAAGAACATGCTACAAAAATAATAGTAATTTTTCTTCTTTTGTTTTTACATGAGATACAATTATGAAGACCAAACCTAATTACAATTTCAATACGAGACCACTGAATTATCTACCATCGAGGCATTGTGCTAATATATTAATTAGTGGCCCTGATAGATATAAAGATTAATGTTAAGTGTTTTGAAGTCACATAAGATCTTATGTCAATTTGGTTGAGGTTCCATGAACTTGGTTCCAAATAAGATCAAGTTAAAGAATGCTGGGTTGATCACTGTTGGTTTGTTGCAAAGGAGTTGAAATATAAAAAAATGGTTTTTGATTTGATTCCCAATTATATTTAACACTTTTCATTCATACTCTTAGTCACTGCAATGGGACATATGCAAAAAAAAAGGTAGGACCCATATGTTTGTGAATTTAAGTTTTGACCAAATTGTGGGTTTAAAGGGAGAAATTGATGGTGCCGAGGCTTGAATGGACTTAGTGCTTTTGGATTTAAGCCATTTGTCATACCAAGTGTCATATGCTTAAATATTTTTAAACATGGCATTTGGGACTGTCAGTTTTGGGACAATGCTTAGTTAGAAGGGTTGATTGCAATCATAATATAGAGTTGGGAAGGTGCTAATGACATTTTTTAAACCATGATCCAAAGTCATGTATTTTAAGCGATTTGAAAAGGATTCTACACCAAAGTATAAAGAACAAGTAGGGTTTGATCTAGAGTGTGAATTGGCTATTAGGATTTGGACATTAGCTTTTGGTATCAGAGTAGGAATTTGAAAAAAAATCTTATGTATTTTGTATTTTGATAAGAATAATAAAATATTTATTGCACGGTAAGTGTTATGAGAATGATTACACAAGGTTTTCATACGAGGAAATTTTTTGTGAGAGAAGTAGAATATAGCTAAAGGACATTGAATCTGAGAGATAAGGATGAAGAAGATCTTGTGACAAAAGAAGATCCTTGCAGCATGATGAAATTTTGATTGGGATTAGCAAAGTTCAGAATAAAGCTACAGAAAAAGTAGCTTTATGAAAGAGTAATAAAATATTGAGTATAAGAGATTCAAAATATAGTGAATTCCTATGGAGTAAAAAAATTCAAGTCAAGTAGTGGAGTTAGGTAGAATTGTTGGTAATAGTTTTGGGAACTTTAGTGGCATAAAAATATTGTAGGAATATGAAGCAAATAACTCAGAAGTTCTTGGGATCACAAATTTGATGAGATGTAAAAAGTAACATGGTATTCATATTTTTTTTCTTAATTGTTTATGAAGGAAACATTAGGGAGAATGAAGGAAATTTTTGGCAACCCTTATGACACAATTGTTTTAATAGAGAGGAGAGAAAATTCCAACTATGGTTTAGTAGAAGTTGTTAAGACAACTCCACAATTGAAAATGTGGGTATATTTTTCCAAAGAAATGGAGTAGGTGAAACTTTTGGGAGTGAGTGAGCATAATGTAGAAGAATATAGGAGTAGAGGAAGCTCATAGGTTCTAGAGGAGGAAGTAAAAAGTTACCAAAAGGGAAAGTTCAGAGGAGAGAAGCTTGGTGAGGTATTACATAGCAAGGTGAGACAAAATTGTTAATATAAAGGCTATTTGTATATTACAATGATTATGGAGAAGTTAAAAAAGGGAGAGAGGGAGATGACTATGAATAGTCAAATGAAGGGTTCAATAAAAGTCCATAGAAAGACGAGTGACGAGAAACTTGAAATATAGATATATGTGATGAAGGCACAAATTAGCGTGTTGATGATGCCACTAAAAAAAAGTGAAGAAGACTAGAAAAGTGGATGGAAGATGAAGAAAAATAAAAAATGGCCTATTAATAAATTATATGCAAGGAAGTTGAGACAAATGATGAATGTCTTTTTGAAAAGAGATATGAGAAATAGAGAAACTAACTATAAACCAAATGTTTTTGAAGAAGCAGTCCACTTTTTTCAACTAGAGAAACTGAGTATGCTTGAGGAAGAAGAGGAAATTTGGGATGAGTTCATGAGGTGCTTAGAAAGTTCATAAGCATATAGAGAGAATAGAGAGTCTCATATTTTTAAAACTAAGAAATTATGTGAGTGTGTGTATGCACGTATTGAAAATGATGGAGTTGACCAAGAAATTTCTACCAAAAGGAAAGAAGATCATCTAAATCTTAGACAATTAGAGAATGCAGGGTTGTCCAAGGAAAAAAATAAGAAATTTTAGAGTCCAAATGAGGATATATTGGAAGAAGGATATAATATTCCAAGATAAATACAAGAAGAAAAGAAACTTGGTGACAATTCAAAGGAATACAACATGTTGAACCCCAAAATTTCTTCTTTTTTACAACCCTTTTTCATTCCATTTTCCTCTTTTTGACCTTCATAAATTTAATTTGGGCATAAATGCTGAGATTCAACAAGATGATGATCCTAGTGAAAATTAAGCATCTACACTAGGTGGGGCCCGCAGGCTATTTTTAAGTGTATGTCTATTTTTAGAATGGTGATTGAATTCTATTTATCGCGGGAGTCTATTTATAGATGGTTGAGAAAATTATATTTATAGATGAGGTTCTATTTTTAGATGCGTGGGCGAAGTCTATTTATAGATCACATGTCTAAAAATAGAATGCATGTTGACTATTATTATCTCTTAATAATAATTAGACAATAAATAATAATCTATTCTCTTGAAGCACTTGATTTCAATTAATTGATGTGGAAAACCAGTTGACTAAAGGGATTTTGAGTTCTAAGGTTGGTTGGTGATACATGCAAGTGGACTTCATTGTAACTGAGTGATACAAAGTTGTAACATAGTTGGATGTGTAGTTATGTGAGTTGTAAAGTATTTTAACTCAGTTAAGTGAGTTAAACTCAGTTGTGCTAGTTGTAACTAGTTGTAACTAAAGATACACTAGTGAGAGATGAACGAATTAAATATTAAATTAATTCACATGGAGTGATCTCACATGCAACTGAATATTTACTACTGTTAACTACATGCATGCCAGATCCAGTGGAGACCCAATTGAGAGAGAGGTGAAAGGGACAATTTGACTATCAGTTGTGACATTAGTGGGTGCACTCTTGCAACCAAACACACGTTGGAGATGCCAAGGAGGATTGTGCAGTCAATGCAAGGAAATATCTCATTCATTAAGGGATTGTGTTTAGCAGGGATTGCGTAGTGGAGGCAGGCTGTCAGGAGGCAGTAAATTAGCGCATGTATTTACCAATTTTTGTATGACAGTGTGAGACGATTGTATATTGTACTAAGAGCTCTTGGATTAGAGTTTTGTATGAGATTTTTTCATGATCCATGATATATACATAATATATTATAGTGGGGTTTTTATATTTATGCTTTCCCGGTAAAAGCATCTGTGTTATGTGTGATTGATATTTCTTCATGTGTTTACAATTGGCGATTAAATTTCCACAAATATTTTAGTAGAAGGATTTTGTGTTTAACAGTGGCATATAATTGTTAGATAAGGAGAATCTAGGCAATACACAATATTAAAATTTCTACATGGTATCAGAGCAAAGAAGATTGCAATTTTGAAGCAGCAGCTGAGTTTTTTGGTGGAAACAATTTGAATTTGCTGCAAGAATTTCTTGGTGCGACAGTTGAGTAAACATCGAAATGGCTTTCAATGGTTTGTGGCTAGAGTATGCACTCGAGGGAAACTCGAAAAACATTGCATGGAAGGATAGGCTGGAGGTGGTGCTTGAAGATAATGGCTTGAAGGAATTTATCGACAGTGATCCTAAGCTCACTTCAACAAATGTTGCATTACTTGATGCATGGCAAAAGAAAGTAGCAAAGACAAGAAGGATTCTGTTGGAAGGTGTGTGAGACCATATTGTCTCAAGCCTTCATGGGAAAGCCACTCCATTTGCAATGTGGAAGGATTTGACAGATCTTTTCCAAAGCAGCAACGACCATAGGAAATTGGCGCTGAAGGATAAACTCAGAAAGATCAAGATGGATAAGGGTGACAATATTCCTAAGTATCTCACAAAGTTTGTCCAATGTCGGGATGAACTGGGGAGTGTGGGAATCACAGTTTTTGATGATGATTTGGTGAGCTTGGATCTCTTGGGACTTCCTAAGAGTTGGCACAGTTATCAAGACTCTGTCAACAGACGGGAAAAACTTTCAGATTGGGAATGACTATGGTCAGAACTAGTGCAAGAGGCGTTCAGGCGGAACACCAGAGATGGCTCTTCATTAAAGCATTATGATGAAGAGGATTGTGCTTTGGATGCCAAGGCAAGGAAAGGGAAGGGGAAGAAATCCCTTTCAAAATCCGATTCTAAAGGCAAGAAGTTGGATTTGTCCAAGGTGAAGTGTTTTCACTGTCACGAACATGGGCATCTTGCCACTAACTGCAAACAGAAAAAGAAGAACAAGAAGGCTATTGGCGCTACAGCTGGTGAGGCCCTTGCATCACAACTTGAACTTTATTTGTCTTTGATCGCATGCTTGGTTTTAATCGCAATGGGATCGGTGTGGTATCTTGATAGTGGTGCTTCCTTCCACATGATGGGAGATACAGATATTTTCAGTGACTTGGAGGAGAAAGATATCCAAATGCATATAGAGATGAACAATGATGGACGATACAGTGTGAACGAAATTGGTACCATTACCTTTAAGAGGGAGTCAGGTAAACCATTTCTATTGAAATATGTTATGCATGTTCCAGGTCTGAAGAAAAAATTTGTCTCAGTCACGATGTTGGAGGACAGAGGCTATGACGTTGTTTTCAATGATGGAAAAGCTTTCCTGCAAGATAAAACAATGGGTCAAGCCAAGAGGATAGGGATTTGAGTCAAGAATCTCTACAAGTTGGAGGTAGCAATGATGAGCAAGGTAGAAAAAGTGGTGAGCCGGGATGAGGGTGAATTATGGCACAGGCGATTGGGCCATCTTCACCATGGAGCTTTGAAAGTCATGTGGAAAATATCTACTGGACTTCCAATGGGAACATTTTCTCAGTTAGATCAGTGCAAGTTTTGCACCATGGGGAAGTATGCAAAGTCCACCTTTCATGAAAAGGAGAACCGTGCTTCGGTGATCCTGGAGAGAGTTCAAATAGACGTGTGTGGACCATTCTTGGTTGCTTCAACAGAAAAACAAGGGTATTATGTTATTTTTGTTGATGATTTTTCTTGTAAATGTTGGATCTTATTCATGCAAAAGAAGGATCAAACATTATCAAAGTTCTGTGAGTTTAAGGAATTGGTTGAGAAAGAGTCAGGGAAGCAAGTGAAGGCTCTGTGGAGTGATAATGGTGGAGAATACATCTTGATTGAATTCAAATACTTCTGTAGAAAAGAAGGAATTCGAAGAGAGCTCATAGTGCCTCATAACCCATAGCAAAATGGGGTTGCGGAGAGGAAGAATAGAACGATCGTGGGTGCTGCACGAGGGATGCTGCATGATCAAGGCCTACCAATGCATTTGTGGGTGGAAGCATGAAACACTGCAGTTTATGTGCAAAACCATTGTCCTCATAGAGTACTTGGCATGAGTACACCTAAAGAAGCTTTTACTGGTAAGAAACTAGATGTTTCTCACTTTAAGATTTTTAGCTCATCTGGAGCCGATTTCTGAAGTTGGGATATTTTTGGGGTACATAGAAACACCCCATAATTATCGTGTGAATTTTCCAAACAATGAAATGACTGTGGTGCAACAGGATATAAAATTCAATGAGGAGAAAGCCATGAAGTTGTCACTTATGAGGGAGATAGAATTACATGCAGAGGAGGAATTTTTGGTTCCCAAAGATGAGTCTCTAAATGTGGATAAAACACAGGAGGATGTTCATGGAGTGGAGGAGTCCACTCACGCAGAGCCAAACATCAGAACTGGCAGAAGACGTACCACAGAAGCTAAGAGGTTAAAGCTTGATTTGGCATAGAATGTAGGGGTCCCTACTTCACAGTGCAGATAGAGACAGTCTCATGACTGATTCACTAGATACATGGCTCTCATGAGCAAATGTATTGTGAGTGAGCCATATTCCTTTCAAGAAGCAGTGCAGGAGCCCACATGGGTAGATGTAATGGTGGAGGAGTATGACTCCATTGTCAGAAACACTGCTTGGGAAATTGTTCAAAGGCTGGTTGATAAATCAGTGGTAGGTTCAAGATGGATCTACAAGGTAAAGCAAGTTGGTGATGGGAGTGTTGAGAAATACAAGGCCAGATTTGTGGCCCAGGGCTTCTCACAGATCAAGGGGATTGATTATGAAGAAACCTTTTCACTTTTCGCACGATATTCTTCCATAAGGACCATCCTTGCTCTCTTAGTGCAGATGGGTTGGCACATTCATCAGATGGATGTGAAGACTGCGTTCCTTAATGGGATCATTGAGGAAGAAGTGTACATTGAGCAGCTTGAAGGATTTGAGATCTTTAGCAGCAAGTAGCATGTATGCAAACTCAAAAGACTGTTGTATGGGCTGAAGCAAGCACCTCGTGCTTGGTACACTCGGATCGAAAACCATTTCACTAGACTTGGCTTCACTAAGAGTGAGGCGGATGCAAACCTATACCAAATTGTGGTGGAGGGTAAGATTTTAATCTTTGTTCTTTATGTTGATGATTTAATACTAACTAGTGATAGAGTATTTGATACACTCATGCGAGGAGGACCTTACAAAGGAGTTTGAGATGAAGGATATGGGCCTCCTTCATTATTTCCTTGGATTGGAAATATGGCAGTGAGAAGGTGAAATTTTTGTGTCTCAAGGAAAATATGCAAGGGAGATATTGGGTAAGTTCACATGGAGGGCTGCAAACCCATGGATACTCCTCTTCCAGGAAACTAGGGGAAAGAGGATGCTACATCTGGAGAGGTAGTGGATGCTATTGTCTATTGATAGTTAGTGCGTTCGCTAATGTATTTAGTAAATACAAGACCGAACATATGCTATGCAGTGAACCAACTTAGTCAAGCAATGGTTAAGCCTACCAAGATATTTTGGAAGGCAGGCAAGCATGTCATGAGATATCTCAGGGGCACATATGAGTATGGCTTATGGTACATATAGACGGATGAGGTGAATTTGCATGGCTTCACGGATGCAGATTGGGTGGGCAGCCCAACAGACAGAAAGAGCACATCAGGAGGGGTCTTTAGTATCAGATCTACAACTATTTCTTGGTACAATAGGAAATAGAGATCCATGGCACTCAGTTCAGCGGAAGCGGAATACATGGCAGCAAGTCAAGCTGCATGTGAGTCTATCTGGATGAGGAAGATCTTGGTCGGTTTGTTTGGTTCTCATTTAAATCCTACAATGATTCATTGTGATAATTAGAGTTGCATTAAAATCTCGATTAATCCTGTGTTTCATGATAGATCTAAGCATATAGATATCCGATATCATCATATCAGAGATTGTGTGCAACAGAAGATCATATTGCTTCAATACATTCCTACGGAAGATCAGGATGCAGATATTTTGACGAAGGCGCTCACTAGGAGAAAATTCGAATACCATAGAGATAGGATTGGGGTGAAGGATAATCACTTTCTTGTTGAGAGGGAGTGTTGATATTCAACAAGATGATGATCCTAGTTAAAATTAAGCACCTACACTAGGTGGGGCCCAAAGGGTATTTTTAGGTGTATGTTTATTTTTAGAATGGTGAGAAAATTATATTTATAGTGGGAGTCTATTTATAGATGGTTGAGAAAATTCTGTTTATAGATGAGGTGCTATTTTTGGATGCATGGGTGAAGTATATTTAAATATTTCATGTCTAAAAATAGAATGCATGTCGATTATTATTATCTCTTAATAATAATTAGACAATAAATAATAATCTATTCTCTTGAAGCACTTGATTTTAGTTAACTAATGTGGCAAATGAGTTGACTGAAGTAATTTTGTGTTCTAAGGTTGGTTGGTGGGACATGCAAGTGGAATTCGTTGTAACTGAGTGATACAAAGTTGTAACAGAGTTGGATGTGTATTTATGTGAGTTGTAAAGTAGTTTAACTCAGTTAAGTGAGTTAAACTCAGATGTGCTAGTTGTAACTAGTTGTAACTAAATATACACTAGTGAGATATCAGTGAATTAAATATTGAATTAATTCACATGGAGTGATATCACATGCAACTGAAGATTTACTATTTTTAACTACATGCATGTCAAATCTAGTGGAGACCCAGTTGAGAGATAGGTGAAAGGGACAATTTGACTATCAGTTGTGACATTAGTGGGTGCACTCTTGCAACCAAACACACATTGGAGATGCCAATGAGGATTGCGCAGTCAAGGCAAGGCAATATCTCATTCATTCAGGGATTGTGATCAACATGGATTGCGTAGTGGAGGTAGGCTATCAGGAGGCAGTAAATTGGCGCATGTATTTGCCAATTTTTGTATGACAGTGTGAGACGATTGTATATTGTACTGAGAACTTTTGGATTAGAGTTTTGTATGAGATTGTTTCATGATCCATGATATATACATAATATATGATAGTGGGGTTTTTTAGATTTATGATTTCTCGGTAAAACATCTATGTTATGTGTGATTGATCTTTCTTCATGTGTTTGAAATTGGTGATTAAATTTCCACAAATATTTTAGTAGAAGGATTCTATATTTAACAGTGGCATATAATTGTTAGATCAGGAGAATCCATGCAATACATAATTGTATTAAAATTTATACAATAAATTCACAAGGCTTATGGCATATCAGGTACTTGATTATCTTCTATTTCATAAATTACAATGTTATTTATTTTTTAGCTTAATATTTACATTGGCTACAAAATTATAGTGATTCCACAGCTAACATATGATTCTACAACTAAGTCCAAGGTTTGATGGGTTCCGAATATCCATTCCAGAAAATGGGCATATGGGAAGGTAAAAATTAGTTGGTACAATAATTTGTTCCTATATTCATAGTTTGGATCGACGAAGAAGACACCATATCAGCTCAGTCAAAGGAAAAGTCAAACACCATAGGAGGTGAACCAGGCGAACGAGTTGCAAATTTTTAGCATCATGATTTGTTGTGTTGATAGAAAATCATGAGAGGATAACGATATATTATCTTTCAAAGATCATTTTAGTTAATTTCGATTAGCATAAGGTGTAATGATCTGAAAAATTTAATGCGTAGCTGTTTTATAAATATGCCTCTCGGCATAGCAAACACAAGCTTGGATTTTACATTGTAAACACTATGTTTTTATATAATTCTACTTCTATCCTTATTTATCTGTTGTGCAATTGTAATGCATGGTTGATAATCTTGTGAAGCATCATATTGATACCTACTTCTCGTAGGAGGGCCCCCTCGAGATAGTAAGGTTTTCCTTTTTAACTGTAATTAGTATTTCATTTTATATTTTTCTGTAGGATTTTTTTAGTTTAATTGTTGATTTTAATTGCGAGCTTGAAGAATTTTTTCATAGAAAAGTTTGTCTAATCCTTTTTATTTTTTAGTATAGTGATATTTCTTATGCACATGGGCAGAGTATAGCTTTACGTTTTAGTTATATAAATACAATTTTAATCTGCTGAGATAATCTTGTTTTTGTTAATGACAGGTTCATTTGCATTGTGATTTCAATTCAAGCAAGTGTTATTCAATTTAAGCACAATGTGATTTCAGTTTTAAAGCATGTGTGGTTTCAATTCAAGATTGATTTCATTTTAAAATCAAGGGTGGTGTTATTTTATTTTAAAGAAAAGTGTGGTGTGATTTCATTTTAAAATAAAAGAGGTGTGATTTCATTTAAAAGCAAGAGTGGTGTGATTTCTATTAAATCAAAAGAGTGTGTTTGATTTAATTTCGAGTGAGCATGAACAAGTGTGTTATTCATTTCAAGAAGAGTGTGATCTTTATTTTAAGCTAGAACAATAAAATTAATTTCGTTTACTTAATATTAGAGAAATATGTGCATTTTGATACCTCAAATTAACTTAGTAATTGTTTGAGTGACAAAGACTCCTAGCACATACAGTGCACATACATTTCATCATTTTACTAGCCCTAGTTGATAATTTATGTAAGTAATTTAACATCAATTAAATTACCAAACACAAAAATGGACTGTTAGAATATGATAAAGCAAGACAAATAAGGAGAGAGGATGAGGTAATGAATTTATTTACTGAACATAAGCATGTGATGATAATGGATGAATAGAGAATTGTTTTGAAAAATGATAAATTGATAAGAGAAAGAGATCCAAAAATAAGTGATGTTAGCCCTATTGAATTAAAAAAGTGTAGAAACTTGTGTTTTATGTGAAGAAAATCATGATACAAAGGAATTTACTTCAATTCCAGGTCTTAAAGTTGTTGATCAAGAGGGAGTAATATCAAATCAGGCAGATCCTTTTTGTTTTATTTCTAAGAGGCCATTGAAAAATCCACAAACAAATATGACTCAAGGTTTCAATACTCAAACATATGCACAACCACCACAAGGTAATTGGACTGTACCCATTCGTTCGCAACCTTGGCCTCAACCTTGTGCAAAAGGTTGAAAAAATCCTTATGGAAAATATCCTCAATATCCACAACCTTATTGTGTTTTTCCACCACAATATTTTCCTTAGCCTGCCCAACCGTCTCAACCTCAAAATTCAAACCCACAACTTTCATTACAATTTCCACGAAAGCCAAATCAACCGCCTACCCAACCACTTCCAAATCCAAATAATAAAATCTCACAAACTTCTTACAACATAGAAGGGTAGAATTTCCAAATTTACATGATAACTCCATTAGATCTAAACGATGTTCAACTTAGATATGGTAGAGTACTGGAGAAGAAGTCACCATCTGTTGTTATTTAGGTATCTGAGAAGGATGACCTCTATGAGAAAGAGACATCTCTTCATCAAGAGGAAGATCCTAAAAAACAAACCATCCCTGTACATTCTGATGATAATCTAATAAACTCAACTCCCATTATAGAACAAACTTCAGTTTTTGTTCAAGAACCACCTTTTCCTGAAAGATTTAAAATTGACAAACAGGTAGAAAAACAGATTGAGTTTCTTGATTATGATATGTTAGATGAATTGAAAAATGTGTGTATAAAGATTCCTTTGTTACAAGCTATCAAATAAATACCTATATTTTCAAAGAAAATCAGGGAGTTAAGTATTAAGAAACCGAGAAGAAGAAAAGAAGTTAAAATAATTCAGCTAGTTGGAAAAATTGTGTATATCATGATGGGAAATACAAAAATTTAGAAATGTTTGGATTCAGGTAGTCCCATTGTGAAAACACACATTAATGGTGTTGAAATCCTGAACACAATGATTTATTTAGGGGGATTTATCAATATCATGAGTAAACAAACTATGGATTAATTGAAACTCCCTAATATTCAATACACACCAACATTTTTGCAACTAACAGACATATTTGTTATCAAACCTGATGATGTGTTAGAAGATGTGTTTATATCCTTAGATTCTTGGGAATATTTTGTTGACTTTATGATCTTAACATCGAAGAATAATCTAGGAGGACATCCATTGATCCTAAGTAGACCATGGTTAGCTACAACTGATGCTTTTATTAGTTGTAGATCTGGTGACATGTTTATCTCTGATGGAAATTCGACAAATAAATTTACATTATATCCTCCAGCAAAAACAAAAATAGAAGTATAAAGTGAAGAATGGATAGATGATGATATTGAAAAATTTGATATATTACCAATCTTTTCTTCTTCATAAATAGATGAAGAATATAATATTTTGAATCTAATGGAAAATAATGAATCTTCCACATATTGTGAAAAAAATCAAAATTTTAAAGAAAAATGTAATATTGAATATTTATCATCTCGAAAAATGGATTTAAATTCTATGGAGAAATTTGGAAATTATTTAAGATGAATTTTTCCAGGGAAAAATTTGAATATCAATAATTATCTAGAAGAATCTCAAAAGAAGGAATTAGTGAAGATGCTACAAAAACATTCCTCTACATATGCATGGGAATACAATGATATAAAAGGGATTGATACAAACACTTGTATGCATCAAATCTATATTTAAGAAAATTCCAGACCAATTCGACAACCCCAGAGGAGGATGAATCCAAACTTAAGGGAAATTGTTAAGAAGGAACTACAAAAATTGTTAAAAGTGAATTTTATTTATCCCATATTAGACACTCAGTGGGTTTCACCATTGGTAATTGTTCTAAAAAATAATGGAAAATGGAGAGTATGTATTGATTATAGGGAATTTAACAAATCCACTTTAAAAGACCGTTTTCCACTTCCTTTTATAGATTAAGTTCTTGACACATTGGTAGGAAAGAAGTGCTTTTAATTCTTGGATGGTTTTAGTGGATATAACCAGATCCAGGTAGCTCCAGAATATCAGGATAAAACAACCTTTACCTGTCCATGGGGAACTTATGCTTATTGAGTACTTCCTTTTGGGTTATGTAATGCACCTGCAACATTCCAAAGGGAAGAGTTATAGGCATTTTTTCTAATCTAATTCATGATTGTGTGGAAGTATATGTTGTGGCTCATTTGCATTTACTTTCGAAATTTTTCTCAAAACACCAAAACAAAAGAAGATATGTTAGAAAATGTAAAATGTTTTTATACCGAAAAATAATTTTTGATTTATTTGTTGGTGTATTGACATTATGTGTGGAGATGTGAATGCAGTTCGAGTCAAGCTTATTAGCATGCAGAGTAGTTCAAGACTTGGGCTGATTGATGCATTCAAAACATTTCACATATGTTAGGGTCGAGTCGTGCAAATATACGTGCATAACAACATTCAGAGGCTTAATCACAGTCACATGTGGAAGGCCTGCTCGCATATCACAAATTTCAATCGCAAAGCTCAGGAGGAATGGTGCTCATGAACTATGTTATAAACATCGATATGTGATTTGTGATAAGTTTTATATTTCCGATTGCAATTCATGATTGTCCCCACCTCCACGTAATCCCTACCTTTATCGCACATTGCACATCGCAAGATCAGGAGGAATGGCACGAAGGAACATGTTATAAAGGCCTAAATGCGAAGTGTGACAAGGGCCGGATGCGATGGAGCTCAGAACTATAATTTAATATGTTCCAATCGCACATTGCACATCACAAGCTCAGGAGGAATGGCACTAAGGAACATGTTATAAAGGCCGAAAGGCGAACTGCGATAAGGTTTCATATTGCTGCTTGTGATTTGAAATCAACCCCACCTCCACTTTCCACATCATCCCTCCCTTTATCGCATGTCGCACATCGCAATCACAAAGCTTAGGAGGAATGGTGCTAAGGAATATGTGATAAAGGCCGAAATGTGATAAGGGACAGATGTGATGTAGTTTCAGAGTTAAATTGCAAAGGATTTCAAATCCTAAAGTAAGGACCTTTCCTTTGAGAAATTGCATTAGAGGTAAGAATAGGCTTATAACGGAGCAAAAAGGAAAGCCAAAATACAATGGAAAGGTAGACGCGATGCCATTCAAAGGTTAATTCAAATTTATTTAAAGTCCAGGAATTTTTGTAGCTGCATTGTTTTATGAAGAAACATGAACGCGAGTAGTAGACTCGGGTAACGCTCGACCCCGTGTAGAACAAGGTTATATGCGGTGGTGCCTTGTAAATAAATGGAAGACTGAATGTTGTGGGCACGAGCAGAAGAGGCAGAGTCAAGTAGAAGGGGATATGATAATATTGTTTGGAACGCAGAGGCATAGGCAGAGTCAAGTAAAAGGAGAGTATAGTGGCACTGTTGGAAACACAATAGCTGGGTCAAGTCGTGCAAAGAGGCGTCATTATAGAACTGTTCGAATACCACATCAAAAATAGAAAAGACATGACAACAAGAAGAAAAGTCAAATATTGAACTCCGAAATAAATGAAGGGCAAGGATGTCTGATCTGTTAGGGAGACATGTCAACACTTCAGAAAGGCGCATCAACAACAAATCAAATTCAACAAAAATAAAAATATTTCAAGTTTAATTTTTTTGTTTGTTTGTTAAGATCGAAGCTATTGTGATGTCCTCAATTGAAATGTAATATGTAGTTTTAACTATTTAGGTAGTCAAAGAAGTTCAAGAAATTTTAGCAGTTACAAACTATTTTTGATGTATTTAAGCAAGACAGAAAGAAATAACATCGGTTCCAAGTTTTGGACCTCTGGAAGACTAAAAATTTGGTACTTACTTTTATGAGGAATTAATGAAAGAAGCATCAAGTTTCCTGCTCCTGTTGATGGTGATTCATTTTTCCTATGCCATTTTGTGTCCCTTCGTCCTTGAATGAAGTGAAGTAGTTTCTGGTCTCTTAATTACATATGTGAGTAAGAGTTAAATAACCTTAATTTGTGCTCCTTCACTCTAACTCCTCCCCCTTCATAAATTCTCTCTAGAACTTAATAGTAATAGATTTTGTGTTTACAACATATTGTTTTGAGTTTCCTCTTTCTCCATAAATTCCTTCTGAAATTTAAAGTGGTAGATTCTGTGTTACAACATATCATTTTGAGTTTCTTCTACGGTTCTTCTTTCCATTTAGATATCAGCAGTTAATGGCAGTGTAGAGTCTTCCATTATACCCGATCATTAAGAGTTTTAAAGAATTAGTTTCCAAAGGGATTGAATGAATACCACCTGATATAATTACTTATGTGGCACATTGTTAAAAATGTCTTAAGCACTGATTCCTTTTCATAACCAAGGAATTGTCTCTTAAGATACAACATTTTCTGGTGGTGTTACCAAGGACGAAGAGACGAAGTTTATTTTCCCTGGTTTTTTCACATTATTTCCATGGTTGTTCAGTGAGGAGGAAATATTTGGTTTTGTTTTTTATTCTCAAAATTCTAGCTCACAAAAGGCCTCACACGAGGTCGGATACCTCACAGCAGAAGGTCCCTACTTTGTCAGAACCTAAAAGTTTGGTTTCTAAAAGGGTTTAGAAACCCAAAACCCCCTCAACACCTAGTCCTACACTGTTCGCCCCTGACAGTAGTTCTAGTAATCCTTGGTTTGAAGATATCTCTAAAGTACTTCCTTTCTTGGAACAAGATTCACCCTTCACACCAATTTATTTTCAAGAACCTAAGTTGGAAGAACACTCCTTTGAGTATGTTTATTTTACTTTTACTCAAGCTCAACAAACTCTAGCTGTTGGTCCCTCTACCATTGTCCATCATCCCACTCCCATATTAGTTTTACCTCCACCTCCGTTCATTTTCACAACAAGTTCATTGACTGCATCTAACCAAGATACAGTCAATCAAGGTGCAAACATGGCAGCACCAACCTTTTTGTTGAACATATATGCTCCACTTAAACTTCCACAACTGATGAATGCAATGCCTCAAGAGTATCTTAATTTACTCCCATGTTTTGCTGTAGAAGATGAAATAACTTTAGAAAAAACACTTGCCCGTGTTTTGTAATTTTGCTGAAAATATGAATGTACAACATCTTGATGTTGTAATGAGGATTTTTTTTTCAGTCTCTGGATAGAGAGGCTAGAAAGTGGTTTAAGGGATTGCCAAATGATTCTATTAATACTTGGGAAGAACTGGAAAATAAATTCACTCAGAGATGGGGTGAAAAAAGGGATCATGGATATTCACTAACAGAATTAAATGCAATCAAAAGGAAACCAGATGAGAATATATCAAATTTTATCAAAAGGTTCAATACATTGTATAGCAGTTTGCCTGTAGAAATGAATCCCCCCACTGTTGGATCAAAGGTAGTTTTTGCTGGGGCTTTTGAAGCCGATTTTAGTTTCACACTTACAGAAAGGAGATCCCCTACTCTAGAGAAGATACAGATATATTATTTAGAAATGGAAGCTAATATGATTGCAGTGGAGAAGGCGAAAGAGAAACATCCAGTCCAAGTGAAGGAAAGCAAAAGAAGAATCATCACAAGATCAAAGAATTGAAGAAATGACAAAGGTGATAAAAAATTTGTCAAATAAGCTAGTTAAGATGGAATTGGAAAGAAAAAACTCCCAAAGATAAGTACAAAAAAATCAAGGAGGATTTAACCCTCAATTCAGAAGACAACCCTTGAAAGTTTTGCAGAGGGAAATAAAAGATCATGACCAGGTTCAAGCACCATTGTATATAGAAGCAATACCCGAGGAGTCAGCAGAAGCTGACCAAAAGGAAGCTGAAGATAAAATATATGGTATGTATACAATAGAAGAGGATGAAGAGGAATATTGTGAGGGAGAATATGCTGAAGATGAAGTATCTTTTGATCAAGATGAAATGGATGAATACTGTAGGAAATTCACATATTTCATGCAAGCGAGTTACATAAAAAGTATGATTTAAGGTCTAGAAAGAGATTTAGTGTGCAGGATAATGAAGGTGAAAAACAAGATTCTATTCCTCCTCCAATGGAAACTCCACAACAAAAGGACCCTGTAAAACAAGTCAGTAATGGGAAACAACCTGTAAATTTAGTTAATAGAACATATGTGCAACAGGGTGAACCTTCCCAGAGAAAATCAGTTGATACTAATATTTTGGAGAGAGTTGTTCCTGTACCCAAACAAGCGGAAAATTCTACAAAGGGTGAAGAAGAACCTGAAAAGAATGTTAAACAAACTCATGCTTTTAGTTTGAAAAAAGATTTGGAGAAGGTAAAAATTCAGGTACCTCTTTTAGAATTAGCTAAAATACTAGTCTACAAGAAAGAAATTTTAGAATTTTTTAATCTCACACAGATTGAAGATATATGTGACACTGTGAACTTACAATAAGAAAAGCCAGTGGTCACCTTTGGTCCTCATGTAGAAGAAGTAGACCCTTCTGTTCCACAATTCTATATTTCTTTGTTGCTTCATGATTTTACTCTCCATAATTGTATGTTGGACTCAGGTGCATTCCATAATCTCATGCCATTGTCTGTTATGAAGGAACTAAACTTGCAAATTACCAAACCTTACATGGATCTATATTCATTTGATTCCAAAAGGGTGAAATGTGTTGGGTTAATTAAAGATGTAGTAGTTTCTTTGACACAAATGCTAACAAAGAGTATAGTCATGGATGTAGTTGTTGCTGACATTCCAGCCAAGTTTGGAATGCTCCTGTCAAGATATTGCAGAGTAAAGTTGGGAGGTGTTCTAAAATTAGATTTCACTTATGCTATCATTCTTGTTTTTAATGGGGAAGAAATGAGATTGTACAGGGAAACAAGGTTCGTGAAGACGACTACCAAGAAAGATGCAAGAAATTTCCCTATTTATAGTTGAGAAACATAAGATCTTTCATGTTTCATGCTGCATGAAGATGAAAAATTTGCTGAAGACACAAGGAGGAAACTCTCTTAAGCACTTGTAAAAGATGAGCTGCACTGAAAAAAATATTTGTCAATGCTACTTTGATGGTGCCTACTCCAAGGAAGGTGTAGGAGATGGATTCTTGCTGATATCGCCAGAAGGTATCCTCGTGCCTTTTTCTTTCAAGTTAGAGTTTTATTAAACAAACAATGTAGCTGAGTATGAGGCCTTAATCATTAGCCTTCAAGTTGCTAAACATATGGGAGTTCAATGTATTTCAAATTTTGGTGACTCTGAATTGATAATAAGGTAGATTAAAAATCATTGTCAAACCAAGCATCCGAGATTAAGATCATATAGTAATGAAGTTTTGGATATGATAGAGAAATATTTTGAAGCCTTCAATATTCAGTTTATTTTGAGGGAGGAGAATAGATTGGCATATTCTTTAGCAGTTGCAGCTAGCACCTTCAAGCCACCTATGAATCCAAGGTTAAGGTATGAGGCTGAAATTAGACATAGACCCTCTATTCCCGATAATGTGAAACATTGGCAGGTGTTTGAAGATGATGAGAAGATAAATCATTTCTTGACAATGATTGGAAACTTTGAAGATGCTGAGATAGATCAAGAAGAAGAACAAACAGAGCAAAAAAAAAGAGGTAATACATTTAAAAAATTCAATACGTGATCAGAAGATTATTCAGTTGAAAGATAATGTACTCCCTATAGGTTTGGTTCCTCTTGAGAGATTGTTTGATTCAAATGATGTTGTTGTTAATTCAAAGAAAATACATAAAGAGGATGAGATGGAATATTGTAATTTAGGAACTCAACAGGAGTAAAAAATGGTGAAATTATTCAAAGGTGTTCCCAAAAATTATAAAGAAATATATATCGATCTCTTTAAAAAGTATATGGATGTGTTTTATTGGTCATATGAAGACTTTAAAACATATGCTAAAAAAATAATACAACATAATATCCCATTGAAAGAAGGAATCAAACCACAGAGGCAAAATATTAGACAAATTAATCCATTACTGTTAGCTCCAATTGAAAAGGAAGTGAAGAAATTGCTACAAGAAAAATCATAGTCCCTCTCAGATATTCAGATTGGGTTTCTAATTTGGTTCCTATGAGGAAGAAAAATGGAGAGATAATATTGTGTGTGGACTTCAGGAATTTGAACAGATCATCTCTAAAGGATAATTATCCTTTACCTAAAATGGATTATGTCTTACAGAAGGTAATAGGAGCTTACAAGATGTCTATGGTTGATGGATTCTCTAGATGTAATCAAGTGGAAGTGGATCAGGAAGATCAGAAAAAGACAACTTTCACATCCCCTTGGGGCACCTTCATGTATGCAAGGATTCCATTTGGCCTTATGAATGCTGGTGCAACTTTTCAGAGGGCCATGTACATAGTGTTTGTTGGAAACAAGTATGTGGTTATATATTTGGATGATGTAACTATTTTTTCAGGATCAGATGATGAACACTTGGAACATATGCAAATAAATTTCGAAAAGTGCAGGAATTATGGTCTGTCACTAAATCCCAAAAAATATTTGTTTGCCTTGGAGGAAGGTAAATTATTGGGTCACATAGTTTCAAACAAGGGGTAAATATTGATCCAACAAGAGTGGAGGCAATTCAGACCATTCCTTTACCTAAAAGCAATAAATATATTAGATATTTTTGGGAAAAATAAACTTTCCGAGAATATTTGTACCAAATTATGCTAAGATTGTGAGAAATATAACTGACATGCTGAAGAAAAACACAGAAGTAAGGTGGGGTAAAAAAGAAAGAGAATCATTTTCCAGAATAAAAGAGGCACTCTAGGAAGCTCATGTTTTAATAAATCCTGATTATCAAAAGGTATTTCAAATATTTTCATTTGCTTCCCCCACTAATATTTTTATTGTGTTATTACATAAAAATGAGGATAGTAAGGAATACCCAGTGGAATTCTTCAACAAATTTCTCAGAGATGCTGAGCTCACATATAACATTTTGGAGAAACAAGTGTATGCATTGGTCAAAGAACTCATAGCCTTCAGGAATTATGTGCTACAATCCCAAATAACAGCTTATGTACCTAATTTTTCTATCAAGGACGTGCCGGTTCAAAGTGATGTTGAGGGAAAAAGAGGAAAATGTATAGCTAAAATCCAAGAGTATGATTTGGACATTAAACCCACCAAGTTAATCAAAGGATAGGGTTTAGCAGAGTTGCTAACAAAAACAACTTTTCAAGCATTGGGAATTAACCTCTTGGCACCAGTGGAGAGAGATGACAATGAAGAAGGCCAGAATAAGCCTAAAACATGTATTCAATACATATTTTTGTGTTCATATTGGTATAAAGATGTTGTTCATTACTTTTGTTTCTTTTCTTTCCCATCTTTACTGAATTGAACCAAATACATAGCTCTCAATCTTAAATCTCAGCCATATGTCATAGTAGAAGCAAAGTTGTACTGGAAATATCTTGTTGGTATTTTGCTGTTATGTTTAACTGAAGGTGAATCCATTGAGGTTATAAAGGAATATCATGAAACTCTATGTGGAGGAAATTATATTTGGAAGGTCACAACCCATAAAATCCTCAATTTAGGTTTCTATTGGCCCACCCTGTTTGCAGATGTACATAGATTGGTCAGAAGTTGCCAGAAATGTCAATTTTTTGCTGAGAAGAAAAGACTTGCTCCATTACCTCTTATCCCTGTATTCATAAAAGATCCCTTCAGAAAATAGGGAATGGATTTTATTGTAGAGATCAATCCACCATCAAGTGGGCAGTTAAAATGGATTCTAACTGCCACTGGTCACTTCACAAAGTGAGTTGAAGCAATCCCCACCAAGAAAGAAAATGACCAAGTGGTGATGAAGTTTCTCGAGGAGAACATCTTCAGTAAGTTTGGCTGTCCAGTCAATATTGTAAATGATAATGCTCAGGTATTTAATTCTGCTCGATTCATTAATTTCTGCCAAACATATAGTGTAATCTTGTCACATTCCACAACATATCATCCACAAGGGAATGGGTTGGAAAATATTCAAACAAGACCCTGGTTAGGATTTTGAAGAAGACAATCACTGAAAATTAGAAAGAGTGGGATTCAAAGTTGAAGTTTTATCTTTGGGTAATCTGAGTAACCACCAGGAGGTCTACTGGCAAGTCACCCTATGAATTGGTTTATGGAACTCAAGAACTATTTCCTACTCAGTTGGCCAATCCAATGATTGCTTTCCTTCAAGAAGCTTAGGAAGAACTTAATTCTATAGTGAAAAGTTTGAAAAAAGTGATTGAATCAAGTGAAAATAGAAACAAAGTTAGAGATAAATTGATTTCTTATTAGGAAAAGATGAAGTCCATATTTGACAAAAAATCAAAAGAAATCCTCTTCCAAGAAGGAGATTTAGTGTTAAGATGGGACACTAAAAGGGAGGATAAAGGAAATCATGGTAAGTTTGACCCTCTCTGGTATGGTCTGTACCGAATTTCTAGAGCTAGATCAAACAATAATTTCATCCTAGAAAATTTATATGGAGAATCTCTGCAACTGCCTGTGAATGGGAAATATTTGAAGCATTATTTTGAGCATTAAAAGTCAAAATTCCACCATTGAAAACACTGTGTTATCACTCCAATAATTCTCAGGGTTGTTAATATTTTTGGTTTAAAGAATATTATAGGTAACCACAAACCTAATTTTAAGCTTTAGGATCTAGTCTTCCTAATGCTCAGATAGGGCTCTCTCTTTATGATTTAACTTTGTTGGTTTTAGTTGATTTTAGACTAGGTATGTAAGATTAATTGGTTTTTTATTTTGGTTTGGTTTGGTGGTGGAATAACTGATTTAGATGGATAGATGCAGGTCTGTATTCCATTGGGATAATGGAGTCAATGCATCAATAAACAGAGCAGAATCAAGGTTCTAAATGGAAGTGTTCACAGGGAAAGATAATTAAGTAACTTCAGATCTTTAGGCTGATGGTGAAATGGTTTCAATTGGGATGAGAGAGAAATTAAGGATTCTCAGGTCTGGATAATGAGGGAAATGATAGAGGTCAATTGAAACTAGGGAGAAATTAAGAATTCCATAATCTGGATATCATTAGAAAACATGAAAATGAAATAAAAGTTCAAGACAGAGTGTTTTTAAACAAGTTCTGAAATAATATTTCTGTTATACATTTAGATTTAGAAAACATGCAAGTATGTGAAAACTTCAGAAAATAACAAAGAACAATTGAAAGTACTTCTTGAAGTGGCCCAACACATGAATCATGTAATATAATGCCTTTATTGCTCAATCCAGTATGTTGACTTGAAAGTGGTACAAAGAACCCTCTGGTTCAGATCAATACATCTATAGAAATGTTTAGGAATCCACAATCCACACACAATACTTTGAATTGTGAAGTATTTATACAAAAATGTAATATAAAATATCCTAAACTGACTTAGGAATTATTCAAGGAATACAAAATATCTTCATGTAGGAAGATAGAGAACTATCTAACTAATGCAAGCTGTCCCTGCTTTTATTGATTATGTTGTTTGCTGTTTGATATTTTTGTTGATTTGTCTCTGACTGTTTCTTAATGAAGGTTGTCTTTTAGGTAGTTGAGTGTCTTTTACGTTGGTTGATTTTAACTCTTCTTTGTCATTTTATTTTTTACTTTACACTTTATCTTTCATCTGATACAATTTAACTGCTCTGATACTCTTTAAACTGTCTCTATTTTCACTTTGACCCGTGACTGTTGTTTTTAACTTTAAACTGCATGCTTTGTTTTACCTTTTATATTTCAAAGTAAATCAATCAAATTCTCCCAATCTTCTGCATCTGGTAACTTGCTATTTACAATTCTTCTAAATATTTCATTAGCCTCTGTATATTTTGCAAAAGTAGGTTTGTTAATGAATAAATGTTTTACCTCATGTTGTAGGTAAAAGAGATTCTCAAAACTCTTATAGAGTACTTTTCCTGTTGGAATTCCTTGCATAGAGAATTTTTGGCTTGTTCCTTTGATACTTCTCTAATTTTATTCTCATAATATTCTTGTTTCATCAACTTGTCATTTATAACCATAGGATTTGAAAGGCCTTTCTTCCTCGGAATATCAAATTTCATCATGAATCTGGTTATGGAAAGCTCCATGTTCTGACATTTTTCTTCCAGTTGTAACATAAAGTTCCTTTTAGAAATCACCTTTCTAACTTCTAGGATTGTTTTAGTTCTATCACTAATTCCAATCTCTTCTAATTCCTCTTTATTCTTGGAATTAAGAAACTTAATGATTTCATTAGCCTCTTCTGGCTTCTTACTAAGTTCTTCCTTGTTCTTTTGAATGGCTTCACTTGCTGCTTTGATTAGATATTTCTCCTCATAAATAACCTGAATGGATGGCCAAATATCATTGATAGATTCAATGATATTGGCCCACAACTGCTGCTTAGATTGTGAAAGTGGTTCTTTCAATGTTAACTCTTTCTCTAACTTCTGCAATTTCTCTATCAATCTGTTTGTCTTCTGTATTTAATTCTTGTGCATAATCTGTACTAGTGTCTTCTCATCCTCCAGAATTTTTAACTCTTCTTTAAGTCTATTTATTTCATTTATCTGGATGGATATTTCTTGCATTGCTTTAACTAGTTTACCTACTTCATCACTAGGTTGTGTTGTTGATGTAGATGACTCTATAGCTGAAGTAGTTGCTGATGAAATAGGAAGTGTTGTAGCTAATGGAACTGATGAGTCCAATGAATCTACTAAAGTGGAAGGAAATGTTGTAGTGACTTTAGGAATAACAGTGACAGGGATTGCTTCTGAGCTGGCCCTTTTATCCTGCACTAACATATCCATCTCATTTTCCATTTCTTTCAATTGGGAAGTTAACTGAAGAATGAGGTTCATCGTCTCATATTTTTTGGCTTGCATCCTGTAAGACTTCTTTGGCCTATGGATGTTCAGTAGGAGGCAATTTGAGCTGTTTCTTTAATGCATCAATGCCTACATTCTTTTCATTTATGAGTTCTTCTGCAACTTTGACATATTTTGGATCATATCCTACTTCAATAACCAAATATTCCAGAGATTTAATTCTATTATCTTTAGCTTGTGAGGATGCTTTTTCTAGTTTTAGCTGACCTCTGATGTTTTCTAAAGTATTTTGCAGCTTCTGTACACTCACGACTTTGTTTGTCATGGTAGAATAAAACATTTCACCAGCTTGCTTATGAGATTATATTTGGTCTATAGGATGAAGATCTTTAGCTTGAACTTCATATGCTGTATTTTTATAATCTGTTGATGACTTAGGATGTTTCACTGTGGGTTGTAAGAAAGTCATCTACATCTTCCTGGTCTTGTAGTCAAATGCTGAAAATAACCTGCTTTGGTCACTTGGTGTTTGTTTCCAGTATTGGGCATAAGTATATGTATTTAATCCCTCATTTCTGAGCTTGATTTATTTATACTTCTTCATGATATCCTACTCTTTTTCTTCTAGCTTACTTGATGAAGACACTTCAACACTATGTTTCTTTTGAAATCTGAGTGTTAGATGTTGAAGGATGGTGAGTTTCCTCTAAAACTGCTGTAGGTGCGTTGTCTTTTACCACTGTATCAGTATCAATGATCTCAATAGTTTCCACTTGTTCAGTTACAAGATTTAATTCGGGCTTCTTCCTGTACATTAGTTTTAATTTTGTTTCAGTGGTAGTCTGAGCTGAGTATGATCCTTCTTCTATTGGCCTTTTGGAGTTCCTATCCTGTGGGGCTGGAGTTTGCAAGATGGAACTAGTATCACCTTGCTTCTCTGCCTCGTTTAAAGTGTTCTCCAACCATACAGACTGATTGGAGTACTTCTCTATGTCTAGCTTAGGCTCATGTACAAAAGGAGTTAGTTTAAACCTGATTCTTAACTTGCTTCTAACTCCTAAAGGATCATAATTACATTTGAAACTTTGACTGAACTTAAACTCCTAAAGATACTTTTATGCCTATTGTCCAGCAGTCCTGTTATTGCAGATGAAGGGACCAATCTTGTTTTTTTTTAATCTTAAACTGTGTTTTATTTTTAGCTGACAAGAAATTGACTTCATCAAAGTTAATAATCTTCCTGATATACTCAAGTGAAAATTACCTCATTGGGAGGTATTTTGGAAGTTTATATGGGGTTAGCTGACAACCATAAACTCTAATATCTGTGTGGCTTTGGTAAAGATACCAATCTCCTGTCTTACTGTGTTTTGATAACTGTAATACCTTTTTAATATCATCACTAATTCTTGGTTGAATGCTGCTGCTCAGCATATTGAAAATAGGATAAATGAATGAATCAATAAAGTCTGTGTATGTGAACTCTGTTGAATATTTCCTGATTAATGAAGTCCAAAAGATTACTGATTGTGGATTACCTTCAAAATCCAGCTTTTGAAGGTTGATAGAATTTTTTTTAGATTGGAAGTATAAAAACATGTGGAACAAAACAAATGAATACTTGAAGACACCTTATTCTGGAAATTTAACAAGTTGTTCATGAATTGTATCGGAGAGGTACTGGGAAAAATTGAATATAGAAGCAGGAGGCTAGCCAGGGGAGAAAATAGACAGGAAACCTAAGACTGAAGCAACAACATGCTCATCAGTGAAATAACCCAGAATAAAAGACAACATGGTAATAATATGCCTAGTTCTCTTAGAGAATATTGCAGATGGGTAAGGAGGATTAGTCTTGGGAGTTTCTACTGATGAGGGAATGAATGTTTGGAATATCTAGAATCTCTTGGGGAAGTCTAGATTCAGAGATAAATGATTAAGGTTATAAATAGACAAAGGGGTTTCATCAGGCCTAGGTTGAGTTTGCAGCATTTGGTTTATTGATTCAGCTGTGATAGTGAATAAAATATCTTTACCAAGGGTTATTAGGGCTCTTTGGTCAGGAAAATAACTGGTTTGATAGATTCTGATGACCTCTGGACATTGGAAGCTCTGTGGGAAAATATACTTGGGGAAAATTGGACTCCCAAAGGAAAACATCATCTGCTTGGTCAATTGACTTATCATGGATCTGGCAGTGGAGCTCAAGGAGGTTAAATTCAGTGACAGGGTCACTAATTTTGAAGTCTCTATCTGCTAAAGGAGTGTGGTCTACATCCATAACTAGAGGTTGCAAGGGATTAACTATTATAGTGCCTTCAGAAGCCATTTATTTTATTTTATTTTATCAATTAATTACTCTCTGATTCAGGAAATAGACTCAAGATATTTAGGAATGATGTGAAAGATTATTACAGTTTGCAGAAGGGTTTGGGATGAAACAATGGTTTTTCCTCTGGTTTACAATGCTTCAATTGATCAAATAATTACTCTCTGTGATCAAGAAATAAACTTAGGATCTCAGAAATAATTGTGACCAGATGAATTGGGTATGTAGAAAGGGTTTGGAGGCAATAATAGTTTTTTTGTGGTCTGCAAAGTTCTTAACTGGTTCAATTAACCTGTTACTTTCTTTAGCTTAAGCACAAGCCTTGGTATTTAGGAATACCTAGAGAATGAAGGATTTTATGTTTGCAGAAAGGTTCTCTGAGGCAGTAGAGGCTTTTTGAGGCTTCAATAGTTTTTATAATGCTTCAAATAGATTTTGCATCGGCTTTAGTAGCAAGAAGTCTTGAATTCTGGTGTAAAAGGGCTTAAAACAAGGTCGACAACAATTCTTTAGCTCTAGAATAAGTCGACAATCCTCTCTTTGCGCAAAATGTAATAGAAATGGTGAAAAGGCTTGAAAGGTCGGCTTTATGATTTTTAACCAATAAATGGTTAAACTTTAAGCGCGGAGTCAAATTCAAATGGAGGATGGTTTTGTTGCAATGGGAAGGAATACCATTTGGTGGTTTTTGCATGGTCTAAAGTGGGTGGGTGGTATTATTTGGAGGGATGTGATGCAATGAAAGGCTGCCATGTAGCATGGAGTGGGACTATGAAAACAACTCATTTCGCAAGGTCTCGACAGTGTTAATGATCGGGGATTTGGGGATGCAAAAGTCCTCATTGGCTGTAGGATCTGATGGGTCTTGATTTGACGACTGGGAGAATGGAATGGACCTATCGAGGATTTGATAGGAGTGGGGCCCAGGTTTTAAGTCAATGCAAGATTTATATGTAAAGGATTATATTACGCGGGGTCGGGAATTTATAATAGGCCGGGTTATATGTATATGGGAAAAGGTTTATATAAACATAGTTATAAGTGGGACCCGTGAATTAATATAATACGAAATTAACTATATATATATATATATATATATTAATCGGGGGTTAATAATATACAATGGAATGTTAATATGTGTGAGAATGAGTTATGTGCGGGAATGTAAAATACACTAAGTTTTTAATGTAAAACTGATATCGGAAATGATTTTTCATAGTGGGACCCGACATATAAATTTAACCATTTAGACATAGGATAAGGGGGGTTTTTGGGGTATTTTGAATGAAAAGGGAAGTTAATAAAGAGATTTTTACTTTTCCAAAGATAATATGCTTTTTAAATAAGGAAAAGGGGGTTTTGTAAGGAAAAATGAATGTAGTAAAAGGAAAAGGTAAATATGAAGAGGAAGGGGTATTTTTACAAGGGAAATGAATTTAGAAGAAATTAGTAATATGAAATGATCAAGTTCTACTATCCATGCCTTGTGAAAACTTCTTCTGCCTACCCATCATATACCCTAACATTTTTTCTTCATTTATTTGGGTGCATTTGAGCTTGCAGACCCTTTTTATTTTTCTTTTAAAAGAAAAATATCTAATTCTAACCTTATTACTTCCGATGGCTCAGATTAAATTGTTGAGCTCATTTATTATTATATACCTAACTACTGATCTGGCAAGATTAAATAGTTTGGCTAGATATTTATTCTCTATCTATCAGCACGAAATTTAAAGCATGAAAGATCAAGATTAAGCAGTTTGACCTTCATGGATTGTGGCATTTTTGACAAGCTTCAAACAAACTTATTTTGCAAAGTAAAGTAAAAAGTAGTGTCATTTGAATTTTCATCACTTTAAGGATCTAATTTTATCTCTTTTTTTTGGGTTTCATTTTTTTTTTTTTTTTTTAATATTTTTCTTTCAGTCCTTTGATTTTTATTTTAGGACTTACCCTCTTTACATTTTTTAATATGGGAAATAAATTTGTAGAAATCAAAGTATGTACATATTAAAAGACTAATCATAGTCGATTCAAAATTATGAATCATATTAGTATAGAACCCTAACAGTGGCTCCACATGGGGATGGCATTTCCTGGTGAAATGTCAAGAACTTTAAGATCAGTAGCCTTTGAAGTTTGACTATGCTTTCCTTGGAATTATTTTCTGAGATCTGCTTTATTCATACCTATGATATTTTGTCTTTCAAATCTTAGGTCCTTCTATCCGGGCTTCAACTTTGTAAGAAAAACATCCAATCAAATTTATGCTTTGCATTGTTATGTATAATGAGCAAAGTGAACTAATGGTTAATCAGGAGAAAAGTAATGCTCTAACATCCTACCATTGATTGGTCCACCTGGCAGATCTGATCCATCTAAATCCTTCAAAAAGAATGGATTGTTACCTCTGTAACCATAAATGATATAAGGTCCTTTCCATAGAAAATCAAATTTACCATGTTTACCTTTATCTTCTCTTCTAGAATCCCATTTAAGCACTTGGTCACCTATGGAAAAATCATCTTCCTTTTTTTTCTTGTCAAATATATTTTTAATTTTATCTTGGATAACTTGTGATTTGACATAGACTTCTTACCTGGTTTGCTACAAATGTATGGTATGAATTATTCTTCTCTGAATATCATTTATTTCCACCTACAGTTCTTGGATCATCTTCATCACTGGAACTCCTAAAGAATATGGAAAAACAACATCCATCCCCTATACTAGTTGATAAGGGGATGTACAAATGGACTTCTTTTTGGTGAGTCTGTCTACCCATAAGGCATTAAATAACCTTTTGTTCCAGGTCCTTTTGTTGTTTTCTAACAGTTTCTTGATGATATTAACCAAGATTTTATTGGAGGATTCTACAAGACCATTATGTTGAGGGTAATAGGCAGTGGAATGGCCAAGGCTAATGTGGTATTTGTTACAAAATTCAATCATTTTCTTAGACTTGAAAGTAGCTGCATTATCAATAATGAGCTTTTGAGGGCATCCACATATAGTCAGTATATTGTTTTCTAGGAATGAGATGATGACATAATCAGTGACTTGTCTAGAAGGATTGGCTTCTATCCACTCGGTGAAATAGTAAGTGGCTGTCAAAATCCATTTGTGCTGGGCTGAGGAGGGTGTGTGAATTTCACCAATGAAGTTTAGACACCATTTCTGAAATGGAATTTCTGTGGAGATGGGTTTGAGGGGTAAAGGTAATAGTTTTTTCTTCCCTTCAAAGATCTGGCATTTGTGACAGGAGCTCACATAATTTCTTACATCTGCAAAAAGGGCGGGCCAGTAAAAACCTTCCCTCAATATCTTATCATCAATTGATTTCCAGTAATCGTGTCCTCCACAGTCACCTGCATTAAACTCTTTCATAACTTTATCAACTTCATATTTTAGTAAACAGTTCAATAAAATTCCACCATGATCTTTCCAAAACAAAGCATTATATATGATACAATATTTCATTGCCTTTAACTTTAAAAATCTAGCTTTAGTTCTAGAAAATCCAGGAGGAGCTTATAAGTTTAGTAAAACAAATATGATATCTGCATACCAAGGTGAATATAAGAAATATTCACTGATCTGTGGAGTCACCATCTCTTCCTGATCATCTAATTGAGCAATAAAAATTATATCTAATGCCTGACAGTTCGATCCAACCATGAGTTTGTCTAAACCTTGGCCTTTAATGAGTTTGGTGGGCTTAATTTCAATGTCATATTCCAAAATAGTGGCAATCCATTTGCCTCTCTTATCATCAGGCCCATTCCGAGTTAGAATGTCCTTAACTACTGAATTTGGGACATATGCAATGATGTGTGAGTTTAAGATATACACTCTGAAATATTTAATAGCCTTCACTAAATAAAGTGCCTGTTTTTCCATTATGTTATACTTTAGTGTGGAATCTCTTAGGGATAAGCTGAAAAAAACAATGGGGTGTTCATAACCCTGATCATTCTTTTGCAACAAGACTATTGCAATGGTATGTTTTGAAGAAAAGAAAAAATAATAAAATCTTTTTTGAAATCAGGACTTATTAGGACTGGTGTTCTTGTAAGGGCTTGTTTGATTGATTCAAGGGATTGTTTGGCCTCTACTGTCCATTTAAGTGCTGAATATTTCTTTATGTTATTCACTTCTCTAATTATTTCTGCTAAATTTGTAATGAATCTTCTGAGAAAATTGATATTACCTAAGATTGCCTGCAATTCCTTGATATTTCTAGGATGACTTATGTTCAAAATGGCTTCTATTCTAGCCGGGTCTATCCTAATTTACTCTTTTGAGATTATGTGTCCTAATAGTTTACCTTCTTCAAGTCCAAAGAGATTTTTTTTGGGGTTCAAAGAAATACCAAATTTTCCGCATTTAATAAACACTTGTCTCAGATGATATAAATGTTTATTATCTATTTTTGAAAATACTATTATGTCATCTAGATAAATGACAAGAAAATCATGAATTTCTCTGGAAAAAGCTATGTCCATAGCTCTCTGGAATGTGGCTCCTATGATTCATTAATCCAAAAGAAATTTTCAAATACATGAAAGTACCCCAAGGAGTAGTAAATGTTGTCTTTCGTTGGTCTTCTGGCTGAACTAATATTTGATTATTTCCATAGAATCCATCAAGCAATGAAATCCTGGATGATCCTACCACCCCCTGTAAAATATGATCCATTTTAGGGAGGGGATAGTTATCTTTTAGGGACACTTTGTTTAAGTTCCGGAAATCAACACAAAGTCTGATTTCCCCAATTTTCTTCCTAGTGGAAACTAATTTTGAAACCCAATCAGAATATCTAATAGGTGCAATGATCTGTGCTTCATACATCCTCTTTACTTATTTTTCAATAAAAGGCATAAGAACTGGATTGATTCTCCTAAGCTTCTATTTAAATGGATTCTAATCTTCTTTGATAGGTATTTTATGTTGTATGATGCTGGTGTCATAAGATTTAAGGTCTTCATAACTCCATGCAAACACATCTTGAAATTATTTAAACAAAGCTATGTATTTCAATTTTTCTTCTTGAGGTAATGCTTTGGAAAGTTTTATGAGCTTAGGCTTCTGTTATGTTCCTATATTACATTCTTCTAAGTCTGATCTTAATGGTTCCATTTTTGGTTTTCTTGCAACATCATTTGAATTAAAAATATCTTCTAATGGGGCTAATCCCTTAGGTAAAAAATTATTCTTAAGGTTTAAAATCTCAGAATCATCATTTGTTATTTCTTCTATTTCTACAGTTTCTAATTTATCTATTTCTACTTGAGTGAATTTAGTGGGTTTAGTTAAATCTAAATTATTTACATCTATCTCACTATCTATTTTATCATCTACTGTACAATCAATATCTATGTTACAATTCTGGAATTCTCCCCCAGCATTCATAAAGTTGTAGATTTGAGTATATTGTGTAAAAATATACCAACATTTCAAGTTGTATGGTCTAGTAGGCATGTGTCTTACCTCTGCTGTATATTGATGATTTGGCTGAAAATGCAGATTGCAGGTGCTGACAAAAGTAGCTAGACTGTGTGCCTGCATGTTCTGTTTTCTAGGAATTACAGCAAAGTCAATTTCAAGCAACTCTTTAATCAGATCTAAAATTGTTTCTCTGTATTGGCTTAGTCTAGGATTATACATAGAATATTCTCCTTTGATTTGTTTTACGATTAAGTCAGAGTCTCCCATGATAGAAACTCTTTTTCCTCCTAAATTTCTAACAATCTGCAGTCCTAAGATTAAAGATTCATACTCTACCATGTTGTTTGTACATTTAAATTTTAATCTAAAAGCATGACCTTCAGAATGATTTTTTTCCATGTTATGAATCCAAATTCTTGCTCCTGCTCCTAATTTGTTCACTGAGCCATCAAAGTCTAAGTGCCACATTGATTCATGAAATATATTATCACTATCAAGTTCCTTCTTCTTTTGTTTTAAAGCTGTGCTTTATCTATGCCAGAATCTGAATTACATAAAATTAAAGAGTCCATATCAGAGTGTACAGAGTAAATGGGATAGTTCTGTGGTTTTTCTCTGCTACTGACCATGTACTTCATTAGAGTTTCTCTGTAAATATTTTTGGGTTGACCAAATACTGAAATTGTGGCATAAGACATGTCTAATTGTAGAGATCCCTGATTTTTTCTCCCCATGAGTGAGATAATAGCATTCCATACTTTGGAGGGATATGAGCTACTACAATATCCATGACTATACTTTTTCTTGGGTATTGGAATAAAGTGACACATAAATATTTTATTAAGCCAAGACATTTTAATTTTCTAGAATCAAAAGAGAAAAGATCTTCATATGGTCTAGTGATATCAAGATTCAAAGTTTCCATAATGGCTTTTGGCATTACATTGTGGGATGCTCCTGAATCTAGCATAACATTGTGTAAAATTTGATCATGAATAGTCAAGCTAATGTAGAAAGGACGAACACCACCTTCTTGATGTTTTCCATTTACTTTTGGGACAAAAAGTAGTTTTGGTTGATCATCATTTAGATTAAAAGAGTCTTCTCCTTCACTAATGTTCAATGTTTCAGTGATCTATGATTTTTATAAATCATGTTTTACCAATTCTGTTAAAGGAATTGGTATTTTCAGTTTGGCAATTTCAGTTTGGATGTTAAATGGTGTTTTTTTTTCCTAACTAAATGATTTCTTCTTTACTAACTGTAGTTTGAGTGTTTTTCTCTTCTTTATCTACAATTGGTTTTTAAGTTTGTGTTTCCACTGTTTTACTATTTTCAATCTTCTTTTGTGGGATAGTTTGAGTAGCAGTGGTAGCTTTGGCAGCTTTTGAAGTTTCAGCAGCTATTTTAGGATTACCTAAAGTTTTAGTAGAAGTTTTTGTTTTAGTAGCAACAATTTTTTGAGGATCAACTTATGTTTGAACAACGGTATCTGTAATGTCAACAATTTTAGGACTGGGTGCAATTTTTGGACTAGAAATTTTCCGATTAGGACTTAAATTTTTCCGAGTTGAACTAGAGTTTTGCTACGTTTCCCTAGGGAGAATTTGTAGTACTTTGGTTGTAGGAGCTTCTACTATTTTCTTGGTCTAATTTTGAGCAATTTTCTTAGTAGGGGCTTCTACATTTTTCTTACTCCTAAGGTTATATTTCTTTTGAACTTCATTAATGGCGAATTCATAACCTTGCTTATAATCAAAAGACTCTCCAGATTCTAATTGTGATTGTTGAAGCTTGTATAATTTCTGTTCTTCTTGTGTAAGAAAAATAGTATTATCATCATTGATTCCCATTAAGTTAATCTCAGTGTCTTCATATTCTTCATTTTGGTGAGAACTTTCAACATAGTTCTCTTGGAAAGGTGTCTTATTTTTTGATCAGGTGCTAATTCTCTAGATTTACCAGTGTTGGTATTTTTTCTAAAATTGGGATTTATTATTTGAGGACCTTGTTGTTGATTATTCCATTGTAGTTTCCTTTCCATACTTTCTAATCTATCCACCATTTTTTCCATAGATTTTGCTAAACTATCTATTTTACTATCTGATGTAGATGGTTCATCCTTTATTGTTACTCTTCTTTCATTTCTCATTCTGGCTCTCTTAGCTAAAAAAATTTCTTCTACACTAACTGCATTACTTTGCATTTGTTCTAGTGTTTCTGGGTTTCTTTCTCTCAATTGGTATGACATATCCATATCAAAAACATCAGGGAATTTGATTAAAGCTAGATTTGGTGGGGGTTTGATGTTTGCTGGAATATCATTATAGATACTGTTGAATCTAGAAAAATAGTCTTGAACCGACTCATTAGGAGCTCTTCTAATGTGTTCATATTCAGACAAAATTCGTAAGGGATTCTTCTTTTTCTCCCATCTATTGATAAAAAATCTATGGAAAGCTTCTAAATCATCAATATGATTGGCATATAAAGCTTTAGTTTTTTTTTTAATTTCTCCAGCTAAAGTTTGGGAAAACAGTCTCATTTGAACATCAACTTCATCAATTTCATCAATTCAAAGGAATCAATCATTTTTTTTAACATGTTGTTTTGAAGTGTATTGACTAGTTCCATAAAATTGAGGGATTTTTATTTGGTAATCTTGGGGCATAACATGTAATTGAGCCGGTAGGACCAATGGGGCATATCTGGTAGCCATGGCTAAGATTCTAGCTTGGCTGGGAGGTAAAGCGGTGGTGCTTGGTGATGAGGTTGAAGTACTTGCAGATGAACTTGGGATACTAGAAGATGTACTTGGAAATGATGTTGAAGTACTTAAAAATGTAGCAGCAGTCTAGAAGGTGAACTTGAAGTATTTGGAGATGGAAATAAAACTATAGCTTGAAGAGGAAGCTTGGGGATGAATGATTCAATGGAATGAAGTGAAGTGGATATAATAAATGAAGTGGTACTAAATACAGATGAATTTACAGATTCTGAATGAATGGTATAAGGCTTAGGGGTATAAGAAGATAAAGCAATCAATTCAACATAATGTTGAAAATAGGCCTCATCAATTTCCTTAATAAAAGTTGTAGCCAAAGCATCAAGTTTATCAAAAGGTTCAAGAGCTTGTTGATCTAAATTAAGTGAAACAATTTCCTTCTTAGTTTCAATAAATGAAATGAAATCAGGATCTATTACACTATCCTAGATGGAACTTTCTGATTTAGTTCTAAACAAAGATTGCTCAAAAGCTAAATCAAATTCAATGTCTTGTAAACTTGATAGTTCTTTGGGAAGGGAATTTGCTTTGATTAATTGACTTGTACTTCCTAAACTTTCTAATTTTTTGTTTTTCTTTAAAATTTTGTCAGGATTATCTACTATTACAATAGGTTCTAGATCAGGATGAGACCTGGTATAGTAGGTTCTTCTGGAAGCCATAATTTTAGTTTTTAATGAAAACTTTATTCACAACCCTTAAAACAACCTCAAGGTGAAAATATGAGTAAACATATTTCCTTTAAGGTTTATTTTAAACACTGAGGACTAATTTCCCTAGCAGAGTTGCTAGTATGTTATCACTCCAATAATTCTCAGGGTTGTTAATATTTTTGGTTTAAAGAATCTTAGAGGTAACCAAAAACCTAATTTTAAGCTTTAGGATCTAGTCTTCCTAATGCTCAGAGAGGGATCTATCTTTATGATTTAAATTTGTTTTTTTTAGTTTATTTTAGACTAGGTATGTAAGATTGATTGGGTTTTTTATTTTGGTTTGGTTTGGTGGTGGAATCACTGATTCAGATGGAGAGATGTAAGTTTGTATTACATTAGGCTAATGGAGTCAATGTGTCAAGCAAAAGAGTAGAATCAAGGTTCTAAAGGGAAGTGTTCACAGGGAAATATAGCTAAGTAACTTCAAATATTTAGGCTGATGGTGAAATGGTTTCAATCGGGATGAGAGAGAAATTAAGGATTTTTAGATCTGGATAATCAGGGAAATGACAGAGGTCAATCAAAACTAGGGAGAAATTAAGAATTCCATAATCTGAATATCAGTAGAAAACATGAAAATGAAATAATAGTTCAAGACAGAGTGTTTTTAAACAAGTTTTGAAATAATATTCCTGTTATACATTTAGATTTAGAAAACATGAAAGTATGTGAAAACTTCAGAAAATAACAAAGAACAATTGAAAGTACTTCACTGAAGTGGCCCAACACATGAATCCTGTAATATAATTCCTTTTTTTCTTAATTTAGTCTGCTGACTTGAAAATGGTACAAAAACCCTCTGGTTCATATCAATACATCTATAGAAATGTTTAGCAATCCACAATACACACATAATACTTCAAATTGTGAAGTATTTATACAAAAATGTAATATAAATATCCTAAGCTGACTTAGGAATTATTCAAGGAATACAAAATAAATTCATACAGGAAGATAGAGACAACTATCTAACTAATGCAAGCTGTCCCTGCTTTTATTGATTCCGTTGTTTGTTTTTTGATATTTTTTTTGATTTGTCTCTAACTTTTTCTCAACGAAGGTTGTCTTTTAGGCATTTGAGTGTCTTTTACGTTGGCTGCTTTTAACTCTGCTTTGTCATTTTTGTTTTTACTTTAAACTTTGTCTTTCATCTGATACACTTTAACTGCTTTGATACTCTTTAAATTGTCTCTGTTTTCACTTTGACCTTTGACTACTGTTTTTAACTTTAAACTGCATGCTCTGTTTTACCTTTTATCTTTCAAAGTAAATCAGAAAAATTCTCCTAATATTCTGCATATGGTAACTTGATCTTTACCATTCTTTTGAATATTTCATCAGCCTCTGTATATTTTGCAAATGTAGGCTTGTTAACGAATAAATGGTTTACCTCATGTTGTAGGTAAAAGAGGTTCTCAAAACCCTTATAGAGTGCTTTTCCTGTTGGAATTCCTTGCATAGCTGAATTTTTGGCTTGTTCCTTTGCAACTTCTTTGATTTTATTATCATAATATTCTTGTTTCATCAACCTGTCATTGATAACCCTAGAATTTGGAAGGCCTTTCTACCTCAGAATATCAAATTTCATCATGAATCTGGTTATGGAAAGTTCCATGTTCTGACATTTTTCTTCCAATTGGACCGTCAAGTTCCTTTTAGAAATCGTCTCTCTAAATTCTAGGATTGTTTCAGTTCTGTCACTAATTTCAATCTCTTCTAATTCCTGTTTATTCTTGGAATTAAGAAACTTAATGATTTCATTAGCCTCTTCTGGCTTCTTACCAAGTTCTTCCTTGATATTTTGAATGGCTTCACTTGCTGCTTTGATTAGATATTTCTACTCATAAATAACATGAATGGATGGCCATTGACAGATTCAATTATATTGGCCCACAACTGATGCTTAGCTTGTGAAAATGGTTCTTTCTATGTTAACTCTTTCTCTAACTTCTGCAATTTATCTGTCAATCTTTTTGTCTTCTATATTTCATTCTTGTGCATAATCTGTACTAGTTTATGCTCATCCTCCATAATTTTTAACTATTCTTTAAGTATATTTATTTCATTTGTTTGGATGGAAATTTCTTGCATTGCTTTAACTTGTTTACTTGCTTCATCACTAGGCTGTGTTGCTGATGTAGATGACTTTGTAGCTGAAGTAGTTGCTGATGAAATAAGAAGTGTTGTAGCTAATGGAACTGATGGGGCCAATGAATCTGCTAAAGTGGAAGGAACTGTTGTAGTGATTGTAGGAATAACAGTGACAGGGATTGCTTCTGAGCTGGCCTTTTTCTCCTGCACTAACTTATCCATCTCATTTTCCATTTCTTTCAATTGGGCAGTTAACTAAAGAATGAGGTTCATCATCTCATCTTTTTGGCTTGCATCCTGTAATACTTCTTTGGGCTGTGGATGTTCAGTAGGAGGCAATTTGAGCTGTTTCTTTAATGCAGCAAAGTCTGCATTCTTTTTCTTTATGTTTTCTTTTGCAACTTTGACATTTTTTGGACCATATCCTACTTCAATAACCAAATCTTCTAGAGATTTAATTCTATTATCTTCAGCCTGCGAGGATGATTTTTCTAGCTTTAACTGACCTTTGATGTTTTCTAAAGTATTTTGCAGCTTCTGTACACTCATGGATTTGTTTGTCATGGTAGAATACAACATTTCACCAACTTTCTTGTGAAATTCTATTTATTCTATAGTATGAATATCTTTGGATTGAACTTCATATAATGTCTTTTTATAATCTGTTGATGACTTAGGATGTTTCACTGTGGGCTGTAAGAAAGTCATCTACATATTCCTAGTCTTGTAGTCAAATGCTGAAAGTAACTTGCTTTTGTCACTTGATGTTTGTTTCCAGTATTGGGCATAAGTATCTGCCTTTAACGCCTCATTTCTGAGCTTGATTTCTTTATACTTCTTCATGATATCCTACTCTTTTTTCTGCTAGCTTACTTGATGAAGACACTTCAACACTATGTTTCTTTTGAATAATCTGAGTGTTAGATGTTGAAGACTGTTGAGTTTCCTCTGAAACTACTGGAGGCACATTGTATTTTACCACTGTATCAGTATCAATGATCTCAATAGTTTCCACTTGTTCAGTTACAAGATTTAATTTGGGCTTCTTCCTTTACATCAGTTTGAGTTTTGTTTCACTGGTAGTCGAAGCTGAGTATGATCCTTCTTCTCTTGGCCTTTTGGAGTTCCTATCCCGTGGGGCTGAAGTTTGCAAGATGGAACTAGTATCACCTTACTTCTCTGCCTATTTTAAAGTCTTCTCCAACCATTCAGAATTATTGGAGTACTTCTCTATGTCTGGCTTAGGCTCATGTACAAATGAGTTAGTTTAAACTTGATTATTAACTTGCTTATAACTCCTAAAGGATCCTAATTCCATTTGAAACTTTGACAAAACTTAAACTCCTAAAGATACTTTTCTGCTTGTTGTCCAGTAGTCTTGTTATTGCAGATGAAGGGACCAATCTGTTTTTATTATTATTATGTTAAACTGTGTTTTCTTTTTCACTAACAAGAAATTGACTTCATCAGATTTAAGAATCTTCCTGATATAATCAAGTGAAAATAAACTCATTGGGAGGTATTTGGGCAGTTTATATGGGGTTAGTTGACAACCATAAACTCTAATCTCTGTGTGGTTTTGGTAAAGATACCAATCTCCTGTCCTACTGTGTTCTGATAACTGCAAGACCTTTTTAATCTCATCACTGATTCTTTGTTGAGTGTTGTTGTTCAACATGTTGACAATAGGATAAATGAATGAGTCAATAAAGTTTGTGTATGTGAAATCTGTTGAATATTTCCTGATTAATGAAGTCCAAAATATTACTGACTGTGGATTACCTTCAACATCCAGCTTTTGAAGGTTGATAGAAATTTTTTTAGATTGGAAGTATAAAAACACGTGGAACAGAACAGATGAATACTTGAAGACACCTTCTTCTGGAAATTTAATAAGATGTTCAAGAATTGTATCAGAGAGGTACTGGGAAAAATTGAATATAGAAGCAGGAGGCTGACAAGGGGAGAAAATAGACAAGAAACCTAATACTGAAGCATCAACATGCTCATCAAGGAAATAACCCAGAATGAAAGACAACATGGTAATAATATGCCCGATTCTCTTAGAGAATATTGCAGATGGGTATGGAGGATTAGCCTTGGGAGTTTCTACTGATGAGGGAATGAATGTTTGGAATATCTGGAACCTCTTGGGGAATTATAGATTCAGATATAACTGAGTAAGGGTCTCAATAGGCAGATGGATTTCATCACGCCTAGGTTGAATTTGCAGCATTTGGTTTATTGATTCATCTGTGATAGTGAATAAAATCACTTTACCAGGGGTTATTAGGGCTCTTTGGTCAGGAAAATAATTTGTTTGACAGAGTATGATGACCTCTGGACATTGGAAGATATGTGGGACAATATACTTGGGAAAATTGGACTCCCAAAGGAAAACATCATCTTCTTGGTCAATATACTTATCATGACTCTGACAACGGAGCTCAAGGAGGTTAAATTCAATGACAGGGTCACTAATTTTGAAGGCTCTGTTTGCTAAAGGAATGTGTTCTACATCCACAACTGGAGGTTGCAGGGAATTAACCATTATAATTCCTTGAGAAGCCGTTTTTTTTTATCAATTAATTACTCTCTGATTTAGGAAATAGACTCAAGACCTTTAGGAATGTTTTGAAAGATTATTACAGTCTGCAGAAGGGTTTGGGATGAAACAATGGATTTTCCTCTGGTCTACAATGCTTCAATTGATAAAATAATTTCTCTCTGTGATCATGAAATAAACTTCGGATCTCAAGAATACTTGTGAACAGATGAATTGGGTATGTAGAAAGGGTTTGGAGGAAATAATAGCTTTTCTCTGGTATGCAAAGTTCTTAACTAGTTTAATTAACCTATTACTTTCTTTAGCTTAAGTACAAGCCTTGGTATTTAGGAATACCTGGAGAGTGAAGGCTTTTATATTTGTATAAAGGTTCTTTGAGGCAGTGGAGGATTTCTGCGGCTTCAATAGTCTTTATAATGCTTCAAATAGATTCTGCATCAGCTTTAAAAACAAGAAGTCTTGAATTCTAGTGTAAAAGGGCTTAAAAAAAGGTCGGAAACGATTCTTTATATTTGGAATAGGTTGGCAATGCTCTCTTTGCACAAACTGTAACAGAAATGGTGAAAAGGCTCAGAAGGGTGGCTTTATGCTTTCTAACCAATCAGTGGTTAAACTTTAAGCGTGGGGTCAAATTCAAATGGAGGGTGGTTTTGTTCCAACGAGCAAGAATACCATTTGGAGGTTTTCGCATGGCCTAAAGCGGGTGGGAAGTATTCTTTGGAGGGATACGATGCAATGAAAATATTCCACGTAGCATGGAGCAGGGCTGTGAAAACAACTCATTTCGCAAGGTCTCAACATTGTTAATGATCAGGCATTCGGGGATGTGAAAGTCCTCATTGGCCGTAGGATCTGATGTGTCTTGATTTGTCGGATGGTAGAATGGGATGGACCTGTCAGGGATTTGATAGGAGTGGGGCCAGGGTTTTAAGTCAATGTGGGATTTATATGCAATGGATTATATTACAAGGGATCGAGAATTTATAAGAGGCGGGGTTATATGTATATGGGAAAAGGTTTATATAAACGGAGTTGTAAGTGGGACCTGGAAATTAATATAATAGGGGATTAACTATATATATATATATATATATATATATATATATATATATATATCAGGGGTTAATAATATACAATGGAAAGTTAATATGTGTGGGAATGTAAAATACACTAAGTTTTTGATGTAAAACTAATATCGGGAATGATTTTTCATAGTGGGAACCGACATATAAATTTAACCATTTAGGCTTAGGATAAGGGGGGTTTTTTGGGTATTTTGAATGGAAAGGGAAGTTAATAAAGGGATTTTTACTTTTCCAAAGATAATATGCTTTTTAACTAAGGAAAAGGGGCTTTTGTAAGGAAAAATGAATGTAGTAAAGGGAAAAGGAAAATATGAAGAGGAAGGGGTATTTTTACAAGGGAAATGAATTTAGAAGGAAATTGGTAATATGAAATGATCAATTTCTACTATCCATGCCCTATGAAAACTAATTCTGCCTACCCATCATCTACCCTAACATTTTTTCTTCATTTATTTGGGTGTATTTGAGCTTGTAGACCCTTTTTATTTTCTTTTAAAAGAAAACTATCTAATTCTATCCTTATTACTTCTGATGGCTTAGATTAAACTATTGAGCTCATTTATTATTCTCTACCTAACTATTGATCTTCCAAGATTAAAAAGTTTGGCTAGATCTTTATTCTCTATCTATCAGCATGAAATTTAAAGCATGAAAGATCAAGATTAAGCAGTTTGATCTTCATGGATAGTGGCATTTTTGACATGCTGCACAAAACCTTATTTTTCAAAGTAAAGTAAAAAGCAGTGACATTTGAATTTACACCACTTTCAGGAACTATTTTTATCTCTTTTTTGTTGGGTTTCATTTTATTTTATTTTTTGATCTTTTTCTTTTTTTCCTTTGTTTTTTATTTTAGGACTTACCCTCTTTACATTTTTTAATATGGGAAAACAATTTTCAGAAAGTAAAGTATGTACATATTACAAGACTAATCATAGTCAATTCAAAATTATGAATCCTATTAGTATAGGACCCTAACAATACCGGATTTCTCATTTTTCATATGTCATCAAGCAATATTTGACTCCATGCCCAATGGATAAGGCACTAATCTATGGTTCTTAGCACTTTCATGTAAAAAATCACTATCCCTAGGTGGAGCCAGATGTTGTGGCTCATTTACATTTTCTTTTGAAATATTTCTCCAAACACCAAAAAAAAAGAATAAATGTTAGAAAATGTAAAATGTTTGTATACTGAAAAAGAATTTTTGATTTATATGTTGGTGTATTGACATTATGTGTGGAGATGTAAAGGCGGGTCGAGTCGGGCTTATTTGCGTGCAGAGCAGTTAAAGACTCGGGCCCATTTATGCGTTTAGAAAATTGCACACAGGTCAGGGCCGAGTCATACAAATATACATGCAGAACAACGTTCAGAGTCTTAATCGCAGTCACATGTGGAAGGCCTACCTGCATATTGCAAATTACAATCGCAAACCTCAGGAGGAATGGCGCTCATGAACTATGTTATGGACACTGATATGCGATTTGCGATAAGTTTTACATTGTTGATTGCGATTCATGATTGTCTCCACCTCCATGTCATCCATACCTTTATCGAACATCGAACATCACAAGCTCAGGAGGATTTGCGTTAAGGAACATGTTATAAAGGCCGAAATGCGAAGTGCGACAAGGGTCGGACGCGATGCAACTCAAAACTATAATTTAATATGTTCGAATCAAACATCGCACATCGCAAGCTTGAGAAGAATGACGCTAAGGAACATGTTATAAAGGCAAAAAGGCGAAGTGCAAAAAGGTTTCATATCACTGCTTGCGATTTGCTATCGGCCCCACCTCCACCTCCTTTATCGCATATCGCACGTCACAATCGCAAAGCTCAGGAGGAATGGTGCTAAGGAATATGTGATAAAGGCTAAAATGCAATAAGGGGTGGATGCAATGTAGTTTCAGAGTTAAATTGCAAAGGATTTCAAATCCGGAAGTAAGGACCTTTCCTTTGAGAAATCACATCGGAGGTAAGAGGAGGCTTATAACGAAGCATCAAGGAAAGCCAAAATGTGATGGAAAGGCGGACGCGATGCCATTCAAAGGTTAATTTAAATTTATTTAAAGTCTAGGATTATTTGTAGTTGCGTTGTTTTATGAAGAAACATGAATGCGAGTAGTAGACTCAGGTAACTACCGACCCCGTGCAGAACAATGTTATATGAGGTGGTGCCTTGTAAATAAATGGAAAATTGAACGCTGCAGGCACGAGCAGAAGAGGCCGATTCAGGAAGAAGGGGATATGATAACATTGTTTGGAATGCAGAGGCATAGGTAGAGTCAGGAAAAAGGAGCGTATAGTGGCATTGTTGGAAATTTAACAACTAGGTCAAGTCAGGCAAAGAGGCGTCATTGCAGAACTGTTCGAATACCACATTAGAAACAGAAAATACATGACAACAAGAAGAAAAGAAAAATATTTAACTCTGGAAGAAATGCAGGGCAAGGATGTCCGATATGTCAAGGAGACACATCAACACTTCAGGGAGATGCATCAGCAAAAAATCAGATTCAGCAAAAAGAAAAATATTTCAAGTTTAATTTGTTTTCATGGTTTGTTAAGATCGAAGCTATAGTGATGTCCTCAATTGAAATGTAATAAGTATTTTTAACAGTTTAGGTAGTCGAAGTAGTTCAATAAGTTCTAGCAGTTATGAACTGTTTTTGATGTATTTAAGAAAGAAAGAAAGAAAGAACAAGGGTTTCGAGTTTTGGACCTCTGGAAGACTAAAAATTTGGTACTTACTTTTCTGAGGAATTAATGAAAGAAGCATCAAGTTTCCTGCAACTGTTGATGGTGATTTGTTTTTCTTGTGCCATTTCCTACCCCTTCTTCCTGGAATGAAGTGAAGTAAAGTAGTTGTCGATCTCTTAATTACATCTGTGAGTAAGAGTTAAATAACCTTAATTTGCGCTCCTTCACTCCAACTCCTCTCCTTTCATAAATTCTCTCTGGACCTTAGAAGTAATAGATTCTGTGTTTACACCATATTATTTTGAGTTTCCTCTTTCTCCATAAATTCATTCTGAAATTTAAAGTGGTAGATTATGTGTAACAACATATCATTTTGAGTTTCTTATACAGTTCTTCTTTTCCATTCAGACAAAAGTTAATGGAATTGTAGAGTCTTTCATTATACCAGATTATTAAGGGTTTAAAAGAATTAGTTTCCAAAGGGATTGAATAAAGACCACATGATATAATGAATTTTGTGACACATTTTTTAAAAATGTTTTAAGCACTGATTCCTTTCCATAGCCAAGAAATTGTCTCTTAAGATACAATACACCTAATGAGAAAATTCCTTGGTTGTGGAAAGGAATCAATGCTTAAGACATTTTTAAAAAATGTGTCATAAAAGTAATTATATCAAGTGGTCTTCGTTCAATCCCTTTGGAAACTAATTCTTTTAAACCCTTAATAATCTGGTATAATGAAAGACTCTACAATGTCATTAACTGCTGATATCTGAATGGAAAGGAAGAACTGTAGAGGAAACTCAAAGTAATATGATGTAAACACAAAATCTATTAATTTTAATTTTAAGAGAGAATTCATGGAGAGAGAGGAAACTCAAAATAATATGATGTAAACACAAAATCTATTACTTTTAAGTTTCAGTGAGAATTCATGGAGAGAGATGAAACTCAAAATAATATGATGTAAACACATAATCTATTACTTTTAAGTTCCAGAGAGAATTTGTGAAGGGAGAGGAGTTGGATTGAAGGAGTGCTTAAAAAGGATATTGAACTCTGAATTAAAAACATAAATCAGAGACCAAATGCTTCTTTACTTCACTTCATTCAAGGAAGAAACAACATAAAATGACACAAAAAACATGAATCGCCATCAACAGTTGCAGGAAACTTGTTGCTTCTTTCATTCACCCATCAGAAAAAGAAGTACCAAATTTTTAGTCTTCCAGAGGTCCAAAACTTGAAACCGTTCTTCTTTCTTTCTATCTTACTTAAATACATCAAAAATAGTTTGTAACTGCTATAAATTCTTGAAACTACTTCGACTACCTTGTTAAAACTAATTATTACATTGCAATTAAGGACATCACTATAGCTTCGATCTTAAAAAACAAAGAAAACAAATTAAAACTTGAAATATTATTCTTCTTGCTGAATATGATTTGTTGTTGATGCATCTCCCTGAAGTGCTGATGTGTCTCCCTGACAAACTAGGCATCCTTGCCCTGCATTTCTTCCAGAGCTCAATATTTTTCTTTTCTTCTTGCTGTCATGTCTTTTCTGTTTCTGATGTGGTATTCAAATAGTTCTGCAATAATGCATCTTTGCCCGACTTGACCCAGCTGTTGCATTTCCAACAGTGCCACCATATGCTCCTTTTTCCCGACTCTGCCAATGCCTCTATGTTTCAAACAATGTTATCATGTCCCCTTTTGCCCGAATATGCCTCTCTTGCTCATGCCCGCAACATTCTGTCTTCTCTTCTCCTTTGCTCTATGTTGGGTCACTTACCCGAGTCCACCATCTTTATGTTCAATATTCCACTTATTTACAAGGCGCAAGGCATACAACACTGTTTTGCACGTGATCGGGTGTTACTTGAGTCTACTGCCTGTGTTCAAATTTATTCATAAAACAACGCAACTGCACATAATCCTAGACTTTAAATAAATTCAAATTTTCCTTTGAAAAATAATGATTCTGTCCCTTTATCGCACTTCGCATATCGACATTCCAACATGTTTCATGAGCGCCATTCCTCCTAATCTTGTGATGTGCGATGTGCGATATGGAATATATTAAATCATAGTTCTAAGATGCACTGCGTCCGACCCTTGTCCCACTTCGCAATTTGACATTCCGACATGGTTCATGAGTGTCATTCCTCCTAAGCTTGCGATGTGTGATGTGTGATATGCGATAAAGGTAGGGATGACATGGAAAGTGGAGGTGGGGCCAATCACAAATCACAATCGGTGATATAAAAATTATCGCAAATCACATATTGGCATTCATAACATATTAGGGATTGGAGATCAGCAATGGAATTTTGAAATTGCGATATACGGGGAGAAGAGGTGACATGGCGGGGAGGGTCCCATTTAATATCGCATCGGTGGTCGGGAGTGGTAACAAATGAATATTGAGAATATTTTTCGCTAAATCCGATTGCGATAAGGGGTCCTACCAAGGGACCCTCCTTCACATCTTCGCACATAATGTTAATACACCAACATATAAATCAAAAACTCTTTTTTGGCATACAAATTTTTTTACATCTTCTAACATATATGAGTTTTTTGGTTTTTTGAGAAATATTTCAAAAGTAAATGCAAATGAGCCACAACATCTGGCTCCACCTGGGGATAGTGCTTTTTTCCATGAAAGCGCTAAGAACCGCAGGTTAGTACCTTATCCATTGGGCATGGAGTCAAATATTTCTTGGTGACATATGAACAATGAGCAATCTGGTATTTACAATGGTGGAATGTTGACTTTTAATGCTCAAAATTATGCTTCAAATACTTCCCATTCATAGGCAGGTGCATAGATTCTCCATCTAAATATTTTAGGATGAAAGTATTGTTTGATATGGCCTAAGAAATTCTATATGGACCATACTAGAGAGGGTCAAACTTACCATGCTTTCCTTTATCCTCCCTTCTAGTGTCCCGTCTTAGTACTAAATCTCCTGCATGAAAGAGGATTTTTTTTCGCCTTCCTGTCAAAAATAGACTTCATTTTTGCCTGATAAGTAATCAAATTATCTCTAACTTTGTCTTTGTTTTCATTTAACTCAATCACCTTATTCATTCTTCTTACTAGAGAATTAGGTTCTTCCTGAGTTTCTTGAAGGAATGCAATCAATGGTTTTCCCAACTGACTAGGAAACAATGCTTGAGTTCCATATGTCAATTCAAAAGGTGATTTGCAGTGGACCTCCTAGCAGTTACTCGAACTGACCAAAGAGAAAATTTTAATTTTGAGTCCCAGTCTTTTTGATTTTCAGTGATTGTTTTCTTCAGAATCCTGACCAATGTCTTGTTTGAAGACTTTGCCAATCCATTCCCTTGTGGATGGTAGGCTGTGAAATGTGAAAAAATTACATTATATGTTTGACAGAAATTAATGAATTGAGCAGAATTAAATACCTGAGCATTATCAGTTACAATCTTGACTGGACAACCAAACCAACTGAAGATGTTCTCCTCCAGAAAATTCATCACCACCTGGTCATTTTCTTTCTTGGTGGGGATTGCTTCAACCCACTTTGTGAAGTAATCAGTAGTAGTTATAATCCATTTGATCTGCCCACTTGATGGTGGATTGATCTCTCCAATAAAGTCCAGACTCCACTGCCTGAAAGGCTCTTCTATGAGTACTGGAATGAGAGGTAACATGGCAAGTCTCTTCTTTTCTGCAAACAATTGACACTTCTGACAACTTCTGACTAGTTTGTACACATTAGTGAACAATGTAGGCCAATAAAAACCCGACTTTAGGATTTTATGTGTTGTGAACTTCCAACTATAATGTCCTCCACATATATTTTCATGGTATTCCTTGATAATCTCAATGGATTCACCTTCAGTTAAACACAACAACAAAATACCAACAGGATCTTTCCAGTACAAATTTGCTTCTACTATGACATATGGCTGAGATTTAAGCTTGAGAGCTCTGTATTTGGTTCTATTTAGTGAAGATGGACAAAAAAGGAAACACAGGTAATGAACAACATCTTTATACCAATCTGAACACAAAACATTGTATTGAATACCTGTTTTGGGCTTATCCTTCCCTTCTTCATTGTCAGTTCCATCTACTGGTTCCATGAGGTTAATTTCTAACGCTTGATTTTTTTTTTATGTTAGCAACTTTGCTAAACCCTGTCCTTTAATTAACTTGGTGGGTTTAATGTCCAAATCATACTCCTGGATTTTAGCTATACATTTTCCTCTTTTTCCTTCAACATCACTTTGAACCAACACATTCTTAACAACAAAATTAGGTACATAAGTGGTTATTTAGGATTGTAACACATAATTCCTGAAGGCTTTGAGTGTTTTGAACAATGCATACACTTCTTTATCCAAAATTTTATATTTGAACTCAAAATATTTGAGAACTTTGCTGAAGAATTCCACTGGTTGCTCCTTATTATCCTCATTTTTTTTCAATAACACAACAACAATAGTAGTGGGAGAAGCAAATGAAAATATTTGAAATATCTTTTGATAATCAGGACTTATTAGAACATGAACTTCCTGGAGTGCTTCCTTTATTATGGAAAACTCTTCTCTTGCTTATTTATCCCATCTCACTTTTGCATTTTTCTTCAACATGTCAGTTATATTTCTCACAATCTCAGCATAGTTTAGTACAAATATTCTCATAAAGTTTATTTCTCCCAAAAATATCTGAATATTTTTCTTGCTTCTGGGTAAAGGAATTGTTTAAATTTCTTACACCCTTGCTGGATCAATCTTCACTCCTTGTTTTGAAACTATGTGGCCCAATAATTTACCTTCTAATTCTAAGGAAAACAAATATTTCTTTGGGTTTAGTGACTGACCAAAATTCCTGCATTTTTCAAAAAAAAATTGCAGATGTTCCAGGTGTTCATCATATGACCCTGAGAAAACCATTACATCATCTAGATATATAACCACATACTTGTCACCTACAAACGCCATGTCCATGGGCCTCTGAAAAGTCAAACCTACATTCATAAGACCAAATGGCATTCTTGCATACATAAAACTACCCCTGGGGCTTGTGAAAGTTGTCTTTTTCCGATCTTCCTTATCCACTGCCACCTGATTATACCTAGAGAATATATCAATCATGGACATCCTTTAAGCTCCTGTCACTTTTTGTAAGACATAATCCATCTTAGGTAAAGGATAATTATCCTTTAGAGATGCTCTATTCAAATTCTTGAAGTCTACACACAATCTTATCTCTCCATTTTTCTTCCTCACAGGAAAAAGATTATAAACCCTATCCAAATATCTGAGAGGAACTATGATTTTTACTTGCAACAATTTATTCACTTCATTTTCAATTGGAGCTAACAGTAATGAATTAATCTGTCTGAGATTTTGTTTGTGTGGTTTAATTCCTTCTGTCAATGGGATCTTATGCTGTATTATGCTTTTATCATACGTTTTCAAGTCTTCATATGACCAAGCAAACACATTGATATACTTCTTAAAAATATCAACGTATCTTTCTTTATAATTTTTGGGAACAACCTTGAATAATTTCACCATTTTTGGCTCCTATTGACTTCCCAAATTACAATCTTTCATCTCTTCCTCTTGATGTATTTTCTTTGAATTAACATCAACATAATTAGAATCAAACAATCTTTTAAGGGTAACGAGTCCTTTAGGGAGTATATTATCTTTCAATTGGATAATATTCTGCTCACCTATTGACTTCTTAAGGTTTCTTATATCTCCTTTCTATTCTGTTCGTTCTTCTTCTTGATCTATCTCAACATCTTCAAAGTCTCCAATCATTGTCAAGAAATGCTTTATCTTCTCATCATCTTCAAACACCTGCCAATGTTTCACATTGTTAGGAATAGAGGGTCTATGTCTAATTTCAATCTCATACCTTAACCTTGGATTCATTGGTGGCTTAAAGGTACTAGCTGAAACTGCTAAAAAATCTTCCAAACTATTCCCCTCCCTTGGAATGAACTGAAGATTGAAGGCTTCAAAATATTTCTCTATTAGATCCCAAACTTAATTTCTGCATGATCTTAATCTCGGATGCTTGGTCTAACAATGATTTTTAATTTGTCTTATTATCAATTCATAGTCACCAAAAATTGAAATACACTGAACTCCCATCTGTTTAGAAACTTTAAGGCTTAAAATTAAGGCCTCATACTTAGCCACGTTGTTTGTTGAATCAAATTCTAATTTAAAAGAAAAAGGCACGAGGTTACCTTTTGGTGATATCAACAAGAATCCAGCTCCTGTGCCATCCTTGGAGTAGGCACCATAAAAATAACATTTCCAAATATTCTTTGAATGCAGTTCATTATTTACAACTGTTTAAGAGAGTTTCTTCCCTGTGTCTTCAACAAATTTTGCATCTTCATGCAGCATGAAACATGGAAGATCTTCTATTTCTTGACTATAAATAGGGGAATTTCCTGCATATTTCTTGGTAGTGGTATTCACGAACCTTATTTCCCTGTACAATCTCCTTTCTTCCCCATTGAAAATTGGAATTATAGCATAAGTGAAATCTAATTTTAAAAAACCTCCCAACTTTTCTCCCCAAGATCTTAACAGGAGCATTCCAAACCTAGTTGTAATGTCAGCAAAAACTACAACCATGACTATACTCTTTGCTGGAATTTGTGCCAAAGAAACTACTACGTTTTTTTGGAATCTAAGCTTCTGTGATCCATATAAATTAGTAAAAATTCTTTCGGTAATAATCACATGCAAAAGAACGAGGTCGACGCGTTTCGAACCAACCAGTGTGGTTCATCATCATAGTCCTGATGATGAACCACACTGGTTGGTTCGAAACGCGTCGACCTCGTTCTTTTGCATGTGATTATTACCGAAAGAATTTCTACTAAACTACTACGTCTTTAATTAGCCCAACACATTTCACCTTTTTGGAATCAAATGAATTTAGATCCCTATAAATTTTTGTAATCTGCAAGTTTAGTTCCTTCATAACAGACAATGGCATGAGATTATGGGATGCTCTTGAGTCTAACATACAATTATGGAGAGTAAAATCATGAAGAAACAAAGAAATATAGAATGGTGGAAAAAAAGGATCTACTTCTTCTACATGAGGACCAAAGGTGACCACTGGCTTCTCTTCTAGTAAGTTCACAGTGTCACTTATTTCTTCAATCTGTGTGTGATTAATAAATTCTGAAATTTCTTTCGTGTAGAATGTTATTTTAGCTAATTTTAGAAGAGGTACCTGAATTTTTACCTTCTCCAGCTCTTTTGTAAAACTTAAAGCATGAGTTTGTTTAACATTATTTTTAGGTTCTTCTTCACTATTTCTAGAATTTGCCGATTGTTCGGGTACAGGAACAACTCTCTCCAAAATATTAGTATCAACTGATTTTCTCTGGGAAGGTTCACCCTGCTTCACATCTGTTCTATTAACTGAATTTATAGGTTTCTTCCCATTACTGACTTTTTTTACAGGGTCCTTTTGTTGTGGAGTCACCATTGGAGGAGGGTTAGGGTCTTATTTTTCACCCTCAGTGTCTTGTAGCCTTGATATTTTCCTTGATCTCAAATTATACTTCTTGTGCAACTTAGCCTGCATAAAATCTGTAAATTGTTTACAATATTCATTCATCTCATCTTCAGTAAAAGATACTTCAAATTTAGTATATTCTCCTTCACAATCTTCCTCTTCATCCTCTTCTATTGTGTAAATAGTAGATATTTTATCTTCAACCTCCTTTTGGTCATCTTCTGCTGACTCTCCAGGTGTTGTTTCTATATATAATGGTACTTGAACATGTTCTTGATCTTTTCTTTCCCTCTGCAAAATTTGTAGGGGTTGTCTTTCTGAATTGAGGGTTAAATTCTCCTCGATTTTTTTGTACTTGTCTTTGGGAATTTTTACTTTCCAATTCCATCTTAACTAGATTATTTGACAAATTTTTTATCACCTTTGTCATATCTTCAATTCTTTGATCTTGTGATGATTCTTCTTTTGCTTTCCCCTTCTCTTGGACTGCCTATTTCCCTTTTTCCTTCCCAACTACAGTCATGTTAGCTTCAAGTTCTAAAGAATATGTTTGTATCTGCTCTAGAGTAGGGGATCTCCTTTCTCTAAGTGTGAAACTAAAATCGGCTTCAAAAGCCCCAGAAAAACCCACCTTTGCTCCAAAAGGAGGAGGCTTCATTTCTAGAGGAAAAATGTTATACAATTTATTGAATATTTTGATAAAATATCATATATTATCATCTGGTTTTCATTTGATTGCATTGAGTTATGTTAGTGAATATCCATGATCCCTTTTTTCACCCCATCTCTGAGTGAATTGTTTTTCCAGTTCTTTCCATGTATTAATAGAATTATTGATCTAGATTTATGCAGGAACGTAATAGAATACACATATAATCATAAATACAAAGATGCAATGGAAATAACACTTCATTTCCTTAATATCAAAGAACTGAAATTTGCTTACAGACAAAATGGAAATAAAATAGCTAGGGCGCTAGTAGCTTATCTCTGGGAAGAGATGTGGCAGCTACAGGCCTCTGAACTCTATGTTAAAATGAGGCTCAAAGGCCTATATATTATTGAGAAACAACAGAAAACCCTAAACATCCAAAAACCTAACCCTAGGAGATGAAACACCATAATATGGGCCCCGTTGGGGTAAATTGGTACATCAATTTCCCGGGGTTGTAACTTTGGCATATTATCTCTGTTTGACGCACATGATACATCGTTATAAATATCTATCCAAGGAATAAAACTATTGATCACGAATGTAGATTTCAAAATGGGATGATATTCTCCAGAAAAACTATGCCCAAAAAACGTCGTTTAGGGCCTCAAAACGACTCCGGAAGTTTAGGACCCGAAAAACTGCTAAAAATAGTAAGTTGTGCCAAAACTGAAAAACTGAAAGAGAGAATGGTGGGGCCCCAAGTGGAATAGGCGGGTGGCCACCAATATGCACTTGGATCATTCCTCCCCCCTTAGGAAGCAATGGTCCCCACTGCGTTGAGTTCCTCCATGAGATGAGGAAACTTCTGGTGAACCACTTGCCTTGGTGCAGGAGTTGGCCAACTTTGACAACCCAATATAGTTGCATCTTCTGTTGGTGAGTGGGCTTGATTTGGATGTCCATGATACAATCTGTGGTGGCCTGTTCCATGCAATTTGGGCTTAACTCCGTTGGTGTGAGTTGTTCTACAAATTCAAAGGTGTCCAATAGAGGTGGGAAGTAGGGACGAAGGTGGTCCACATTGAATACTGGGTGCAGATCAAGGAATAGTGGAATACTGAGCTCGAAGGCATTGTTCCCTATAGCCTTGGTGATGATGTAATACCCATATCGGAGAGGGAAAATATTGCGGTGAGGTCCAGTGAGGAAATCCTTCTGCAAATGTAGTCAGACTTTGTCGCCCACTTGGAAGTTGTGTGGCACCCAATGTTGATCATGCCATTTATTGTACTTAGCATTGGCTCTGTCCTATATGTCATGAACCTATTGGTAGATGTGCTGAATGCACTCGATGAAGCTGTTCTCTTTGTCAGCTTTAGACTAGACATGAGCCGAATCGGCCTGAGTAGCCGTAAATGGCATGGCTATGTCAATGGGATATAGTGGTTGGAATCCCAAGCCCACCTGAAAGGGGTTGTGGGTGATTGAGATGTGGAGAGCCTGGTTATAACTATGCTATACATAGGGGAGGCTCTCATCCCATGTGCATGGATTCTTTGAATTATGCATGCGAAAAATGTGTACAATCATCCCGTTGACGACCTCTGTCTGGCCATCAGTCTGGGGATGGAAAGCTGTGGACTTGGTGAGCTTGGTGTCCAACATTGACTAGAGGTTGGAAAAAAATGTGCTAAGGAACCTGTTGTCCCGATATTAGATGATAGACTGTGGGATCCCAAAGTGCACCCACACTCATTCAAAGAAGAGTTTAACAGTGGCTTCTACTATGATATTCTTCTTGTAGTCCACCATAATGGCCATCTTCGAGAATTTGTCGACAACCATGAAAATCCAGTCATTTAAATTCTTAGTAGAAGGAAGGCCCGACATGTAATCCATGGAGATGGATTCCCAAGGTCGACTAGGGGTAGGTAGCAGAGTATATAGGCCTTGCTTCTGGATGGTCGGTTTGGCAATGGCGCAAGTAGTGTAGGATTTTATGTACTTCCCAACATCATGTCGAAGGCTCGGCCAATATAAATACTTCTGTAGTACTGCCACTATTTTCTTGACCCAAAAATTCCCAACAACTCGACTGTAGTGTGCTTCTCGTATCATCTTGGCACGCTCACTTGAAGAAACACAAAGGTGTCCCAGGTGACATAAGATTGCATCTTGGAGGTGAAAATTTGGAACTTGTATACCCCCAAGAGTTCCTTGTATGTGTAACCAAATTCTGGATCGCTCTTGTAGAGAAGCGGCCAATCAGAAGTATCATGCCCACAAGAGTTGAGAACGGTGGTTAGCACCACGATTGGTGGTTGGCTGAGGAAGTCTGCAACATTATTGGTGCTACCCTTCTTGTACTTGACGTTCAATTGAAACCGTTGTATATATGTGGAACACTTCTGACGACGATCATTCTGAAACTTCCCTTGTGTCTGTATGAACTACAAGGGTCGGTGGTCTGTGTGGATGATTGTTTCCTTCCCCAAAATGTAATGCTTCCATTGTTGACAAGCCTGCACATTGGAATACATTTCTGTGTCATAAGTGGGATACTTGTGGACTGTGTCGGACAATGTCTCACTATGATATGCCAGTGGATGCCCCTGTTGAGTAAGAACTACCCCAATAGCATAGTCAGAGGCATCCGTCTTGATCTCAAATGGTTGTTGCAAGTTTGGTAATGTGAGGACTGGGGTAGAACAGAGGTGATGTTTCAATTATACGAATGCCTTCTATTGAGATTCCGACCAAAAGAATTTTTCTTTCGCTCCTCCCTTGGTGACTTGACTCAAGGGCCATGTGATATCAGATAATCCCAACACGAACCTGCGATAAAAATTAGCAAGACCTAGAAAGCTGCGAAGCTCTGTTAGAGTGGTTGGGGTTGGCCAATCCCAAATGACCTAGATCTTGGTTGGATCCACATGCACCCCCTTTTCATTAATAATGTATCCCAGATATTGAACCTGGGTCATACCAAAAGTGCACTTCTCCAAATTGGCACACAACTTGTGTTGCCGTAGTGTTTGGAGGACTTGTCGGATGTGGTGGAGGTGCTCTTCCCAAGTCTGGTTGAAGATTAGAATGTCATCCAAGTACACCACTACAAATGAGTTGGTGAACGATCGTAAGATGTCATCCATCAACCTCATGAAGGTTGTGGGAGCATTCATCAACCTGAAAGGCATGACCAGCCATTCGGAAAGGCTCTCCTTGGCTTTGAAGGCAGTGTTCCACACATCGGAGGGTTTGATTCGTACCTGTTGATACCCAAACTTCAAGCCGATCTTGCTGAAATATTTCACCCCTTTGAGTTGGTCAAGAATTTCATCAATCTGTGGGATCAGTTACCTATTCCAGATAATGATCTTGTTCAGTGCCCGATAGTCAATACATAGTCTCCAAGTCCCATCCTTCTTTTGTACCAACAATATCGAGCTCCCACAGGGTGATGAACTCAGTTGGATGTGACCTTTCTGCAACAGCTCCTAAATGTGCCTCTTGATTTCATCGTTCTCCAGAATAGGGCGTTGATAGATTGGTCCATTATGTAGTGGCACACCTGGGGTCATATCAATGGGGTGCTTGACCTGAAAGTGTAGTGGCACCCCTGTGGGTGAGGTGAAGATGTCCCTGTACTCGCCCAAAACCTTGTACATTTTTTGTTTTCATGCAGAGGAGCCCTTTTTGGAGGTCATGGCCACAATATTATTCTTGCCCTGGGGGCAGATCATTAGGAAAACAAATTTCCTGGTTTTGGAAATGAGCTTAATACATTGTTTTGCAGTAAACAAAGAGATAGAGACAGACGGTGGTGCCTCTAGTATCCTGTACAACTTATTTCCAAAAGTAACAATAACAACGCGAGGTCGGGACTCATACACAGCATGTCGCTTCCACAAGTATGGTTGGCCTGATAATACATCATAAACATCAAGAGGAGCACTGCCACATAATACCGCATCCGTGAAGGGCTTGATGTTGTAGGGAAGGAGGCACTGCTGGCTAATGTGGAGATCCCGTTCTCGGTGAAGCCACCTGATGGTGTATGGCTGTGGGTGTGATGTAGTCAGCAAGCCCAATCGCTTCACGACGTCTTCTGAAATGAGGTTCTTTTGACTCCCATTGTCGAAAATGAACTGTAGCGAGGAACCCTTTACCCACATCTGGGAGTGGAAGAGACGCTCCTCCTCCTCTGGATCTTCCGGTTCCTCCTTCTAGATCTTCGCAGTGGCAACAATGGCGTTGGGCTCCGCATCAATAATCTGTTTCCATTTTTCATTCCGCTTTTCAGGTTTTGATTTAGAGTTAGAGCATGCATCTGATTCAAAAGCCCTCATCTCGACTGCCAACGATTTCTTGACCCGACACTCACTTGTGTTGTGAGTGGAGCTCTTATGGAACTCACACACTTTCCTATGTCCTTCTTTGGCTTTGCAGTGTTGTTCTTTGCTTGCAGCTTTAACAGGTTGTCTTGGGCCACCATGCCTTGGATTTGTCCTTTGTTCTGTGGTTTGGGGGCACCTTTCCCTTGCTTTTGATTCACAGATCCAAAGTCTCGCTTCTTTTGTTTGAATTTCTGCTCAATCTTGGCAGCATACCGGTATGTCATACCAGGCGAGGAGATGTCGAGGAACTCCATTTCTTCCTGAATATATCTATGCAGAAAACTGCGATAATTTAGAGCCAAATGTTTCTTCGAATCTTTGATACCCAACTTTGTGCGCAGGGTATGGAACATATTCGTCAGCTCATGCACATCTTGATCCCTTTATTTCTGCAACATGGTCCATTTTATGTACTTGTCCTCATAGCTCCCCACGGGATAGTATTGTTCCTTGATGGCATCTCGGAAAGAATTCCAAGTGGGTACGAATGAGAGTAGAGAGGGTTCTGTCTCATCCTTTTTCTCATAGTAGGTTTCCCACCAATCCTTGACATGGGGGGTAGCTTTGAGGAGTGCAAAAATAATCTTCTCCCAGTCGGAAAAGTCATGAACCGAGAAATATCCTTCTAATATATTCAACCATCTATCTACGCCATCTGCATCTATTTGACCCTCAAATATGGGAATTTCAAAGTTTACTTGTACCTTAAAGGGAGTCACGCCTCTAGAGTGGCTGCTAGATGTAGATGCACTGCCGGTGGGCAGTCGTTGAAGGATCTGAGCAAAGTTATCCATCATCGCATTCCTTTTTTTTCGATGGCCTCCTTGAGCAATATTTTGATAGGATCTGCCGCCCCTTCATATTTCTTTTCTTCCCCCATGGGCGACCATCGGGTTTTGCAAGGCTGTTCTTGCAAAGGTTCAACCAGATTGAGCCCTAACTCCTTATACCTCGACCTTGTTGGGGACATGCAAAGAAGGATCGAGAAAAAGCAGACTGCTCTGATACCACTGATCCGAATTTATGCAGGAAAGAAATAGAATACACATATAACCATAAATACAAATATGCAGTGGAAATAACACTTCATTTCATTAATATTAAAGAATTGAAATTTTCTTACATACAGAATGGATATAAACTAGCTAGGGCTCTGGTAACTTATCTTTGAGAAGATACCTGGCGGCTACATACCTCTGAAATTTTTGTTACAATGAGGCTCTAAGGCCTATATATTATTGAGAAACAATGGAAAACCATAAACATCCAAAAACCTAACCCTAGGAGATGAAACACCATAATATGGGCCCCATCGGGGTAAACTAGTACATCAATTTCCCGGGGTTGTAACTTTGGCATACTATCTCCGTTTGACGCACATGATACATCGTTAGAAAAATCTATCTGAGGACTACAATTGTTGATCACAAATGTAGATTTTGAAACAAAATCAAATTCGCCGGAAAAACGATGCCCAAAAAACATTGTTTAGGGCCTCAAAACGGCTCCGGAAGTTCAGGACCCGAAAGACTGCTAAAAATAGTAAGTTGTGACGAAACTAAAAAACTGAAAGAGACAATGGTGGGGCCCCAAGTGGAATAGGCGAGTGGCCACCAATTTCCACCTGGATCAATTATTTGGCAATCCCTTAAACCACTTTCTAGCCTCTCCATCCAGAGACAGAACAAAAAGCCTCATTACAACATCAAGATGTTCTACATTCAAATTTGCAGCAAAATTACAAAACATAGGCAAGTGTTTTTCTGCAGTTATTTCATATTCTCCAGTAAAACGTGGGAGTAATTTAAGATACTCTTGAGGCATCACATTCATTGGTTGTGGAAGGTTAAGTGGAGCATATCTGTTCAACAAAAAGGCTGGTGCTGCCATGTTGGCACCTTGATTGACTGTTCCTTGGTTAGATGCAGTCGATGAACCTGCTGTGAAAATGAATGGAGGTGGAGGTAAAAATGATATGGGAGTGGGTTGATGGACAATGGAAAAGGGACCAACAATTGGAGTTTGTTGAGCTTGAGTAAAAGTAAAAGAAATAGACTCAAAGGAGTGTTCTTCCAACTTAGGTTCTTGAAAATAAATTGGTGTGAAAGGTGAATCTTGTTCCAACAAAGGAAGTACCTTATAGATATATTCAAACAAAGGATTACTAGAACTACTATCAGGATCAGACAGTGTAGGACTTGGTGTTGAGGGGGTTTCGGGTTTCCGAACCCTTTTATAAACCAATCTTTCAGGGTCTGACAAAGCAGGGACCTTCTGCTGTGAGGTATCTGACCTCGTGTGAGGCTTTTTGTGATCTAGAATTCTGAGAATAACAAACATAGCCAAATTTTTCCTCCTCACTAAAGAACCAGAGGAAATAATGTGAAAAACCCATGGAAAATAAACTTTGTCTCTTCGTCCCCGACAACGACGCAAGAAAATGTTGTATCTTATGAGACAATTCCTTGGCTGTGGAAAGGAATTAGTGCTTAAGACATTTTTAAAAAATGTGTCACAAAAGTAATTATATCAGGTGGTCTTCATTCAATCCCTTTGGAAACTAATTCTTTTAAACCCTTAATAATCTGGTATAATGAAAGAATCTATAATGCCATTAACTGCTGTTATCTGAATGGAAAAGAAGAACTGTAGAGGAAACTCAAAGTAATATGTTGTAAACACAAAATATATTACTTTTAAGTTTTAGATAAAATTCATGGAGAGATAGGAAACTCAAAATAATATGTTGTAAACACAGAATCTATTTATTTTAAGTTCTAGAGAGAATTTGTGAAGGGAGAGGAGTTGGAGTGAAGGAGCGCTTATTAAGGCTATTTAACTCTTACTTACAAATGTAAATGAGATACCAAATGCTTCTTTACTTCACTTCATTCAAGGAAGAAATAACATAAAATGACACAAGAAACACGAATCACCATCAACAGTTGCAGGAAACTTTCTTCTTCTTTCATTCACCCATCAGAAAAGAAGTACCAAAGTTTTAGTCTTCCTGAGGTCCAAAACTCGAAACCCTTCTTCTTTATTTCTATCTTGCTTAAATACATCAAAATCAATTCGTAACTGCTAGAACTTCTTGAAACTATTTCGACTACATAAACTGTTAAAACTACTTATTACATTGCAATTAAGGACATCACTATAGCTTCTATCTTAACAAACAAAGAAAATAAATTAAAACTTGAAATATTATTCTTTTTGCTAAATCTGATTTGTTGTTGATGCGTCTCCTTGAAGTGCTGATGTGTCTCCTTGATAGATCAGACATCCTTGCCCTGCATTTCTTCTAGAGTTCAATATTTGTCTTTTCTGCATGCTGTCATGTATTTTCTGTTTCTGATGTGGTATTCAAATAGTTCTGCAATAACGCATATTTTCTCAACTTGACCCAGCTGTCGCATTTCCCGCAGTGCCACCATATGCTCCTTTTTCCCGACTCTGTCTATGCCTCTACGTTTCAAATTTTTTTATCATGTCCCCTTCTGCCTGACGCTACCTCTTCTTCTCGTGCCCGTAGCGTTCCTTCTTCTCTTCTCCTTTTCTCTGTGTTGTGTCACTTTCCTGAGTCCACCACCGCTGTGTTCAAGCTTTCGTTTATTTACAAGGCACAAGGCATACAATACTATTTTTCACGTGGTTGAGTGTTACCCGAGTCTACTTCCCATGTTCACGTTTCTTCATAAAGCAACGTAATTGCACATAATCTTCGAATTTAAATAAATTCAATTTTTCCTATGAAAACTATCACGTCCATCCCTTTATTGCACTTCGCATTTCAACATTCCAACATGTTTCATGAGCACCTTTTCTCCTACATTTGCGATGTGCAATGTGCGATATGGAATATATTAAATCATAGTTCTGAGATGCATCACATCCCACCCTTGCAACACTTTGCATTTCGTCATTCTAACATGGTTCATGAGTGCAATTCCTCCTGAGCTTGCTACGTGCGATGTGTGATATGCGATAAAGGTAGGGATGACATGGAAAGTGGAGGTGGGGCTGATCACAAATCACAATCGATGATATAAAAATGATCACAAATTGCATATCGACGTTCATAACATATCGAGGATTGGAGATCAGTAATGGAATTTTTAAGTTGCGATATACGGGGAGAAGAGGTGACGTGACAGGAAGGGTCCCATTTAATATCGCATCAGCGGTAGGGAGTGATAACAAATGAATATGGAAAGGATTTTTCACGAACTCCAATTATGATAAGGGGTCCTACCAAGGGTGTTGGAAATATTGTCAGTTATGGCAAAGGAGCACAAAGGAGTAGCACCAGAACTATCATTAAGGCAAAGGAGTAGAGAAGTAGCAACAATAAGGCAAAGAAGAAGATCAGGAAATAGTGTAGTAAGAAAGCATAAAAGAGAGGCAAAGGAGCAACAGAGAGGCACAGAGCAATAGTAAACCATCAGCAAATGCAAAGGAGCAGAGAGGAGCAACTTTAGAATCAAAGGAGCAACGGCAGAAAAGGAGCAAAAGTAGAAAAGAAGCAAAGGCAACAGAGAATCATTTAAGGCAGAAAAGGAGCAAAGGCAGGAAAACAACAAAGGCAGAGTCGTGAACGTGCTCGGTCAAGTCATGCACATTTGGGTCGAGTCCTGAACGCTAAGCGAGTCAAGTCGTGAATGCGGGGCAAGTCGTGAATGTGGGAAAATTCGTGAACGAGTCAAGTATTCTATGAACAACTAGAAAGAAACGAACGGGAACAACCAAAGATGCAAAGTCGACAAACCACAAAAAAGGAGCAGTGAGGACCATTGGATCTGGGCACAGATCAACGACGGAGATTAAATCGCAAACCCAATGGTATTTTCCACTTCGATGATTTTATGTTCAAAGACATCGCATGGAAAAATATTTTATTTGCAATGTGAAGCAGATTATCAAAGAAGCAGTGTGGACCATTGGATCTGGGCATTGATCAATGATGGAGATTAAATCACATATCACATATCGGTGAGTTTTACGTTTATATGATAAAAATTTGCAAGTTAAACTGTTTAAGTTGCGATGAGAAGCATATCAGCAAAGGAGCAGTGTGGACCGTTGGATCTGAGCATTGATCAACGACGGAGATTAAATTGCATATCGCATATTGACAAGTTTTACATTTATATGATAAGAAATCATAGGTTAAATGTTTAAGTTGTGATGTGATAAGTCATAGAAACTGTGAAATGTGAAGTGCGGGCGATGACGTGGGAAGATGATGTGACAGTGATGTGGCGATGACGTGGTAGTGAAGTGGCAAGTTGACATGGCAGATGACTTGACCTCGACCCCACAGATTGCAAGAATTTATGATGACGTGGCAAGGTGGCGTGGAAATGACATGGCAGGGTGACATGGCACGATGACGTGGACCTGGCCCACATACCGTACATCACAGATCACATACGATAAGTTTATTGTTAAACATTAAAAGTTGCGGGTTGCAACGGGGAGTTCACTGCGATTTGTAAAATTTGCAAAATCGCAAAATCAGAAGTATTGTGAAATTTCTATAATCTAAAAGTTGCAAAGTATGATAAAGAGGCCCGGATGCGATGTAATTTCAAAGGAAAAATACAAAGGATTTCAAATCCATATGCAGAGCCTTTTCTGTGTTGAATCACATCAGAGGAGGAAAAGGAGATTACAACGTAAAATCTATGGAACGAGAAGTGCGAAGTGTGATTTTTGAAGCAGACGCGATGCGGTTCAAAGGTAAATACTAATATATTTTAGGTCCAAGGTTTAATGTGTTTGCGTTGGTTTTATGAAGAAAACCATGGAAGCGGAGGTCGACTTGGGTTACAAAGGAAAGGCTTGAATGCATGAAAAAGGACCTAGAGCCCACGAGGAACAATGTTGTATGCAATTGTGGCAGTGAGTTAAAGGAAAAAGTTGAACGCAAGAGAATGGACTCGGGTAGAGAGACCAGACGTGATAAAGTTTGAAGTTAATATCTGATGTATTTCAATTCTGATGCTATGTGGTTTTCTCTCTTATGGGTTTCCACTTATATATGTTGTCTATGTTCTTGATGATTAAGTGTTGATGTGATGTTTTAATCTGTTTAATTACTTGTTGCCCACACATTATGTTTGTTGATCCATTATGTATTAAGTTGATTATGAAATGAAGGTGTAAATGAGTTGAATGAAAAAGTTTTTAAATGTCCATGAATGTATTAAACTGTTTCACCCCACCTTCTTAGTTTAACTAAGGGTTCATCAATTGGTATCAGAGTAGGTTCCTTTAGTAACAGTTTAACAACTAGAAGGAGGTCCTAGGTCCCCAAAATGGCCAGCCTAGAAGGATGCTCAATAAATAAATCCCCATTGTTTACTGGCACAAACTATGCTTTCTAGAAAGTAAGAATGAGGACATACTTAATGTCTCTAGGAATAGAATTTTGGGCTGCTGTGGAAGAAAAATATGCACCAAAGGATATAGACACTGAGGAAGAAGCCAAACATAATTTCAGAGCTAATGCAAAAGCAATGAATGCACTCTTGAACGGTCTTAGTGAGTCATAATTTATCAAAGTAATGCATAGAAAGACTGCCAAATATATCTGGGATACTTTAGGAAACATTCACGAGGGAGATACAAAGGTGAAGATGGAAAAACTACAAGCACATAGAACTCAATTTGAAAACTCAAAAATGAATGAAGATGAAGATATAGCTGCATTCTTCTTAAGATTTTCCGAAGTTGTGAATATCATGATAGGCCTAGGAGAAGAGATTAAATAAAGTGTTGTAGTCTAGAAAATATTGAGATCTCTTCCATCCAGGTTTAATCTTAAGGTTTAAGCCATAGAAGAAACAACAAACTGGGAAACCTTAACCAGAAACAAATTACTTGGGAACCTAACAACATATGAGATGAAACTTCCTAAAGGGAAGTCAAACACGAGGGAGGCTGCCTTTAAGTCAAACAAGTGCATAGAAGAAAAAGAAGGTACATGCTCATGCTTTGATGAAGAAGAGGTCAAATTTGTCATAAGATTGGATAGAGGCATAGGTAAGTATAAAGGTAAACTTCCATTTAAGTGCTTTAATTGTGGAAGAGTGGGGTACTATGCATCTAAATGTCCTCATAAGAAAATAGAGAATCAATCAAAAGGGAAAGAGAAAAAAAAACTTCAGCAATAGGCCGAAAGGGAACATATTTAATAGAAGAAAATTCTATGCTCAACAAGACAACAATGCATCTGAGAGCTCAAATGAATCCCCCAATGAAGAAGGAACATCAAAATTAATTTTGATGGCCAAGGAAGAGCTTGAGGAAGAGCTATGGGAATTTGAAGAAGAAGGTGAGGTAGGTCTTGAGGGGGATCTAATTAGTGCCCTGGAGGAAATAGACATAATTAAAATTAAGAGTAAGAAATAGAAAGATATTCTTCTGAAATATGCAAAGAAAGATTCAGATTCAGAATATCTTATTAAATTGAAGATTGAATTAGAAGAATCAAGGAAAATAGAGGATATTCTGAAAAGAGAAATAAAGGAGAAAAATCAGGAGCGAGAAAAACTGGAAGAAGAAGTGGTAAGCCTGAGGACAAAATTATAAAAGGCCCAAATTGAATTAACTATGAATATTTCTCAAATGAAAAGCTATATACATTTGGAAAAAATTCTAAGTGCTCAAAGATCTCCTCATATAAAGGCTGCGATAGGCTATGAAGGAGAAACCAGCAAATCCAAGGCAGAAGATAACCATAATATCATTTTTGTAAAAGTTGTGAAGGATAATGAAGCAAAAAAAGGGAATCCACAGAATTAGAAACCAGCCAAACCATGATATATAATGAAACAAACAGAAACAAGCAGCAAACTCAAGTAACAAATAAAGAAATGAAGAAACAACCAACTGCAAAAGGCTCATACACTCCTAAGAATGAATTGAACAAATTCGGAAGATGTCAAAGGAGGCTCCTCCCCCCTGTGAGAATCATCACTTTATTTTCCTGCCACAAACCTGGACATATTGCAGCATACTGTACGACAAAGAAAATCCAGTCCAACCAGCAAAAGATGCAACAAACAAAAAGACTACCTCAAACAACTCTCTCTTCCAGAGACAGATCTACTTCCATCGGTATTGTTTTTTTTGTAAAGGGTTCGATCATAAAGCCATGGAGTGCAGAGCGTATATACAGAGACTGGAGTATGGAAACATAAGGGGAATTAAGAACAATGATGGATTCACTCATGTACACAATATGCTCAGAAATACAATCAAATGTTTTAGCTGCCATAAAAATGGGCACAAGTCTAACGAATGTCCTCTCAAAGACTCTTATCCATCTCCTTAGAAAGGTTATAGAGAAAATAGCTACATGCAATGGAAAAGGAAGCTAAATAATGTGATCTGGTTCTAATTTCTCAATATCAGAACAATCAATGGTATGTGGACAGTGGGTGCTCATAACATATGACTGGCGACCGAAGAAATTTTGTAACTTTTGATGAAAATAAATCTGGGAATGTAACATTCGGTAATGATAAAGAAGGGAAAAGGAACAATCAGCCTGAATAATGGAATAGGAGAGGCTCAGGATGTACTGTTTGTAGATGCTCTAAAAGCCAATCTGCTAAGTGTTAGTCAAATGTGTGATAAAGGATGTGAGGTCCTTTTCAGAGCCCAAGATTGTGAAGTAAGGTCAATCACCACAGGAAAGACCTTGGTCAAAGGTGTTTGAATAGAGAGTAATGTTTATATAGTAGAAGAAGAGAATGAAGAATGCCACATCATCAAACTTGACGAATCTTTGCTATGGCATAGAATATTATGACATCTAAATTTTGACCACATCATCAAACTGAGCAAAAAGAAAGTTGTCATAGATTTTCCTACAATAAAGAAGCCACCAAATACCATATGTAAGTCCTGCCAACAGGGAAAACAAACTTGCACAACGTTCAAAGCTAAAGACCAAATATCTACAAGTAAGCCTCTTCAGCTTGTACACATGGACTTGTGCAGACCTTCAAGAACAAATGCACCAGGTGGAGAATCGTATTTCATGTTGATAATCAATGATTTTTCTAGATTAACATGGGTGGAATTTCTCAGATACAAATACGAATATTTTTAGAAATTTAAGATATTCAAGGCATTGGCAGAAAACCAAACTAGATGTAAACTAAAATGCATCAGATCAAACAGAGGAGGTGAATTCACAGACGATGATTTTGTAGAACTGTGCAATGAATGTGGGATAAATCACCAGATTATAGTTGTAGGTACAACTCAACAAAATGGAGTGGCAGAGAGACAAAATAGGCCAGTACAACAGATTTCCAGAGAAATGATGCAAGAAATAAACATTCCCCAAACTTTATGGGCAGAAGTAGTACACACAGTTATTCATATTATCAACAAAGCTCATCTCAGACCAAATTGTGACAAGACTCCATATGAATTATGGCATGGGAAACCAACTTCAATCAAGCACTTTAGAGTCTTTGGCAGCAAATGTTTCATAAGGAATAATGATGGAAAATTGGGAAGTATGATGCAAGAGCTTATGAAGGAATATTTTTGGGATATGCATCTAAGAGTAAGGGATACATGTGCTACAATAAAATACTTCATAAAATTGTGGAAATAATTGATGTGAGATTTGATGAAGATCTACCAGACAGAACCAGAAGCACAAATTGCACCAATCCTCCAGATGGTCATGAAGATGAGAATAAAGAAAATAAAGAACAGATTAAGACAACGGAAGATACAGAAATAAACTCAAAAGGATCCTCAAGACACACTTAGAAGAACCATCCTGAAGATCAAATCATTGTAGACAAGAGTGCAGGAGTCCAAACTAGAAGAGAACTAGCTGAACAAACCGAGGAAGTGTACCTAGCAATGTTATCACAAGTAGAATCGAATAGTTTCGATAAAGCCAACAAAGAAAAAAATCAGGTAAATTATATGAATGAATAATTACACCAAATTTAGATGAACAAGACCTCGGAGTTAATGCCAAGACCTGCTAGGAAAAATGTCATTGGCACAAAGTGGATAATCAAGAATAAGATGAATGAAAAAGGTCAGGTAATCAGAAATAAAGCCAAACTTGTATGTAAGGGATAATCTCAAATCAAAGGACTTGGCTATCATGAAAATTTTGCCCCTGTAGCAAGAATGGAAGAAATTAGAATGTTTTTGGCTTTTGCATGCTATCATGATTTCAAGGTATATCAAATGGATGTGAAGTCTACCTTCTTGAATGGAGATCTAGAGGAAGAAGTCTACCTGGAAAAACCTGAAGGATTTTCCTTAGCAGATAAACATGAATATGTGTGCAAATTAAAGAAATCCCTATATGGTCTCAAACAAGCACCATGTGCATGGTATTATAGGCTGGACAAGTACTTTCAAAAACAAGGTTTCAATAAAGGAGGATTAGACAACAATTTGTATATAAAGGCTGATGAAAATGAACTCTTAATTGTAGTAGTATATGTAGATGACATCATGTTTGCTAGAAACAAGGATGAGTTAGTAAAAGGATTTGTAGAAGAGATGAAGTCAGAATTTGAGATGTCTATCATTGGAGAGCTTACCTTCTACCTAGGACTTCAAATTATACAAAAGAACAAAGGCATGTTCATTTCACAAGAAAAATACTTAAGAGACATGTTAAAAAGATTCCAAGTGAAAGAGTGAAAACTTGTGTCACCTCCCATGATCACTGGATGCAAGTTATGTGTTGATGATGGATTCACAGATGTAGATCAAAGACTTTAAAAATCTATGATAGGAAGTCTGCTATACCTAACTGCCTCTAGACCAGACATTTTGTTGGTAGTAGAACTTGTGGCAAGATATCAAGCAACACCAAAACAAAATCACTTGCTAGCAATCAAGAGGATATTTATATAACTGAAAGGAACTGCACATTATGGCCTATGGTATCTTAAAGGCAAAGAATTCACATTGAAAACATATACAAATGTAGATTGGGCCAGCTGTGTGGATGACAGGAAAATCACAAGTGGAGTTGCATTTTATTTGGGAGAAAGTCTGGTGGCATGGTTAAGCAAGAAGCAAACATCTACCTCTCTATCTACAACAGAAGCAGAGTACATAGCAACAACATCTTGTTGCACACAAGTAATGTGGATGAAACAAAATCTTCAAGATATGAAAGTAAGTACCATTGAACCTATTTCTATCAAATGTGACAATACAAGTGAAATAAGTATATCAAAAAATCCAGTACTTCATTCGAAAACCAAGAATATCCCAATAAAGTACCACTTCCTTAGAGAACAAGTAGCAGAAAAAATAGTAAAGATGGAGTATGTAACAACAAAGGAACAAACAATAGACATATTCACAAAACCTCTTGCTAGAGAACCATTCGAATATCTAAGAGACAAAACAGGGGTAGTTTCTGTAGATGATACTCTCTGATATGATCAGAAAAAAGAAAAAAAAAATGATGATGGAAATACACCAGCAAAGGCTGCCATATAAGGAACAGATACAATGCAGTAGAAAAGTCAGTATCAGACAAGAAGCATCATTCCAGGGGGAGAGCAGCCTATAAAAGTTGTCACATAAGAGCTAGAGATATGGAGCTGGTAAAGTTCTACATAGGATCAGTACACTGTATGTCTTTTTGCAAAGTGTTAATAATGAAACAAAATGTTCTTAAGAAGGATGAATAAGAGAAATGGTTATCATGATTATATCATTACATCATTCATCAATTGGTTTTTGGAACAATCAACCTTCCTTTTAGTAGAATACAAAGTGTTATTAGTGGAGCAGTGGTATGGTATAGGTCCTCAAGATTGGAGTGATATGACAGAAGTACATCAAAAGTCTAGAAAATATCACCTCTATCAAGAAGTAAGGGACATAATTCATGCAATCTCAATAATTTTCAAAATGTTCTCCCAACAACTCTTATACACCAGTCTAGAGTAGCAAGGTATAAAGTCAGAAAAAGAAGGCCTATACACAACTCAGAGAGAAGTAATGCAAAGACGGAAACTACACTGGGAAATGTGAACCCTTTTCCATTGATGTCAAAGGGGGAGGAAAATAAAGTAGAAGAAGAAAACATCTTCTGGAAAGCAAGCAGAGGAAGAAAGACACCTCTTAGAATGAAAGGGGGAGGAAGTATTGGAATGTTGGAGGAAGTGTTGCCATCAATGCCAAAGGGGGAGACTGTTGGAAATATTTTCATTGATGGCAAAGGAGCACAAAGGAGCAGCACCAGAAATATCATTAAGGCAAAGGAGCACATAAGCAACAACAATAAGGCAAAGAAGCAGATCAAGAAATAATGCCAAAAGAAAGCATAAAAGAGAGGCAAAGGAGCAACAGAGAGGCAAGGAGCAGCAGTAGACCATTAGCAAAGGCAAAGGAGAAGAGAGGAGAAACTTTAGAATCAAAGGAGAAAAGGCAGCAAAGGCAACATAGGAGCAAAGGCAACAAAGAAGCAAAGGTAGTAGAGAAGCAGTTAAGGAAGAAAAGGAGCAAAGGAAAAAAAACAACAAAGGCAGAGTCATGAACGTGCTGGGAAAAGTCGTGAACGTGTTGGGTCAAGTCATGCACGTTTGGGTCGAGTCGTGAATGATAAGTGGGTCAAATCATGAACGCGGGGCAAGTCGTGAACGTGGAAAAATTCGTGAACGAGTTAAGTATTCTAGAACAACTAGAAAGAAACGAATGGGCACAACCAAAGAAGCAAAGTCGACAAACCATAGCAAAGGAGCAATGAGGACCGTTGGATCTGGGCATAGATCAACAACGGAGATTAAATCACAAATCCATCGATATTTCACACTTCGGCGATTTTATGTTCAAAGACACCACATGATAAACTATCTTATTTTTGATGCGAAGCATATCAACAAAGGAGAAGTGTGGACTGTTGGATCTGGGCATTGATCAATGACGGAGATTAAATCACATATCACATATCGACAAGTTTTACGTTTATATGATAAGAATTCGTAAGTTAAACTTTTTAAGTTGCGATGTGAAGTAGATCAGCAAAGGAGCAGTGTGGACCATTGGATCTAGGCATTGCTCAACATCGGAGATTAAATTGCATATCGCATATTGACGAGTTTACATTTATATGATAAGAAATAACAAGTTAAATTGTTTAAGTTGCGATGCTATAAGTCACAAAAACTATGAAATGGGAAGTGCGGGCGATGAAGTGGGAAGATGACGTGCCAGTGACATGGCGATGATGTGGCAAGATGACGTGGCATATGACATGGCCCCGACCCCACGGATCACAAGAAATTTATGATGACATGGCAAGGTGACGTGGTGATGACATGGCAGGGTGACATGGCATGATGACGTGGACCTGGCCCGCATACCGCACATCACAGATCACATAGGATAAGTTTATTGTTATACGTTAAAAGTTGCAGGTTGTGACGGGGAGTTCGCTATGATTTGTGAAATCGCAAAATCGCAAGTATTGTGAAATTTCTATAATATAAATGTTGTGAAGTACGATAAATAGGCCCGGATGCAATGTAATTTCAAAGGAAAAATCCAAATGATTTCAAATCCATATGCGGAGCCTTTTTTGTGTTAAATCACATCGGAGGAGGAAAAGGAGATTACAACGTAAAATATATGGAACACGAAGTGCGATTTTGGAAGCAGACGTGATGCGGTTGAAAGGTAAATACTAATATATTTAAGGTCCAAGGTTTAATGTGTTTTTGTTGGTTTTATGAAGAAAACCATGGAATTGGAGTTCGACTCGGGTTACAAAGGAAATGCCTGAGCACATGAAAAAGGACCCGGAGCCTGTGCAGAATAGTGTTGTAAGCAGTTGTAGCAGTGAGTTAAACGAAAAAGTTGAACGCAAGAGAATGGACTCAGGTAGAGAGACCAGACGCGATAAAGTTAGAATTTAATATCTGATGTATTTCAAGTCCGGGGCTATGTGGTTTTATGAAGAAAACGTTGGAAGCAGAGGACGACTCATTTTGCGAAGAAAAGACTGAATGCATGCAAAAGACCTAGGTGTATAAAGAAAATTCTGAATGGAAGTAGACTCGGGTAAGACCCGACTCCAAGTGCAAAATAATGTCATGTAGATGCGCCTGTGAGTTAAAAAGGAAAGGCTGAACGCAAGAGAAAATACTCTGGGCAAGTGACCCGACACTCATGCAGAGGTGTTATGTGGCTGCGATAGTTTGATAACAAAGACTGAACGTGGGCAGAAGGAGACCCGTGTAAGTAACTTGACACATAACAAAGGAGCAGAGAAGAGAATAGAATGCTGCAGGTAAGATATGCAATAGGAAGAGGTGGTGTAAAACATAAAGGCAGCGGTCAAGTCGGGCTAAGATATTAATGCTACAACACAGTTGGAAATATAACAATAGGCAGAGAAGACAAAGGGACATCAGGCAGAGAAGACGAAATGAACATAAAAGCGAGAAGCTGAAATGACTGAATTGAAATATTGTTGTAATTGTAAATATTTATGTTTTTTGTGATGCAAAGGTAAGTCTTGAAGGCAAAGAAAAACTTCTTTTGATACTAAAGTGAATCTATATATTGTTGTAACATTCGAAATATGCTGAGTGAGGAAATGAGTGGGTGAAAGACAAAGAGTCATGCCTGTTCACTTCATATTCCCATAGATAATGAAAAAAACCATGAAGTTATCTATATAAATAATGTTATTGTAATATGCATAGAGAGGTTAGAGAGTGGAAGAATGAGAGAGTTCAGATAGAGATGTTGTGCAGATCTAGAGCTGATATGAAGCAGATTTGAAGGCTAGAAGAAGAAGGAGTAAAACAGAGCAGATATCCAGGTAAATCAGCATATGATTTTATTATAGTGTGAGTGAGTTGGTGCTTCCATATCAAGTTGTAGCTTGATATATGTCCAGTTGGATTTGGCCAAGGTAGGAGCCTCCTATGGGTTGTAGCCTACAAAAAATTGATGGGAGTTGGAGCTTCCTTACAAGTGGTAGCTTGCAAAATTTGAGGTAGTAGCCTCTTGTAGGTTGGAGCCTACACAAAATCAGTTGTGAGAGGGCATTGGAGATTGCCTTTGCATCACAACAATAATAAGATATGGTTTTCTCCCTTATGGGTTTCCACTTATATCAATTGTCTATGTGCTTTATGATTAAGTGTTGATGTGATGTTTTAATATGTTTAATTACTTGTTGTCCACACATTGTGTTTGTTGATCCATTATGTATTAAGTTGCTTATGAAATGAAGGTGTAAATGAGTTGAATGAAAAAGTTTTTAAATTTCCATGAATGTATTAAACTGATTCACCACCCACCCCCTCTCAGTTTAACTAAGGGTTCATCAAAGGGACCCGCCTTCACATCTCTGCACATAATGTTAATATACCAACATATAAATCAAAAATTCTTTTTCGGCATACACAATTTTTTACATCTTCTAACATATATGCTTTTTTTGGTGTTTTGAGAAATATTTCAAAAGTAAATGCAAATGAGCCACAATAAGGTGTAAAGAAGAAAATCTCTCATTAAGTCATTAAAAGTGCCATTTATGATGTTTACGAAGGGAATTTTTTTAGGCCACCATATTTCATGAGATGGAACTAAAGTGGATGCATCTAAGGTAGAATTTATTTCTAAATTATCAGTTCCTATTTGTCACAAGGGTGTTAGAAATTTTCTTGGTTTTACTGGTTACTACATAAGATTCATAGAAAACTTTACAAAGATTGTCTCTTCACTTTTCAAATTTCTCACAAAATATTGTGAATTCATCTAGAATTCTGACTTCCAGAAAGATTTTGAAACATGGAAAGAAAATATTTCCCAAGCACCCATCTTAAGAGGACAAAATTGGAAATTACCTTTTCACATCTCAATTGATGCCTCAAACACTGCTTTAGGAGATGTACTGGGAAAGGAAGATCTGAATCCTTTTATAATTTACTATACAAGCAAGGGGGCTACACTAACAACAATAAGGGACTACACTAGTAATATAGGGACCAAACATGCCCTTCTCCTTCAAGAAAGTGTTTTCCTCAATGCTTGAGTACTCTAGATGCTTCCGTATAAAATTCTCATCCTCCCATGTGGAATCTTCAGTGGATAAGTTCTTCCACTTGATGAGATACTCTGAAATTGATCGATTTCCTAGTTGTCGAGTTCTTATTTCCGTGACTGCTTCAGGTTCCAATATGATTTTGATGTTGGAACTTCTAGTGAGCATAATTGTGCAATTACCCCTCGTTGTTCTTTCTTCAGAAGCTTTGTCATGACATTAACATTTGGTATCATTTACTGAACATAAGCATTTGATGATAATGGATGAATATAGAATTGTTTTGAAAAATAATATTGATAAGAGAAAGAGATCCAAGAAGAAGTGATGTTAGATGAGTCAAAATGAAGCTAATAAGGAGATTCAACACAAAATATTTTGAAAATTCTTGAGGAACCATGAGAAAAGAAAAACAAGGATACATCCATGAATTCCATAAACATGCACAACATGAAGACAAAAAGGAATAGGGTGTTTGTGCAAGAAATAAAGGGAGAGATGGTGTAAATTGTAACCAACATAGTATAACGAGACAAATATTAGCAAATGGGACAACCAACTACTTATTGATGATAAACAACAAGGGAGGAAAACAAATGTTGGTAGAAATTATTTTCATGATGTTGGAATTTAGGTTTATGATTATAAAAGAAAATATGAAATTTAATGGACAAATTTGTTTCTATATAGAAATAGAAAAAAAAAATAGTCTCTAGAGTTGGGTGTAAACATGCTTTCATAAAAAAGCAATAAGAATGGAGAAGGTAACTTAGTGATCCATAGATTTATGAACAAAGGTATAGAAAAAAAGGAAGAATCCTTATAACTCCTCCACATCAACATATTTTTGAAGTAAATAAACTCAATATGAATGGACAAGACCATATTTTTGTATTTGAAAATAATCTTGAGGATGCTATAGAGGTTGCAATATGTTTTCGTAGGAACACATTGAAAAGGATGAATATGAAAGAGAGTTCCAACTTTTAATTAAAGGATTTTTTGAAAGATAATCCTATGATAGAAGACAAGTATGCTATGACCAATGGGGGATATCCTAAAGAAGGAGAAGATAATGGAAAATATGGTGATGCAAGAATTTGGATCAAAGGCCATGATGATGGAGAATGAAGGAAAAGGAATGAAAACCATATGTTGACATCCATATAGCTAGAAAATTCAATATTAGAGATTGTTTTAGAGGACAAAAAAGGAATTGAAGGGTTTATTAACATCAACACGAAACATAGAGTCTGAGATGAAAAACTAGATGATAATTATTATATGATCATGAGTTTTAAGGAACATATGCAAGCATGTCAATTAGGAAATGGATTTACCTACGGGTAACAAAAAATAAAGTAGACAAGAAAATGGATAGCAGAAAAATCAAGTTTGGAATCTTGGAGGGTTCAAAAATCAGATAGATGACCAAGAGGCCATGAATTTTTTTTACCTTAGGAGTTTGATGCAAAAGAATAGTCTCTCAAAATCAACCTTTTTGACTAGACCTAAGGGGTATTGCAATTTACCAAAGGGAGTTGGTTCCCTTAATAAAAATTATGATAATTTACAAAATCTATAATTCTCATGCAATTGTAATTAGTTATGGGAGAGAATATAGGTTTATTATGTAGGTTTTGATGAGTTAGAATTTAATTTCCATGCAATATTACTATTTAAGCATATTAGTTGAGTTTAGGTGATATGTTTCCCAAAATTGAAGGATTTGATTTCACCATTGGGAACTAAATTGATTTCCTTATGAAATTGTATAAAAATAATTATATGGGAGTGTGTGAGATAGAGTGAGGAGTTGAGAAGGAGGAGGTACCAAGAGAGGTCTGGGAGAGAAGTGAGGAAAGGATACCAATTAATGTAAACCATTCCAATACATAGACTTAAGATAGGTCAAGGTAAATACTCTGAATTAAATAAGTTGAATTTCCTTTTAATATTTGTGTTGTTAAATGCATGTATTGATAGTCTAGGTATGAATGTTGAGATTGCATGCATGAGGTCATTTGATGTGAGTTATTCCATGGTGTAGTAGAGGATGACCAATCATTGCTGAGAACTGGGAAATAAATTGGTTGGTCGCATGATTGATTGTTGCAGGAATCATTTAGATCATTTCCAAGAATAGAGAAATGAACCGGTTGGTTACATGATCAATTTTTCAGGAATCATTTAGATCAATATTTCCTTTGAAGCAATGCGAAATTTTTCATTCCCGAAGAGGTCACACATTGTAATATTTTGTACACATTGAGAACTTAGTGTTTTGGCCTTTGAAAAAGATAAGAGAACTATAATGTGTTTTCAAAACCAAAGTTTTTGTAAAGTATCATCAATTGACAATGTTGTCAACTTTCCTGTCGAATGCTATTGCACCTTGGGCCTTCGGGCAATCGAGAGTCTAAGTTACACTAATTATATTTTCTAGCGTTCATCTGATGCACATTTCACTGAGTGATCTACCACCAAGACTATAGAGCGCTTTACTACTAAGACCATTGTGTCGATATGTTAACTAATGACCCTGATACATAGAAATATTGGTGTTGTGTTTTGAAGTCACATTAGAGATGAAATAAATCTGGTCTAGGTTCCATGAAATTCGTTCCATAATAAATCGGATTATGGAATTCCAGGTTGATCTTTGTTAGGTTTGTTGCGGAGGAGTTGCAATACAAAGAACTGGTTGGTGATCTGATGACTAGTGATACTTGACCTCTTTCATTCATGCTCTTGGCACCACATTGGGACATATGCAATGAAACAAGTTAAGAGCCATATGTTTTTTAATTTGAGGTTTAACCAAATTATGGTTTTAAAAATAATTCGATTCCATTAGGGATAAAATGGCCTTAGCGCTTTTGGATTTAAGCCATTCGTCATACCGTGAATCATATGTTTAAATATTCTTAAACCTGTGGTTTGGGATTATATGCAATTAGAAGGGTTGATTGTAGTTGTATTACAGAGTTGGGAAATAAATAATGGCGTAATCTAAACCCCAATCCATAGTCGTGATTTTTAAACGATTTGAAAAGGATCCTCCACCAAAGTACAAAGAATGAGAAGGATTTGATCTATAGTGTGAATGGGCTATTAGGCTTGGGATGAAAAGGATGTAGTCTACATCATATTATCAAAAACATTGAGAGAATACATATAATAGCTAGTAGTAAATTTAGTTTCCCCATTAAATTTAGTAAATGTTTGGGATAACCATTAGGAATTCCATGTAGTATAGCAAGCAATTGAAGATGTGCATATCTAGCAGAAAATAGAGAATTTATGTATGCGATACTTTGTACACCATTCATTGAATAGTTAATGATAGATTGTTGAGCACAAAGAGGAATATGATTCAAATACGCCTTTAATTCTACTTCTTTTAGGGAAAATTTAAAAGAAGAAGACTAGGCAATAAGAGAAACAACCTTTTAATATCACATTCAATAATAATTGGCTTACTTTAAGTAGTATTAATATGAATTTTTTCTTCAAAATAAATATCATTAAGGGAAACATGAACTTGAGGAGGCATACTTGAAGAAGTATTTTATTTTCCCTTAATTGTTTTTAAGACACAAGCTT
>CM076577.1:378128711-378503679 GCA_034641835.2 Pinus albicaulis
AAGTGTGATGGGATCAATATGGTTCTTGGACAGTGGTGCATCTTTTCACATGACTGGAGATCGAGATCTGTTTTCAAATCTAGATGAGAAAGATCTTGGAGTGCACATCGAGATGGGCGATGATGGTAGATACAGTGCGACCGGTATCGGTACCATTTCCTTTGAGAGGGAGTCCGGTAAACCCTTCGTATTGAAGGAAGTATTGCATGTTCCAGGATTGATGAAGAATCTGATCTCTGTGGCGATGTTGGAAGACAAGGGGTATGATGTGGTCTTCAGCGAGGGAAAGGCTTTCCTGCGCAGTAAGAAAACTGGAGAGACCCGGAAGATAGGGGTTTGAGTCAAGAACCTTTATCAGTTGCAAGTAGATGGCTGCGCAGCAATGGCATGCAAGGCGGGAGAAGTGGTGAGCCGGGATGATGAGGGCGAACTGTGGCACAGGAGATTGGGCCACCTTCACCATGGAGCTTTGAAGATCTTGCAGCAGATTTCTACTGGGCTTCCTAAGGGCACTCTTGCGCAGTCAGATCAGTGCAAGGGGTGTACTTTAGGGAAGTATGTGAAAGCCACCTTTCACGAGAAGGATAGTCACGCCACGACGATCCTTGAGAGAGTTCACAGAGACGTGTGTGGTCGTTTCTCTGTAGCTTCGACAACAAATCACAAGTACTATGTGATCTTTTTTGATGATTTCTCTCGGAAGTGCTGGATCTTCTTCATGCAGAAGAAGAGCGAGACATTTTCTAAGTTCTGTGAATTCAAGGCGCTGGTTGAGAAGGAATCGAGGAAGCATGTGAAGGCTCTTAGGAGCGACAATGGTGGTGAATTCATCTCTGTTTGGTCGAGGTGCACACGACGCATAAGAATTCGGAGAGAGCTCATTGCACCTCATAACCCACGGTAGGCAGGTTCTTTGGCGGAAGAATAGAACGATCGTGGAGTGCTTTGCCTGGGCGATGTTGCATGATCGAGGCCTACCCCTTCTACTTGTGGGCAGGAGGCATGCAATGCGCGGTATATATGCAGAAGCCTTGTCCTCCTGAATGCCCATGGAGTACCGCCTAGGAGGAGGCGTTTTTAAAATCCTAAGAGACACGATATTTCCCATTTGCGGATTTTTGGTTCTCCTGTCTACTTGCATGTGACGAAGGATGCGAGAAGGAAGATGGATCCAACTGCTGAGGTTGGAATATTTGTGGGGTACACTGATACACCTCACAACTATTCGGTGTATTTGTCAGACAGTCGCAAGACTGTTGTGCGACGGGATATAAAATTTCAGGAGGAGAAAGCCATGCAGTGTTCGCTTGAGAGGGAGCTACACTTGCATGCAGATGAGGAGCTGTTAGTTCCTAAGGAGGAGCTTCCGGATGTGGATCGGCCACAAGAGGAGGTTCAGGAGGTGGAAGAAACCACCCAGGCAGCGCCAACCATCAGAGGGCGCATGCGCACTACAGAAGCTGAGCGACTGGCTCGGGATGCAGAGAAGGTTGTAGGACCACCTACAACACAGCGCAGACAGAGGCAGTCACCGGATCGGTACATTGGATACATGGCTCTTGTGAGTCAATGTGTTGTGACGGAGCCATCCTCTTTTGAGGAAGCTGTGGAGGAACCCGCATGGGTTGATGCCATGATCGAAGAATATGATTCGATCGTCAGGAACAGTGCATGGGAGATTGTCCCAAGACCGGTGGGGAAATCGGTGGTGGGTTCGCGATGGATCTACAAAGTGAAGCAGGCAGCTGACGGGAGTGTGGAGAAGTACAAGGCGAGATTTGTCGCCCGTGGCTTTTCACAGATCGAGGGGATCGATTATGAGGAGACTTTTCCTGTCGCAGGTATTCTTCCATATGGACGATCTTGGCTCTCTCGGCGCGGATGGGGTGGCACATCCCGCAGATGGATGTGAGAAATTGCGTTCCTCAACGGAGTCATTGAGGAGAGAGGGTGTACATAGAGCAACCGAAGGTTTGAGATCTTCGGCGGTAAGTCGCATGTGTGCGGAGACTCAAGGAAACCTTGTATGGGTTGAAACAAGCACATCGTGCTTGGTACACACGGATAGACAGTTATTTCACCGGACTTGGATTCTCCAAGAGTGAGGCGGATCCGAACCTATACCAGATTGTGGTGGAGGGTAAGTTGCTGATCATTGTACTTTATGTAGATGATTTGATTTTGGCAGGTGATGAACTGTTGATACACTCATGCAAGGCTGATCTTGCAAAGGAGTTTGAGATGAAGGACTTGGGCCTCCTTCATTATTTCCTGGGATTGGAAATTTGGCAGCGCAGTGGTGGACTATTTGTTTCTCGGGGTAAGTATGCCCGGGAGATACTGGAGAAGTTCAACATGCATGGCTGCAAGCCTGTTGATACTCCTCTTCCTGGTGGATGGAGGAAGGAGGATGCTACTTCGACGGAGGTAGTGGATGCCACTGTTTATCGACAGTTGGTGGGGTCGCTTATGTATCTGGTCAATACACGACCCGATATATGCTATGTTGTTAACCAGCGTTCACAAGCTATGGTTAAGCCTACCAAGCTCTTCTGGAAGGCAGGCAAGCATGTATTGCGTTATCTTAGAGGCACATCGGGATATGGCTTGTGGTACAGACATGAGGATGAGGTGAAGCTATGTGGCTTCACGGATGCAGATTGGGCAGGGAGCCCAACGGATAGAAAGAGCACATCTGGAGGGATCTTCAGTATCGGGTCGACAATAGTTTCTTGGTACAGCAGGAAGCAGAGATCCGTGGCACTCAGTTCAGCAGAGGCTGAGTATATGGCAGCAAGCTTGGCTGCATGCGAGGCCATATGGATGAGGAAGATTCTGGTCGGGTTGTTCGGGTCACACTTGGAGCCTATTGTGATTTATTGTGATAACCAGAGTTGCATTAAACTCTCGGTTAATCCAGTATTTCATGATAGATCCAAACACATCGACATCAGGTACCATCATATCAGAGATTGTGTGCGGCGGAGAATCATGTTACTTTCATACATTCCCACGGAGGATCAGGATGCTGATATCTTGACGAAGGCGCTCACCAGGAGAAAATTCGAATACCACAGAGGCAGGATAGGGGTTGCAGATAATCCATATCTTGTTGAGAGAGAGTGTTGAAAATGCAACAAGATGATGGAGCTTAGTGAAATGAAGTCGCCTTCACTAAGTGGGCCCGCAGGCTATTTTTGGCGCAAAGTCTATTTTTAGACTATGTCTATTTTTAGACATATGGATCGTGGTCTATGAGTTGCAGGATGCTATTTATGGATGATTGGTCGAGTTGGTAAAAATAGATGGACCTCTATTTTTAGACATTGGGCGGTTTCTATTTTTAGACTACTGGGCTAAAAATAGAACAGTCAAATATTATTAACCCTTAATAATATTTAGACTATAAACATTATCTTATCCTCTTGGAGCACTTCAGTTTGATGCTTGGATGTGGCACATGCAGCTGACAGAAGGAAATACGCTTTTCCTAAGGGTTAGTTGAGCTATTGCATGGTTGACTTGAGTTAGAACTCATGTGGCAGAGTTTGGTGGAGTTGATGAGACAGTTGGTGGAGTTGTGTTCTGTTTAACTTAGTTGAACTAGTTGTATTTAGTCTAACTGAAAAATACACTAGTTATGAGTGGTGTGAATTAATTATTAATTAATTCACTAATTATTAACTCATAAATCAACTAAATAACACATCAGTTAACTGCAATGCATGGACAGTTCAGTGGAGACCAGTGTTAGAGGTGGGTGAAAGGGTGGGTGTGACTATCAGTTGTGACCATGATTGTGCATGAGATTTGCACACACCTTGATGGAGATTTCCAATGAGGATTGCGCAGTTGGATCTAGTGGGATTCGAACTTGGATCTCATCATTAATCAACTTGGATTGCACAGTAGAGGCAGGCAGACTTGTGGAGAAGATTTGAACCCATGACTTGTTCAAATCTCGATTAGTTTGTGCTTGTTTGGAGATAATCGTTGTGAGTACTTGTGAGGAGTTTGTACAATGATTGTTACATGATCTCTATCATTATAATATACAGATAGTTGGGGGTTTTAAGCTTTAAGCTTTCCCATAAATACTATGTTTATATGTGTGATTGTTTATGGTTTTAATGTGCGCATGCGATTGTTTATATTTCCGCAATTAATGATCAATAGTAGAAGAGGTTATGTATTATGCATGAAGCTCAAATAGTGTGTGATCGGGATAATCTCGGTGAATAATTCAGCCATTATTCAAATTTCTACATTTATATCATTCATATTTTAATTTTAATTTTATTATTAATTAATTTTATTTTAACTTATTCTCCATTAATTTTATATGTTTATTATTATTATTAAAAATTTCTCTATATGGTTTAACAATGTAATGTTTTATGTTCTTTCATTTTTTTATTAATTTTAATTTCAACTTTACTTTTTTTTACATATTTTAACCACATGGATGGAATGGTTAAAAATAGTAAAGTTGAAAATTCTCTATGATTATTAAATGGATAGCTTAAGGAAAAACCAAAGTGAATAGACCTATGGTCATGAGAAGGAGAGGTTTGTCTTCCAATTCTCATGAATAATGAAATATTATATTCTTGAAAGAAAATAGGAACCATTAAATAGTTGTTCAATATTTACCATCATTTACTAAATATGCAATTGAGATCAAATTTGTGAATACTTAAGATTAATTGAATTTTGAGGCATCAATTATTATCATAAATTCTATTCTAGAAAACTACAAGGATACCAAAAGTAATTCTCTTTCCCCTCAACAAATTCATTTATACAAAATTTTAAACACCAAAATCAATATGTCAATATTAGTTATTATGATGATACAATTATTATACTATTTTGTGATATTTTATAATTAATTAAATTTAAATTATATAAAAATTAAGCTTGATAATATTATTTTGAAATTATTAATTTAATAAATATTTTAAAAAATTTAAAAAATATTTATTAAAGTTTAAACAAATTTAATAAATTAAAAATAACTTTAAAGAAAATTATTCTTATTAATTAAAATAAAAATGTACATATTAAAAAAATTATGTTATACATTACAATACAAAACATTGTCAAAATTTAAATATAATTAATATACTTAATTAAATAAAATATATTAAATTATATTCTTATATGAATTAATTTAATAGAATCTAGTTTGAATCATTTTTCACCACTTCTAGAGCTATGTGTATTTTATTTTCATTATTATAAAATTTTCAACCATAGGTTACAATTACTTTGGTACAACCTTTCTAGAAAATTATGGTAATTATAAAATTACTTAATGGTTTTATGGTATACTTTTGAACTTAATTGGTATTTTCAACTTATGATAATCGTAAAAATAAAAATAAAGTGGGTTAAAAAGTTTGAACACTAACATCCAATTCAATAAGGAACTTTAAATTCAATTGGAACCCAAATTCAAAACCACCCAATAGGAAAAATAGATTTTCTCATTCTTGAATTGAATTCCTTCCATTTTTTACTTTAATCCTTCTTGAAGTGTGATTTGGTTTCAAGATTGAGATGGATTTTTGTTAGTATGAAATTTCTTGGAAGGTGTACCAAAAAGATCTCACTTAATTCATGAGTGACTAGTGAACCTAACAAAAATTGTGGGTGCTCGCACTTCAGATATGCAACAAATATGTGAGATAACCTGCAAAAAAAATGGATTTATGCAAATCTAAAAGTATAAACAACAAATATAAAAAGCGATGTAAAACTCAATCTTGGAAAAACTTTTGAGAGAAAATAATTATATTAATACACTCGTCGAAGGATATTTACAAAAGGTGTAAGTCCCACTCAATGGGATGGGTCCTTTGATGTCCTCGTCACTTCAAAATTTAGATCTTCCTCTCTTTTGATTGTGTGAAAATCTAGACAATGCAAAACTAAATAATGGGAGCTCACATGGTATGTGACAATAATTGTGACAATGATAATGATCATGGTGAGAAATGGATGAAAACCCCTCTTATTTATAGCAAAGTATTGGGTTGATCTTGAAAATGGAGAATAATAAAGAATTATTGACCAAAACCTAGATATAACTGTTGGGAATACTTTATTATATTTTTGGAGAGGAAAAAGATATTCAAAATGGTTAAATATATTTATTTAGAAATAAATTTTTTTTTCTAAGTAAGCTTATTTCTATTAACAGAGGAGTAAAATTACAATGTGACCGTAGTCATAGCATCTGCTTGGGAAGAAGCAGAGTTATCATGGAAAACATAAGAGGAGACTGCCCTATGATAGGGAAACCAGTCTAGAAGTTTGCCAAAACCCACGCAGGGGAGCATGTGATAATCTTCCTGATGTTGCAGAGTTTGCATAAAGTCAAAAATGAACAAAAACAAGCCAGAATTCCACTTGACCGATCGAACAATCACCATCCCAAAAGTATGAGCCGCAAAGAAAGAAAGAAGCTCCAAAGAAAGCAGTCTAATCATCAAGAGGTTCTTCCACGATGCGGCACCAACCTGAAGCACGCAGGTCCGTGGCCAGAGCTTCTTCGGAAATAGAAGGGCCAAGGTCAGCCGGCTCCATCACCACCTCAGGAATGGTTCGAGCATGAGCCTCCGAAGACTGCCTCGACGCGTTGCCGATTCCTGCATGAAGGAGCGAAGTCTGGGCGAAGTCCGGGCCTGTTCCCGCAGCTTGAGCAGTGGACTCCTCTGTCTGGGCGTCCTCATGGAATACCACTGTAAAGATGGCAGTGATCCGGGGGCGATTTAGAGCACTGTTGAAAATGAAACGCGCAGAGCCAGGGGTGGGAGGGTGCATGGAAGCTGGAGGACGGGGAGTGTGGGAGCCCCAATGACGAGAATCCAGAGTACTCCATCTCCCACTGCGCGTACAAGGATAATGACCATCCCAACGACCGCTTGAGAGAGCAGGCGAGTCAAAGGACGGGCTGGAAGGCGGATTTGAAGGGCGACCTCTGGTGCCGCCTCTGCGGCTTCTCAGTCTGTGCCTCAGCCGAGGCATGAGGGAACCAGATAGAAGCGGGGCGGTAGCTATGGCCAAGTGGTCCCTATGCAACAGGAGGCCAGAGGCCCACACGAAGTATCGAAATTCCTCCAACCACGAATCCACAAAAGAACTAGAGTTGGGCTTCAAACGAACCTTCCTCTCCCCTTCACGAGAGACAGGCTGCCCGATAGAGCCTACGTCTAACAACTGGAGATCAGAATTGAGTCCAAAGACTGAAATGAAAAGGGGCAAGTGTGACCCGAGCACCTCCATGGAATACTCAACGCCACACTGCCTTTTAACCTTCCCACTCCTGCTGTTAGGAGCCTCCATCTGAACAGGCGCATTGAAGAGAGGTGAGAGCTCCAGCATGCAGGAGCATGTGAAGTCAGAAGCCTGAACAATAACCATGATGCGAAATGCCGAACCCCAAGACACCATACCTTTGAACTGTGTGAGACGTAAATGCGCAGAACCTTTAAGCAGTGGTGTATTAACCTCCATGTCCTGGGTGGGCAGGTGTCGACCCACCTCGCCGCACCCTTGTCCCATCATTTTAATCGCTTGTATGTTCACCCAAGATTCGGTATTTAGAAATAATTAAAAAACAAATGATTTATTAATTATTTCACGAAAAATAAGAAATGTGTGAAAATGAAATAACTATCAAATAATGATTTAACAATGATTTCAAATATGGAAATAAGGAATAATAAAAAATAATGATTTATTTAATTATTCCTAGGTGATTTAGTCAAATGTGATAAGGAATATTTATTAAATAATGATTTGATAACTATTCCTAGGGAAAATTAAATAAATAATGATTTATTTAATTATTCTCATAGATTTTAATCAGAAATAACTTAATGAAAGTGATTTATTAAATTATTTCTTATAGTGAAAGTGATTTCACTATGGTAAAATTGAACTCACATGGTGTATTACGATCCACCTAGTTAGAAATGGCTAGGTGATCATTTTTTGGTGATAAAAGATTTCCCTCTAACGTACGAGCATTAGGAGAAAATCATATGACTGAAATACGTTGTAAGTTACACTTCCAAAAGACATCAAAGGGAAGTTATAAAGAGAGATATGACTGAAGCAATGCAAGGAAGGACAAAAATGGAGGGGGTGAGAACTACAAAATTGATATAAGTCTCATTTATGTGTGAGTACATGATCTCAAATGAGGTGGGGGGGCATACACATACCCATCGAGATAACTAATTACAAAGAATAATGACGAGCCCAACAATGTGAGGCTGAGCTACAAAGTACATAATACATCATCCACTGGCATCAATGGGTCAAGACATAATACAATGAATACCATATACATAATGTGCTTGGAAAAACATAGGTCAAGACTAATTACAATAACATCTGAGTACATGAGACATAATGCACCTCAAGATGACACGGGGAGAGGGGATCACAACCAAAGAAGCCATGCTGAATAAGAAAGGGCTTTGAAGATCTGAATGGATCATCTGAATGAGACATGCATGTTGTGGGCGCTTCAAGGGGCTATACCCAAACCCATCAAATCTGTGGAATTGCATCAAAGGTTGGAGCATAATTTGAGGTCATCCAGGAATGTGGGGGGCTACCTTAAGGGCCACCCCCTCATGAGGTCTGAAACATCTCACACATGCCCAGGAATCATTGGTACAATCTGTTGGATCACCGAACCATCAAGTGTACGATTCTCAATCGTGCGATAATGAGCTGGGGTCGAGCACGTGAGAAACAACCTAGTTAAAGGGAAATAATGTTTCCCTTTGTTTGATCCGAGGTACCAAACAATGATGAAATCTGGAATCAAGGTACACCTCCCTCTAGACTATTCTTCTGGAATGAATGTGTTTAATTCGACAAAAGAGGGCCTGCCAGAGCTAAGGCAATAAGGAATCCTCAACTAAGGGACAACGGATCATAGTAAAGTGACTGATGGAATGACATCAAGGATAATAATTGAGTTATATGAATTGAGAGGTGGGTTGACGAATTCCCTTGTCCAAGCATAAAATGCTTGGTGGACCTAGTAGTGATTGACTCGATTCCATAGTGGATGGTCAAGTACTCAGATGTAAGATTTTTGATGACGAACAATATAGCTAGAGGTGAATAATAGAAACACATGATGAATGTAATGCAAATATGGATGAAACACTGTAACAGGACATAATTTGACTCATAACAGACTCCATAAATGCAAGGATGACTCATCCCAGACTATTTGAACAATGGTGACTCGATGATGCTGCCACACAGGATAGTCTCAGGGGGACCATAAAAACATGAGTAAATAAGGGTTACCCATGAAGAAAATCGACACACGAGAGGAAAATTTCCAAGGCAGAGTGGTACCAAAGAACAGGCAGTTCATATGAAGAGATTTAGTTTGAATTGGCGGCAAAGTGAGACTTCATGGAAAAAAAAGGCTTCTAGGTGAAGTGTCAAATTACTGAAAAGAAAGGAAAAACCATTATAGAACTTAGTGAGAGATTTTCAACGGTGTTGACGGTTCATAAAAATGAATTACGATTTGGTCGCAATGGGCGACGGAAAGAAAAAATATGGTTTTTCCTATAAAAGGGAAATTTCCCCTCAAATCTACTTCATTTTCTAAGTGAGATGTGGAGAATTTGGAGAGGAGGAGAAGACCCTAAATCTTTCAGAGATCGTAGCGGGAAAATCGATTGTCAGAATAAGGATTTGTGAAGTGGAGGTAGGTGGCCTAACATTACTCATCATTTTCAGTGGTTTATCCCTACCCTTTCTCATAGTTGCAACATACTTCCTGGGGAATTTTCTGCATTTTGAAATGCTGAAAATTGGATGAAAATGGAATTCAACACTGTTTTGAGGGGGAAAAAATGTTTTGGGTAAGGAAAAAAAGCAGTGTGGGGGGGTCATTGCCAAGCTGAAACTGAGGTCTTGTGATGTATGCCTTTAACTATGAACTGAAAAACATGATGGTGTCTTGCAGGTATGGTAGAGATGAAGGTATTGTGGCATGAACAAGACTTAGAGACTCTTCATACAAAGATCTATGAGGATTTGATAGTCAGAGGGATTTTGGCTCGTTATGGGGTTCTTAAGTTCTTGGAGAACCCATTGATGAGAGTTGGTGAGCCCTTTTTGTTGAGGATAGTGTGCTAATGGGACCCATACCAGGAGGCGTTTGTGGTTTAGGGTCATAGGATCAAGATGATGATCTAGGAAATATATTTTCTGACAGGATTTCCTCCCTTGGGGATGGTAGGGGAGATACATTGAGTGTTTCCTCGTGGGAGGCAGATAGGTGAGTTTGTTGACTTTCATTACTTTCTGGATGTTTGTGTAAAGGGCACGACTATTCAGATTAATGACATAGAGAGGTTGGAAACATGAGCTAAAACCGCAACAGTGGTACGAATCTTGGGTATTCATGTCATGCATCCAATCACTAGAGGTAAGATGATGTTAGTGGAGAGTGTGTTGAGAGGGACCTACTATGGTTGGGACAAAATGATGTTGTCATCATTGAAACGACAGTTGACCTTATGCAGGTGAGGGAAAAATGAGAAATGTGCATTTGGGGCAATTATATGCTCATTCTTCATTGAGAAGATGATCTGAATGTGATCGTTATTAAGTGCTGAAGTAGTATTGATTAGTTTCCATTAGTGAATTGATTGTTAATTGAACCTCTTAATGTGGAAGACTGAAGGAAATAATTTATGACTTAAACCAACAACATATTAAGAATGAAAATACAGCAAAGAACAGATAGAAGAGACAACAAACATTGATTATGGAGTTCGTCCCTAGTGAACTATGTCTCCGGGTCCGCTTTCAATATGAGCCTCCACTTTATTAGGATTGATTCAAGGAATTATTTACACAGAAAATACACTAGACTGAATATGTTCGCAGGCACCTCTGGTCACTTACAATATAAATCTCTCTCTCCTAGCTTTCCAACGCCTGTCTCTATGCTCAATTCTATCTCCGGATGACCAAGAAACACTGAAAACAAAACTGCTTCTCTCACTCCTGATTTGAATACAATATCACTCATGTCTTTCCATGAAGGAAAAATGCCATGGCTTTAAATCCTGGTCTTCGAACTCCTAAATGCCAGAATTAGCAGGTGGTTGAGTCTTTGAGATGTTAGTCTTATGTGGAAGTGACACTTGGAGGATTAGGGATAAGGTGTGTTAATTACAACCTTGGCGCTTTCAATGAAAAAACCCAAAATAGAACTTAGGATAAAATTTATCCCCGATGTTCAGTTAAACTGTGCGGAAGACGAGTTGTCGACATGTGAACTTGAGGTCAATCCCGACCGTTGCGATTAGCTCAACAGTTGCAGCTTATCTCCACGACTTATCCCTTAACCTCCGCAACGTTCACATGAAAATCTCCGAAGGTGGCGGTCAAAGGCTTGAGTTTGCGACTTGATCCTCTGCATAAAACATAACCTTGTGTTGTTCACATGTGCTGACGCAGTTCCGACGCAGCCAAAAACTGGTGGTTTAGGACTGTGGTTAGCTGACCTTGCCACGTGGTTTATCTGCTCACGTGGGAATAGTTCTGACGTGGTCAAAAACTGGTGATTAATTGTGTGGGTTTTAATACTTTGGTTTATTTGAAATGTTTAATACAAGTCTGAAAGGCTTAAGATATGTGTTAGCACTAGGTCCTTAGGTGTTAGGCCTTAGGATTTAGACTAGGTTTTTGTCATTACATGTCTTATGTCTTAGCCTTAAGGCTTAGGGCTAGAACATATTTTGACTTTACAATGTTTTTAACCTTAGGATTTAGGTGCTTAGTCTTAGGTCTAGGTCTAGGGTTACACTTGTAAGGAATTTCACCATAGGGTCGACTAACATGACACTATTACATCATCACGACACCAAATTCGAACTACATAACCATGAACGAAACAACATTCATCCATAATCACTGGAGGATGAACTAAATGATCTGAAGACTAAACCAGAAATCAAACAAACTGGAGTTGAATGGACCTCACTGTCGATTTATATTGAAACAAGATCCTCCTCGATCAATCCTCTCCACTTGAAATCTTTTGGACCACAAAAGTTTTGATTTAAGCAGACATTGGGTGAGGGTACGACTCCCTCACTTTTCTGATCTCTATCCATCTCGCCTTGCTCGGATTCATGCCCTTGACTCCCACTCGAAGATATTCAACATATCCTTGTCTGGAAGTGCAAATTCTCCTGTCCAAGATGGTATATTGCTGCAACTCATTCATATACTCAGGTGCTAAATCATCAATAGTAGGAATATGTGTATCTCCCTTGAGGTCAATGATCATCGGAGGTTCATACAACTTCAGATTTTCCACATTCACAACTAAATAAATACACATGTAAGGCGGTAAATCTAATTGAAAAGCATTATTTCCAACCTTTGCCACAATCTTGAAAGGACCATACCTGATGGGTTTCAGTTTCTTACCTTGTCATTTCAATTTGTATTTACTGATATAAAACCATACCTGATCATCAACTTGAAAATGATGATTGACTCGATGCTTGTCATGGCACAATTTGTTCTTGGCTTGAATCTTATCTAACTAATCCCGCACTGCTTCATGTATCTGTTGTATTCGATGAATGAACTTAATTGCTTTGTTCGAATCGTCATTTCCATCCACTTTAGATTCTTCACCGAACATGAAGTCCATCGGTGACATTGGTAGATACCCCAAACATGTTTCAAATGGTGATCGATTAGTCGAAGAATGTTAGGCTTGATTGTAAGCATACTGCACATAAGGTAAATATTCATCCCACAACTTAGGATGTTTACTGCAGTAACCTCTAAGAATATGTATAATCATATTTTTCACCATTTATGTTTGTCCTTCAACAAAATCCATGGAAATGTTGTCCCATGGCCGCAAAGGAACTGGAAGTAGCATGTACAAACCAATCTTTCGATTACTTGGATTTCTTTTCGAACACATCACATATCCTTTAATGTACTTCACAAATGCTTCATAGATGCGAGGCCAGTAACAATACCTTTGAATTTGCGCCATAATCTTTCTTACGCCAAAATTCCCTACAATTCGAGAAGAATGAGATTCTTGAATAACGTGTGCCTTTTCTGTCTGTGGTATGCACAAATTGCCCAGATGATATAATAACTTCTCATGAATATGAAAATTGACTTCTTCTATCTGAGTACCATGAGTTAGTGATTCATAAATATCTTTGAAATTAGCATCAGTACCATATTGTTCTACATAACTTTCATGTTTCAATGAATTATTCTGCAGTACTAGCAAAGCATTCAAAGATGATCTAGATAGCATCTCAACTACTTTATTTGTTACACCTTTCTTGTACTTAATTACTAAGTGAAATTGAAGAAGAAATCCCTTCCATCTGTAGTGGCGAGATTGTTGCAACTTAGTCTGTGACTGAAGGTATTGAAGCGATTGATGATATGTGTGAATCACTATTTCCTTACCCATTGCATAACCACTAGCACTTGTTTATATTTTAAATGGCTGTTGAAAATCTAATAAATCTAAGATTGGTGCTGTGAATATTTTCTTCTTAAATGAATCAAAAACTTTAAAGTCGACACACATTCCCCATGTCTCGTTTTTCTTAGAAACCAAAATTATGGGTGAACCACATGGAGATGAATTGGGTCGAATGAAGTCTTTTCCAACCATCCCTTGGATTTGTTTCTTTATTTCTTTGTGCTCTTTGAATGACTTGTGATACATTCCAATATTAGGAAGAGGGGCATCAAACATCAACTGTATCTCATGTTGTATTTCCCGTTTATGAAGTAGATGTTTTGGTTCTTTAAATATACTTTGAAATGAATCTACCATTTTCTTTAAATAGACTTTGAAATGAATCTACCACTTTAACCAAACTATCTTTAAACTGAGATTCACAACCTTAAAAAAGAATCATGAAGATCCTTATGCTGTTCTTTTACAACCATGAGTATATATATTTTACTTGAACTTATTAGTCGCTTCATCTGATTAGCATTAACTAAATCCAAGTGGGTTTTGATTTTATGTGCCTGTACGATGTATTCAATCCCATATTTCTTAAAATGATACTTATGATATTTCCTATGAAATATTGCATCATGATCATAGAGATAAGGAAACCCTAGCACTATTCCACATATGTATAACAATGTCACATCTAAATCTACTTCATCAATGTAATTAGCTGTGATGGAAAATTTTAGTCGACATTTATTTGTGACATTAATATGAGTTTGTTCCTTTAGCCAACCTAATGCGTATGGTCTTGGATGATTCTGTGTCTCCACACCCAATTTCTTAACTAATGATTCAGATATTAAATTTTCTTGTGACCCAGTGTTAAACAATGTATCTATTTTCGTGTGCTTAGAATTTACCCTTATGTGAAATAACTCAACTCTTTTATCTTCATCCAGATGATTAATTTTTTAATAAGAAGCATAAGTACTTGAACTTGAACTAGCGTCAGAATTTTTAACTGTCGTAACCATTGCAGTTATTTTCCCTTCATCACTTGAATCGAAGCCTAGATCTTGTTGGATTGCTATCGTAGAATTCTTTTCACCTTTCTTCTTTTGGAACTTCTCTGGTCTGAGTTCTGGGTGAATTTTCCAACATTTTCCTTCATCATGCCCAATTCTATGGCAGTGAGTATAGGTAGGTATTTCACCTTCCTTATGAGCTGTAGTTGTCTTCTTTCCCTTCGAACTACCCTTCTTATTGTTGTCTTTTGTTTCCAACTGTTCGGATTTCTTTGGTGAAAACTTGAATGGCCTGCCACCTGATTTGATATGTATGGCTTGAACACATACTTCATCAAAGTCATTAGGGTTAAACATCAATAACGTATGCTGTAAATATGAATGTAAAATTCCAATGTACTTTAACAAAGTTTCTCGTGCATCCAAAGGAATACCAAGTGCCAAAGATTTCTTCCTGAACTCCAGAGTAAACTCTTGAACATTTTTTCCCTTACCTTGTCGCAAATGTTGCCAATCAATAACATCTTGTTGTGTGTATCCCAATGGATAGAGTTGTTTCCTTAGAGCTTTCAAAAACTTAGACCATGAGGAGATGAATTTACCTTTACGCTTTAAATCTATCTATGTTTTAATCTCCCACCAAATTAAAGCAGTTCCTCCCATCCTAAGAGTAGCTAACTGGATTTTTGTGTTATCATCAGAAATGTTATAAATCCCACAATACACTTGTAACTTCTTAATCCAGTTATCTAGTTTCTCTGGGTTAATTTCTCCATAATAAACATGTAATTCAAACTTTACATCAAGTTTCAAAAGAGATTTCTGAGGTTTCTTTTCTGTTTCAGAATTTAAATTATAAGAATAAGAAGAAGAAGAAGAAGAATAAGATTATGATGGAGATGATGGAGGAGAAGGACGTTTATTTTCTTTTCCTTTACCCTTGTCCTTATTCGATGCCTTCGACGAAGAAGCTGCATCTCTCACCTTCTTATCTTTGTAGAGTTCTCCCAACATATGCTACATGTTTAAAAACATTTGTTGAACTTGATTCTCATCCATGGGCTTCACTTCAGGAGTTCAACCCATTTCAGTTCCCGTAATCATTGATTTATGAACGACTTTCCACTTTCCAATTTATGGATTGAACCCCTTAAGCATTCCTTCTCCATGTTGCAATCCCAACTTGATTAAAATTCACCGGAAAAATACTACAAAGAAAAACATGCTTTGATACCAAAATATATGATTTGAATGTGATCGTTATTAATTATTGAAGTAGTATTAATTAGTTTCCATTAGTGAATTGATTGTTAACTGAACTGCTTAATGTGGAAGATTGAAGGAAATCATTTATGACTTAAACTAGCTGCATATTAAGAATGAAAATACAACAAAGAAAAAATAGATGAGACTACAAAAATTTATTATGGAGTTTGTCCATGGTGGACTTTGTCTCCGGGTCCGCTTTATTAGGATTGATCCGAGGAATTTTTTACACAGAAAATACACCAAAATGAATGTGCTTGTAGGAACCTATGGTCACTGAAAACATAAATCTTTCCCTCCTAGCTTTCCAACACTTGTCTCTGCGCTTAATTCCGTCTCCGGACAGCCAAGAAACACTGAAAACAAAACTGCCTCTCTCGCTCCTGATCTGAATACAAAATCACTCATGTCTGTCCATGAAGGAAAAATGTCATGGATTTAAAGCTTGGTCTTTGAACTCCTGAATGCCAAACTTAGCAGGTGGTTGAGTTTTTGAGGTGTTGGCCTTATGTGGAAGTGACACTTAGAGGATTAGGGATAAGGTGTGTTGATTACAACCTTAGTGCTTTAAATTACAAAACCCAAAATATAACTTAGGATAAAATTTATCCCCGATGGTTAGTTAAAATGTGCAGAAGACGAGCTGTCGGCATGTGAACAGGCAGTCAATCCTGACGGTTGTGGTCAACTCGATGGTTGTGGCTTACCTCCATGGCTTATCCCTTAACCTTTGCATCATTCACATGAAAATATCCAACTGTGGTGGTCAAAGGCTTGAGCTGACGACTTGATCCTCCGCATAGAACATAACCTTGATGTGTTCACATGTGCTGACGTGGTTCTGGCGCGGTCAACAACTGGAAGTTTATGACTGTGGTTAGATGACCTTGCCACATGGTTTATCTTCTCACATGGGAATAGTTCCGATGTGGTCAACAACTGGTGGTTAACTGTGTGGGTTTTAATACTTTGGTTTATTTGCAATGTTTAATACAAGTCTAAAAGGGTTAAGATAGGTGTTAGCGCTAGGTCCTTAGGTGTTAGACCTTAGGATTTAGATTAGGTTTTTGTCATTACATGTCTTATGTATTAGCATTAAGACTTAGGGCTATAACATATTTTGACTTTACAATGTTTTTCACCTTAGGATTTAAGCGCTTAGTCTTAGCTCTAGGTCTAGGATTACACTTGTAAGGAATCTCTCCATAGTTTCGACCATCATGACACCAAATTCAAACCACATAACCATGACAAAATTCTGAACCATGATGAAACAACATTCATCTGAAATCACTGGAGGACGAACTGAACGATCTGAAGACTGAACTAGACATCAAACAAAATGGAGATGACTAGACCTCAATGTCGATCTGTATTGAAACAAATCCTCTTGGATCAAAAGATCTCTAACATCTGTCCACATGTACAAATCCAATATGGGGGTCCATAGGATCCCAGGATACACCGCTGGGGGAAGATACTGTGACGAGGTGGAGGAGGGGGAGTTGGACAAGTTTTTCGACATGAGTTTTTTGCACATTGGGACCAAATTCCACTGTACAAAAATGAATATTTATATAGTGGCATGAACTATCTGGGTGATCCTGACTTTCCTCTACCACCAGGACGAGCATGGGGTCCAGATGGTAAGAGAAATTTACTATATTTTTTGGCTGCATTTAAAGTATGTATATGTGATATTGATTTCCAAACTTGTGTGATGTAGAAATAGCACCGGTGAGACCAACAAGATATTTTGGCAGATTTGTAGTGCCTGAGGTTGCAGATCAGGGTTAATTGACATCACGATAGAGACCAAATAGTAATGCTCTTCTAGAGGACCTCTGTCATATATTTGACATGATACTAAATGGGGTGTCGGAGCACGGATGGCACGAGTTAGAATATCGGTATACATATGAGTTCACCGGTCTTCCCTCAAAGTGGCGAGGTATCACGCGGCACATGAAAATGGCTGGTTAGGAAGTTCGAGATCTACGAGCTGGTGGTATGGAGCCATTGGCTCAAGAGGCTCCAAATGATAGTGACTAGGGATAGGGACATGTGGGTCCATTTTTTTGTTATGTAACATGCTATGGGAATTTTGGATGTATTTAGAGTAGTGGACTCCAAACACTTATATGTTTTGATATGATGATACATAATATGGTTATGCATCTTTTGTGAATATTGTGGTTTTCCGTTTGTTTATGTTTATGATTTCCTTCTTATATTTGATAAAGTCCAGTCTAGAATTTTATTTGCAATGGAATCTACATAGTGAGTTTGGGCTTTAGGAACATGATTGAATGCAATGATTTAAAGTTCATGTGACAAAAGCTTCACTCGTAGGTATTTTATAAAGAGGACATGATTATGCACATGATAAACACCATTCAATTGCATGAAAAGTAGCATGGAATCTAGATGAACATGAAGATGAAGGATGCGATGATCAAGGGAATCATCTAACAAACCTATCACAACATCATATTCAGATTGGTTATTCGTGGCATATCTAATGCATACGTCGTTGTAATGAACTAACGAATGCAGAGGGGTGAAAATGGCTCAAGTTTTTGAGGCAAGATTCCTGGAGAAGTGATTCACGCCATCGACATAACTGATTGAGACGTGGATGATGGATCCATATGAAAGACACAAGAAGAGATGATGGGAGGGGATGCAAGCTACCTAAATGAAGAACATAAAAAGATACATGCATCTCAGTGGGAAATGTTATGGGTAAAATTTATTCAGGTAGAGTGCATTACGAGGGTTAGGAAATATTTGGCCTTTAAAATCCTCTAAAAGGTATGCCCCCTTGCCCAAAAAATTACAAATGATGTAAGGTACAAGCCATAATTATTCAAACTTACCATGCCCCAGGACATCATGATCTTGGTCATATACAAGAATAATATCACCTTCGTAAAGTTATGAGGGTGGAATTTCCGGTCATATTGAGCTTTGGTGCACTTTTTAGTTGCTTCAATGGTTTGCAATGCAAAACGTTCTAAAGTTTGGGTGTCTGGTAGGACATCAACGACAAGGTGAAGGAAGGAGATTTCAAATTCGATCGGTAAGACTTCATCCTCGCCAAAAACAAGGTGGAAAGGAGTAAAACCAATGGCAGTTTTAATAGAGGTTATATGCTGAGTATGTGTTATATTATTTCCACGATTAATCGCACAGGAAGGGGGGGCAGAAACCCCCCTTGTCCAAGGGATCGTAGGGGGAGGGTAGCCCCTTGCGCAACGGGAAATTTTTTTTCCTTATTTTTTGATGCGCGGACCCACCTATGGTTTTGTGCATGGGTTTGTACATGGTTTTGGGGCATGATGGTTTTTGGCCCCTGGTATGTTGTAGATCCAGTTAAGGGAACTATGGTTATGTTCTAACCCAAGGTTAATGGATTGGGGTTTATGAATTCTTTGACATGTATATATATGTCTTGTAACAATAAAAGGAATATAATGAAAAATAAAGCTGGTAGTACCGATTTGGGATCCAGGGGAAAATATCTGTGTATATCTGCTTTATGTTTTATGCTCTCGTGATTGTTTATTTTCTGTCTTTAAGAATTCGTTTACAAATAATTTCTATATAGGGTTAAAACCTACATTTGGTATTAGAGTTTTTTTCGGCTTCAAGGGGACACCTTATTGCTGAGGGATTTTTTTCTCAGGCCTATGGTATACCCTGATTAGTGGGAGATCTGCGGGATCGATTCTTGCAGTGAAAGAAGATGGTGAGCAGTGGAAAGATAGAGATTAAGAAATTTAATGGTTAGAGTTTTGAGTTTTGGAAGCTCAAGATGGAGGATCTGCTGGTGGATAAAGATCAGTGGATCGCGGTAGATCTGGGTACTAAACCAAAATCAATGTTAGATAAAGAATATGCGAAGTTGGATCGGAAGGAAAAGAGCACAATATGGTTGTGTATCTCAGATTCGGTATTTTTGAATGTTTCTGGGAAAGCTACGACGAAGACTTTGTGGGTCAAGTTAGGGACTTTGTACTAATCTAAGTCTCTGGTGAATAAATTGTTCCTGCGGAAAAGTTTTATAACCTGAGGATGGAGAATGGAGACTCAGTGACAGAGCATCTAAACGCCTTCAATACCGTGGTAAGTTATTTTTCATATGTTGATATTGAAATCTCAGTTGAAGATAAGTGCATCAATTTGTTGTGTTCTCTACCAGATTCGTGGGATAGTCTGGTTATTGCAATAGGTAGCATTAAAACTATCTTGAATTTTGATGAAATAGTCTCAGCCTTGCTGTCAGAGGAAATGAGATGGAGAAATATGGGGGGCCAGAATGGAGATGCCTTATATGTACGAGGAAGGTGCCAGAACAATTTTTTTTTTTTTTTTTTTTTTTTTTCGAGTGGGAGATCTAAATCTCCAGGAAAGCATGTAAATGTGTGCTAGAAATGTGGAAAGGAAGGGAACTACAAAAAGGACTACAGATATAAATCTCCTGAGAAAGGAAAGGGATCTAGCGATGATGCTTTTGCAGAAGAAAAAACCACCTCAGATGAAGGTGGGGATGTGTATTTGGCTTCTTATTCAAATACACATGTAGATAATGAGGCATGGTTGATTGACTGAGGTGCATCCTTTCACTTCACTCCCCATAGGGAGTGGTTCCGCGAGTATGAGAAGTATGATGGTGGTGATGTATTCTTAGGGAATGATATGAAGGCCAGAATCGTCGGATGTGGAAAAGACAACCTGAAGCTGCGAGGTGGAAGGATTAGAACACTTCCTGGTGTTATTCATACTCCTCCATTGGCCAGAAATCTGATTTTTGTAAGCAAGATGGATGATGCAGGTGTAAAAATAATGTTCGAGAAAGATACCTGCAAGATCGTTTGGGGAGCACTGGTTTTAATGCAGGGAATTCAGATTGGAACTCTGTGCAGGCTTCAGGGTAGCATTGTTATTGATGGGTGCAATAGTTCTGTGGTTCCTAAAAGTGGAGCGGAATGCCTAGCGGTCTCTGGAAAAAAGACCATGCTATGGCATCAAAGGCTTGGAAATATTGAAGAGAAGGGCCTTCGGATACTGCATTGTAATGGTATGGTAGAAGGTATGTCTAATTTCTCTCTGGATTTTGATTTTTGTGAATATTATGTATATGGGAAGCATAATCATGTGAGTTTTCCTTCTGGTGCTAAGAGGGCGAACAAGATATTAGAGCTTTTGAAAAGTGGTGTGTTTGGACCTGTGTTGGTTCTGTCACTGGGAAAGTCTGTGTACTATGTTTCATTATAGATGACTTCTCAAGGACTACATGGATATATTTATTGAGGAAGAAATCTGAAGTATTTTACATATTTAATGAATTTAAGGCTCTGGTGGAAAACCAGACAGAGAACAAGATAAATGTGTCAAGGACAGATAATGGTGGAGAGTTTTGCAAGAAGGAATTTGAAGATTTCTGTAAGAAGTGTGGTATAGCACGACATAAGACTACTCCATACACACCTAAGAAAAATGTAGTTGCAGAAAGAATGAACAGAATTCTAATGAAAAAGGAAACAAGCATGCTCAGTGGTATCGAGTTAGGACATAAATTCTTGCTAGAGGCACTGGAGACTGAATGTTACCTGGTTAACAGATCACCTTCATCAACGTTGGAGGATAAGACTCCACATGAGGTATGGACTGGTAAGAAACCCTCTCTTTCACATATGAGGGTATTTGGATGTGATGCATATGTACATGTTACAAAGGAGAAAAGGACCAAGTTGGATAATAAATCTGAAAGGTGCATCTGTATTGGGTATAAGGATGGTTTAAAAGGTTACAGGCTTTGGAACCCAGAAACAAGGAAGGTTGTGTATAATCAAGATGTGGTGTTTAGAGAGGTGAAATATATTGTTAAACATGAAGTTCTATCAAAGGAACCTAAGAATATAGAGTTTGAGCTAAAGGAGGATGAATCAGACTCTACAACAAAACAAGATTTAGAAGAGGAAGAGCCATAAACTCCAGTTGTGAGAAGATAAGTTCAGGAAAGAAGGAAGCCAGAAAGGTATAGTCCATCTGCTTTTTGTTCAAATTATTATTTAACTATTACTGATGATGATCCCATAACTATTAGGGAGGCACTCGATTCAGAGGATGGAAAACTCTGGAAGGAGTCCATGGTTGATGAAATGGAATCCTTGCACAAAAATGAGGCATGGGATCTAGTGGAGTTGTCGACTGGAAGGAAGCCCATCGGGAGAAAATGGGTGTTTAAGAAGAATATGAACGTAGAAGGCAAGGTGGAGAAATAAAAAGCTTGGTTGGTAGAAAAAAGGTTATTCCCAGGTGTTGGGAATTGATTTTGGTGATATTTTTTCTCCTATTGACAATGTTACTTCTATTAGATTAATTTTATCTGTTGCTGCTGCATTTGATTTTGAGATAGAATAGATGGATGTGAAGACAAAATTTCTTCACGAAGATTTGGAAGAGGAGATCTACATGAAGCAACCTGAAGGCAGCTTTATGGTGAAGGATAAGAAAGAACTGGTGTGCAGGTTAAAAAAGTATTTATATGGGTTAAAATAGTCACTGAGGACGTGGTATCAAAAATTTGATACCTATATATGGGGACTTGGCTTCACCAAAAGGAAAGAGGGTCACTGTGTGTATTTTAAATTAATTGGTGACCGTGTTATTTATTTGGTCTTGTATGTGGATTACATGTTGTTGATTGGAATTGACAAATAAATTATCCAAGATTTGAAGACCCAATTGTTCTCCAAATTTTACATGAAGGATCTTGGTGCTGCAAACTATATTTTGGGCATGGAAATTAAGAGAGATTGGGTAAAGAGGAAGATCTACTAAACTAGAGGAAGTATGTCGAGACAATATTGCAGAGTTTCAATATGCATGATAGTAAACCGGTGAAGGTTCCTATTCATGTAGGTGTAAAGCTATTTGCTAAGTAGTGTCCCAAGACACAAGAAAAAGAAGAGGATATGTCCCATGTTCCATATGAAAGTGTAGTGGGTAGCCTGATGTATGAAATGGTCTGTACCAAACTAGACATTACACATGAAGTGGGAGTATTGGGCAGGTTTATGTCAAAACCAGGGAAGGAGCAATGGACAACAGTGAAGCGGGTTTTTAGATACTTGCGCAACACTAGTGATTATGGTTTGTGTTACAAGGAAAGACCAGGATTGGAAATATTTTTGGACATTCAGGGTTTTTTTGATGCAGACTGGGCGAGAGATCTGGACCAAAGAAGATCTACAAGTGGGTATGTGTTTAGCCTTTTTGGAGGTGCAATCAGCTGGATGAGTAAAACACAATCTGTAGTGGTTCTTTCAACTACAGAGGTAGAATACATGACAACTACTCATGCAAGAAAGGAAGCAATTTGGTTGCAGAGATTTTGTTCAAATATGGGGTTGGTGTAGCGAGCTATAAGGATAAACTGTGAGAGCCAAAGTGAAATTTTCTTGGCTAAGAACCCTGTTTATCATTCAAAGACAAAGCACATTAATGTTCAATATCACTTTGTGAAAGATATGGTTGAGGATAAAAAGGTGTTTATGGTAAATTTGGACACTTTGAAGAATGTTGCAGATGCATTGACGAATTCAGTGAGCAATCAAAAGTTCTCTTAGAGTAGAGAAACAATGGGTGTTGCAGGACTGGACTAATGACTAAGCTCTTCTGTGGCCCCCTATAGAAAGAAAACAAAAAGTGGGAGAATGTTGGGTATGTGTTATATTATTCTTAATGACACTGCAATACCTCCTGGGGGCTGGGGTCATGTGAGGCGCACCCCTTGTCCAGGGAATTTTTTTTCCTTATTTTTCGGTGGGTGGACCAGCCTATGGTTTTGTGCATGGTTTTGCACATGGTTTTGGGGCATGATGGTTTTCGATCCCTAGTATTTTGTAGATCCAGTCAAGGGAACTACGATTATGTTCTAATCCAGGGTTAGTGGATTGGGGTTTATGAATGCTTTGACATGTATATATATGTGTTGTAACACTAAAATGAATATAATGAAAAATCAAGTTGGTAGTCCTTATTTTGGAGCCAGGGGAAAATATCTATGTATATCTATTTTATGTTTGATGTTATTGTTATTGTTTATTTTTTGTCTTTAAGAGTTCATTTGCAGATAATTTATGTACAGGGTTAAAACATACATTCTATAGGCCCAAAAGAAGGGAAGAAAATCAGGTGCCAGTTGGTCTTGTGCTTATTCATCATCCATTTAGGCATAGTTTTAAGGATTTTATTGACCGCTTCAACTTGGCCATTTCCTCAGGGATAAGAAGATGATGAAAATTGGTGCTCAAATACCAATAAAGAGGAAAGCTCACACCATATCTCATCTTCAAAATGTCGGTCTTGGTCAGAAACCAATTGTTTCAAAACCTTAAATCGAGTGATAACATACTTGAAAAAGAATAAGGTTGCAGTAGTCGCAGTGTTATTGAATGTTGGCATAGCCTCAACCCATTTGGTGAAATAGTTTACGACCACGATAATATACTTGTGGTTATTAGCAGATGGAGGTCGACACTCCATGAAGTCAATGGCCCATTTATATAAAGGATTGATTGTAATTATAGGATGGAGGGGAGCAGGAGGAGGTCGTGTCCTTAGGGGCATATAATTGACAATTGGGACAGTGTTTAACTGCCTCAATGCAGTCACTGAAGAGAGAAGGAAAAAATTAACTAGCGTTCATGATCCTTTGGGTAGTGGCCATTCCAGAGAGATTACCACCACAAGTGCCATTGTGACAAGCATTGAGCACTTTCTCGGCTTCAACATGCGTGAGACAATGACAAAGGCTAGTGTCAACACTGTGGCGATAAAGATCATCACCGATGAAGAGGTAGCGAGGGGCTTGATGTCAAATATGTCGTTGATCATTACGAATAAGATGGGGGGAGAATTTTTGGGTTCGAAAATAAGTGAGAATGTCTCCATAGCAAGGATCATCCGAGGCGATGTCAAACACGTGTTCATATGGAAGATCATCATTGGCCGACATATTTGGCGCACCAGTAGGAAATTTGAAAATTAATTCGGCGAGGGATAAACCTTTCTTAATCTTGGGTGTGACAAATTTGAGATCGAATTATTGAAGAATGATGACCTAACGGGCATACTTCCAAATGATTACCCATCGACTCAACATGAAGGACATGGGGTTGGAATCGGTCAGGACTCTAGTGGTATGCATAAGGATATAATGATGAAGCTTTTGAACAGAGAACACACCAACCAATGCCAACTTTTCTTCATGTATATAGGACATAGGGGGACCATTGAGGTTTTTAATGACATAATATATGTCATGCTCGTTTCCGTTAACATCTTCTTATATGGGGACCCTGGTGACTGAATAGGTGGAAGATGAGATGTATAGAATGAAGTCTCATTCAAAGTCAGGTGGGCTGATCAAGGGAGCAGAAGTGAGAGCATGTTTAAGGGCATCAAAATATTGTTGAGCTTGGTCATCCCAAACTAATGGAATGTTAGATCAAAGGAGTCTAAGGAACCCATGCGTAGTGGTGGAATAGTTAGGAACAAACGAACGAAGAAAGTTGGCTTTTCCTTGAAGGCTTTATAACTGGCATAGGGTTCGAGGAGGTGGAAGTTTGAGAATGGCTTGAACTTTGAGAGGGTCAAGATTTATATCATCCTTGGACATGATGAAGCCCAAAAGACAGTCGATAGTAATGCAAAAGACACATTTAAGCAGGTTAAGGTGAATATTGTACTTGCGACATCATAGAAAATGGTATGCAAATCATGAATGTGCTGTGGCCGAAGCCTAGAACGAGCAATGAGGTCATCAATGTAAGCAAGGTTAATATGAGCCAAGTCATGGAAATAATAGGACATGGCCCACCTAAAAGTGGCCCTGACATTATTTAAACCAAAATTCATGACCCTATAGGCAAAAGTTCCCCATGGACTAATGAACACAATTTTAAGATGATCAACACAATGGATAATTATCTGGTTATATCTAGAGAATCCATCCATAAAGGAAAGAATCTCATGCACCACACACTCATCAATAATTTGGTCAATAAACAATGTGGGGAAGTTGTCTTTGGGACAAGCTTTGTTCAGGTCACAAAATTGGGTGTAGACAAGACTGGTGCCTTGTTTCTTGAGAATGGGAATGGGATTGGACACCCATGTGGTGTATTCAATGGGATAGATAAATCCAGCCTGGTTAAGCTTATCAATATCAACTTTAATGGCCTCACATCTTGAAGGATTTATGGGTATCAACATTTGATGGACAGGAATGGCATTAAGCCATGTGTCGATATGGTGTTCAACAATGGGGGATCAAGTCTAGGCATCTTGGGATAAGACAACACAAAAAAATTATGAAATTATTTGAATAACTTGGTGTAAGCATAAATTTATTCTGGGGTACAATGTGCCCCCAAGGTGATATTTTATTCAATCCGTGGTTTACTCGAAATGTTAATCTTAACTGTAGGATAGATATTGGAAATGTTTCCTTCTTCAAAATCATCTGGCATAGGAATGAGATTTCTAAACCAATCGACTTCACCATGGATGAAGTCCTTTGAATCCACAACATATTGGTCATGGGTTTGCTACGGAAGGAAATACACATGATGGTGCATATTGTCTCAAGGATAATCATGCATTGTCATGGCTTCCATAATGTCTTCATATGAATAGAAGATGGGAAGGCTAGAGGAAGGGAGACCACTTGATGTGGAGGGGCTACTTGAAACATAATCATGAGAGACAAGGTTCACATGCGCATCGACAACATGAGGGGACAAATGATTAGTAGATGGAATATCTACTGATGTTGAGACCTGGGTATTCAACGAAGAAGGTTCGACTGAATCAATATGGAGAACTCTAAAAGAGTTTCCAGATGAGGATCCCATGGATGATGATAGGTAGAGAATAGTAGCAATTCTATCTGCCATCTTGACATCAGGAGGAGGAATCAGAATGTGTGGTTCTTGTTTTGGCTCAATCATGGTGCTAGAATCTGTTAGAGTCGGTCTTTACAGCCCTCCGTCAGAGATCATTTCTCTTATTGCATTTCATTGTTTAGGTGTCTCATTCCGCTCATTCATCTGCATTCCGTTAGGGGCATGCCATTGACTGACGGAAGGGCTTGGTTTTCTCATTTTCCTCATGTTTGTACCTGCTAGGTTGGTCAAAATTTCCTCAAACTTTATCAAAGTTCAGTTCATGTCATCTACAGTCCTAGATGCTGTTTTGGTCAAAAAGAGTCATTTAGTTTCTGAGTCTAGGGTTTAGTCTTCTGACATGTTAAATAATTCCCGCAGGCCATGAGGAGGTTTTCCATAAGTTTTCAGTTCAAAATTTTTATTATCAAACATGCTCGAGGACATTTCTTGTTCAAAACTCTGTTTTGAATAAGAAATTGTCGAATTTATTTTTGTAATAAATATGTATTTTTCCACCATGAAGACTTCAAATCAGACTCTGGTCCTCCTTTGCCAAAGATCAAACGCCAACGTCCCTGCAAAAAATCAACCAATTTCATCATTCTAGCTTTAGAAAATCAGTGAGGAAACAAAGGACAAAAGTTTTATTAAATGAAAAGTGCCAAAGGTAAAAAACATTACAAAATGGATTTTGAAGAAGTAAAAATCAAAACCATCTCTATATGAGATATTTCCCAAGACTATTCATTCATTTGCAACAAGTGTTATTAAGAAAATCTCAGAGAGAAGTCGAATTGAAGATTGGGAGAACAAACTGCGTTTTAGAAAGGCCATGACTGTGTGTGAAGATTACGCACGGCGCATAGGAAAGAGGCGCGGTGCACAGAATCGACGCGGTGCATTGGGTCGAAATTGATAGTGCATTTTTCCACAGGCGCGGCGCACCCACAAAGCGCGGTGCACTGGGTGTGCGCACGGCGCATTGAGCCATCAAGCCCGAAATTCATCAACGCTATGCAATTTTTCAAAATCGAACAATTTTTCTTTCTCCAAGTAAGTGGAAAATCTTTGCTCATTGATTTGAAGACGTGCTTGGTGTGTTTGGGACAGAATATCAAGAGTTTAATTGGTGAAAAACAAACCCTACGTTTATACCAAAATATGCTCCTAGGGTTTATGTGTGAAGTTTGAAAATTGTGTTTTGGTGCTAAATTCTTGCCATTTGTCACCCTTTTCTTTGTATTCCATCACTGTTATCATATTGTTACCACAGTCTTGCTCCTATTCTTGCTGTTCCATATCCCTCATACCCTTTTGATCCCATGTGTTAATTCCCAAACCCTATCACTTGTTACCACTTCCCTTCATTGATAAAAATCTAAGTTTCCACAAGATCCAAGGGCTGCCTTTATATCTTTGACTGCACTTATATTCTGTCATTTCATGGACCCTTGTTCCTAAAACTGCCCCCATCATTATCAATCATTCCCATTGCTTATAAATCCCCAAATCCCTAAGTCCCTCAAACAGTGGCTGTCTTCACACTTAAAACTCATTTGACAGTCCTTTTCCCACTGTGATATTTCCTATAGCAACTTATTATATATGTGACACATTTGGCATTGAAACAAATACACTAATTTCTCATTTTCTAACCAACCAAGCATACAGTTGACAAACACATTTCAGCACCATGTCAGAGACAGATTCACCATATGAGCAGGGATATGAGCAAGACAGTGATTCATCTACCGAGCTTAATGTGCCGAGAAGGTCTCATAAGAGTGGCAGGCACGTCAGGGAGGAGTCCACTTCTTTGACCCAATTGCAGGCCTGTCCACTTGCAATGGATTGTTTTCAGCGTCAGTAATGCTTCTAGTGTTGTGAGATGATTGCCCGAACTCAGCATCATCATGAGTTACCTCACCTATTTGTCCTACATTTTCATAATGGTCATGTAAATCTTGCTGGAGTGAACTTCACTTTGACACCAGAGACTATTTCTGAGGTGACTGGGATACCGAACATTGGTGAGGAGTGGAATAAGAGACAACAGCTGGATAGAGCATATTATGAGCCTTACATCAGACCTGGATATTTGAGGCAGTTGAGCAGGGTATTGCCATTCCGATTTCTGCAGGAGTCTTATGCACCATTGATGAAACTCATCATCCGATATTTCAGCTGTGAGGGTAGATTCTCACGCCTTTATGCATACCATATCATACTTTTGATGCATTTCACGAGAGTGCGATTGATGAATATTCCATACTTCATGTGTCGGAATACAGAGCGGATGACTACCCTTGTGCAGAAGAAGACTCCGGAGCAGCAGCATAACAACATCTATCATTATGCGCTCATCAAAATCATAGTGGTACATTAGCTTGGTTTGCAGGGCATCACATGGGAGGGGTTCATCTCTCGTGACTTCTTTGTAGCCCCTCAGCCTCCTCCCAAGATAGTTCATGATGAGGCAGAGCCTTCACATCAGTTTGAGGTTCCTGAGACTGAGCTTATCAGTGCTCCAGTGTATGTGACATATTAGAGAGGCCAAAGAGCCTTATTTGCAGCGGCACGATGAGTACTATCTCCACCAGGGGTGGAAGGGGTCTCGTTATCTTCATCAGCAGTGCGAGTTCTATCTCCACATGGCGTGGAAGGGGTCTCACCTTCGACATCAGCACAGGTACAGGTTCAAGATAGAGGCAAGAGGCCTGTGCACGATGAGGGCCGTTCAGGAGGCCACAACACTGATTTTATACTCATCGATGTTGATGCGAGCTCTCCCAGCTCAAAACTGAAAAAGATAATCCAGGAGCAGAAAGCTGAGATCGGCACACTGACTGAGAAATTGTAGAGAGATCAGTGGGTTATAGATTAATTGGAGCAGCGGAATAAACAACTGGAGGATCAGCAGACACTCATAGAGTTGCGGCAAATCCGTGAAGACCGTAAATTGGCCCGAAAGAGACCGGGTGACATGATACCATTTGAGCGAGGGACTTGCCTTACGCACGTCAAAATTCATCTGGAGAAGCTCTTGGTGAAGGCCAATAGGGACAAAGACATGCTCAGACATATGAAGAATCACTATTGGGCCCGCACACACGTTTGCAGAGCAAAAATGAAGATCTTGAAGGCGAGGTTGAGAAGAGCACTAAAACGTCGGAAAAGGCCGGATCCGCTCCGAATGTTGGCTGAAGCTTCCTCGGATGAGAATTAGACATAATGGGAGACATTCACTCCAAATTTCAGCAAATTTGGAGAATATTTTGTCATTTTGAAAATTTTGGTTGCAAAACAAGTTTTTCCGCCCGACGCGTCGCGCCACCCGACGCGCGCTTACGTTTGGGATATCTTCTGGAGGAAAAATTTGCATTTTTGGGTTTTTCATGATATATTATGTATGTTCAGGAATGGCCGAAGCATTTCATCAAATTTTGGGCTGCCTAAAGGGTCAAAAACACTCCAAAAATGGCCTTTCTGCCACTTTTTGCACCAGCAGGAACCAGTCTTGGGAGATTGCAGTTTTGAAGGGGAAAATGACATCCAAATTGAAAAATTCCACTTGGGTTGGATAGCAGACATCCAGGGATTTCCAATGAGCTATCATGAGCTCAATTTGGACTTCAGGAAGTGCCCCAAAATCAGGCTCAAAGTGGCACGACGCATAGAGAAATTTTGCTTCATTTTCACTCTTCAGCTCAGAAATTCGCCCAGTTTTGACTAGTTTTACTTTTTTCATGTGATAATTGACCTACCATGATGTAATTTGATGAATATGATGTAAATTTGGCATGTTTTACTTGTTCTAGAGGATTCACTCACTAAAAAGTGAAAATTGAGTGAATGGATCAGTTTCCTAGCATATAGCGGCAAGTTGTTTGGCTGCCTAGATTTTAGCTCCATGTTTAGAATTGGTTGAAACAGCTCCTAGAAGGATGAGCTCAACCCCTAGAGGCATGGGAAGGGGTTAGGATGGTCTATATATTGTATTTTCTGAGACATTTTTAGGGTTGGACTCTTGGGAAAATTTTGGCACCTCATTGTATATCCATTTTCAGTTTTTGGCAAAGGAAAGACCAGAGTTTTGCAGCACTTGTTGGGATCCTAGTGGCTTCTGAGTTTTGATGATGTTCTTCTCATGTTATTGTAAGTTTCATTAATGTTATATGTATTCCATTTCCCTTCTCTTTACTTCTGAATTAAACAAATGAGTAATTGAGGTAGAATTCATTGATTTGCTGGTGCTCTGCCTCAGACTTTTGTTTAGTTTTATATGTTTTTCATCAGTTTGAAGAGGATCCTTGCACTCTCTTGCCCTCTTCATCTCCTTAGAAATATTTTAAATCCATTCATTTGATCTTAGACATCAAAGCCGCTGCCTACCTTGCCCTAACTTGAACTCTGCAAGAATTTGGCATCATCCCCAAGCCCGAAATTGCCTTTCCCTTTTTCCAACAAAACCCCTAAAAATAGAAATCAAACCTTCCTATTTGTTTATCTAGCCTAAGATCAGTTGTTTTTTTAGTCATCTCAAGCCCCTTTGAATATTTTCATTGAGATTGACCCGGAGAGAGCCCTCTCCTGTCCTCGTAGGGCTAGCTACGAGGCTGAGCGTGGTTTGGTGTTGTCCTTCTTCTGCCTTATTTCAGCCTAAGGTGGATTTTGGAACTAACATAGTGGCGACCATACTGGGGAAAAAATGGTATGCTTGTTGGTGTTATTTGTTTTTATAAGCTACAGATGGAGCCTGAAGTTATGCCAGGAAGCCTTCAAAACGCTTTTGCTTTGCATTAGCGAAAGTAGATAAACGCTGCTTCAGTCAATCTCCGGTCTAGGTTGTGAACGTGACACTTGACTTGTGAATTTCCCCAGTACATGTATCAAGTTCAGATCTGATAGTTGATGGTGGACAATGATCAGACATAAGAAGGCTGAAATCATTCACTTGGTGACTCCAACTCAATGTAGAGACTCCACTGGAGGACTAACTCTTTCTCTGAGAAAATGGAAGGATCTTACACAAAGTTCAGGTATCTAAAGTGGAATGGTATTCAGGGTCTAGTCTAATTTCTTGTAAACTACTTCTTTGTTGTTCTTGAAGCCATCCTAAAATTTTTTTAGAATTTGTTGAGTGATAAAAGTGATCAAAATCTTCACTCGACCTATTCAAAAAATGTAAATACTGAGTTTCCCTTTTATCCTGGTCTCCTTACTTTTCCCACATCTTATGATGACTCTCTTCAGAGTGATGAGCTTGAAGAAAACCAAACTGATCCCGTAGCTCTTTTATATACTCCTACACCTTTTGTAGTCCCAGATAGGTATAAACCTCTTGTTTTACCTTCTGTTCTTCATGCTTTCCCTAAAAATTATGAACTATATCTACCAAGATTTGACGGTGAATATAACAATGTCAATGCTGAGCAACATGTGCAGAATATTGAGACTTTTCTTGACCTTTTTGAAGTTGATGACGAGGATGTTGGTATTAGGCTTTTTGCTCTTTCTTTGCAAGGCAAAGTCAAGAGTTGGTTCAAAGCCTTGCCTGATGCGAGCATCTTAGATTTCCAGCATTTCGTCGAAGTTTTCCTTGACAGGTGGATGATCGGACAAAATCCTTTCCTTATTATAGAAAAGTATAACCAGCTAAAAAGACTGCCAGGGGAGACAATACAACAATTTTCTGCCAGATTTAACCAAGTATATTTTTCGATGCCAGCTGATATAAGACCTTCTCCTAGATCTGCTCTCTTGCATTACCCGGGTGCCTTTGATCCGGAAATGGAGTTTTAGATGAGAGAAAGGAATATTTCAACACTCAACGAGATGCAGAACAATGCAGTAAGTGTAGAAGCTCATTTGCTGATCCAAAGAGCAAGATTGAAGGAAGAAGAGACGAAAAACATAGATCCGGAGAAATCAAAATCTCTAGAGGTAAAGCTTGACATGTTGGTAGGTGCAGTAGAAGAGATGATGCAAAAGAACACCAGAAGGAATGAGTATAATGTTCAAGCCCATGATTTTTTGATTGAAGAAGAACCAGTGGCTGATCCAAAAAATTTTGTTTCTTATCCCAGTTGTCATAGTAATTGTTTTATAGATCATTTTGAAGAAGAGAGAGCTGTTGATATGACATGTATGCTTGATGATGTGTTGTATACTGATGATTTTCCTCAGTTCGATCAGTATGATGATGATTATGTTCTCCAAACAGAAGCTAATCTTGCAGACAAATCATCAGCCAGTTTGTGGAAGGAGGAAGTTCACTTTCAGCAGCTCGAGTACAGTGATCAACCAATGCATATCAGCTATGACAATGATGAGGAAATTGTAGCAAATTTTGAAGTAAGTAAAGGATCTTTGCCTTTTTGTTTTGATTCGTTTCAGTTTATCAGAGATAACTTCCATACAATTAGAAATCAATTGCCAACAAGCCTTGATTTGGACCATCTGGAGCGCAATGAAAACCTTGTTCAAGACTTCTCATATTCAGATTTTCAGCCCTCGAAAGCCATTGATTGTCAAGTTGCAGATGAGTACATGGAAGCTGGTACATATGATCAAATGATACAAGGTGACTCCGTACCATTTTGTTTTGAATCATTCCAGTTTTTGAAGGGTAAATTGCATGGTAAATCTTTAAATGAGCAGCCTGTAGCATCAGATTTGCAGCCACCAAACGAAATTGAAGGTCAGATTACAGATGAAGTTGTGGAAGATGAAATACATGATTTAATGATGCAAGAGGATTCTGTACCCTTTTGTTTCGAAGCATTTCAGTTTATAAGGCAGAATCTTTGTAATATCTCTAAAGGAAAATATGAACAGTCAGTAGGATGTCATACAGTTTCAATGGATACATCGCATCAGTCTTCTCAAGTTTTTGATGATCCTATTGCTCGTGTGTTGGATGATGTTTGCTGTAAAAAAATTTCTTCATTGGCTAACCATGTGACAGAAAAGAATGTTGATAATAACTTTATTCAAAAGCCGCCTTCATTTTCTTGTCTAACAGATTTTTCATTACAAAGCTCACACCAATGTTTGCAGTTATATGAGGAGATTGATGAAGGAGACTTTTTTTCTGTTTGGAATAAGCTCCAGAGTTTGGTTATTCACGAAACTCAGGATCCTTTTGACAGCTTGCTGCAGTCACCAAAGAAAGACAGCACAGATGTGAGAAAAATCTTAAAATCCGGCTATGAAGATCACCTGGACTAGAACAGTGATGTGTTAATGAAAATCAGTAGCTTTTTTTATGAATATCCTTTCGCATTGTTCTTGAAGTCATCCAGTCAATTCATGTTTTGCAAGTTTATCAGCAGTCAACTTGATTCCGAGTTTCCATGGGAGTTGCCTTTCGATTCTTCCCTTTTCCTGTGCATCAGAAAGCATTTGGGAAGAAATCAAATAGCAGTCAGGATGCTTACATGGTTGCATTGGCTGTTCCATTTCAATTGATCGCGTGGTGAAAAGAACAATTATAGTAGGTTTGATGAATAAGCTCAATTGTGAGCATCTTTCCAGTTTGTTAGTTATATTTCAGTCATGTTTGGTTTATTATGGTTTTTAGTTTAGTCTTGAGTCTGAGTCAGTCTGTGTAATGTTAGTTTTCGTGTTTTGACTCCATTGCCCAATGGATAAGGCACTGGTCTGCTCTCCCAAAGATCTGCTGTTCTTGGCACCTCCAAGGAGCTACCATCCCCATTGGAGCCAATGTTAGAGTTGGTCTTTACAGCCCTCCGTCAGAGATCATTTCTCTTATTGCATTTCATTGTTTAGGTGTCTCATTCCGCTCATTCATCTGCATTCCGTTAGGGGCATGCCATTGACTGACGGAAGGGCTTGGTTTTATCGTTTCCCTCATGTTTGTACCTGCTGGGTTGGTCAAAATTTCCTCAAACTTTATCAAAGTTCAGTTCATGTCATCTACAGTCCTAGATGTTGTTTTGGTCAAAAAGAGTCATTTAGTTTCTAAGTCTAGGGTTTAGTCTTCTGACATGTTAAATAATGCCCGGAGGCCATGAGGAGGTTTTCCATAAGTTTTCGGTTCAAAATTTTTATTATCAAACATGCTCGAGGACATTTCTTGTTCAAAACTCTGTTTTGAATAAGAAATTGTCGAATTTATTTTTGTAATAAATATGTATTTTTCCACCATGAAGACTTCAAAGAAAACTCTGGTCCTCCTTTTCCAAGGATCAAACGCCAACATCCCTGCAAAAAATCAACCAATTTCATCATTCTAGCTTCAGAAAATCAGTGAGGAAACAAAGGACAAAAGTTGTATTAAATGAAAAGTGCCAAAGGTAAAAAACATTACAAAATGGGTTTTGAAGAAGTAAAAATCAAAACCATCTCTATATGAGATATTTCCCAAGATTATTCATTCATTTTCAACAAGTGTTATTAAGAAAATCTCAGAGAGAAGTCGAATTGAATATTGGGAGAATAAACTGCGTTTTAGAAAGTCCGTGACTGTTTGTGAAGATTGTGTGCGGCGCATAGGAAAGAGGTGCGGCACACAGAATAGACGTGGCGCATTGGGCCGAAATTGATAGTGCATTTTTCCACAGGCGCGACGCACCCATAGAGCGCGGCGCACTGGGTGTGCGTGGCGCATTGAGCCATGAAGCCCGAAATTCATCAATGCTCTGTAATTTTTCAAAATCAAACAATTTTTCTTGCTCCAAGTAAGTGGAAACTCTTTGCTCATTGATTTGAAGACGTGCTTGGTGTGTTTGGGACAGAAGATCAAGAGTTTAATTGGTGAAAAACAAACCCTACGTTTATACCAAAATCTGCTCCTAGGGTTTATGTGTGAAGTTTGAAAATTGTGTATTGGTGCTAAATTCTTGCCATTTGTCACCCTTTTCTTTGTATTCCATCACTGTTATCATATTGTTACCACAGTCCTGCTCCTATTCTTGTTGTTCCATATCCCTCATACCCTTTTGATCCCATGTGTTAATTCCCAAACCCTATCACTTGTTACCACTTCCCTTCATTGATAAAAATCTAAGTTTCCACAAGATCCAAGGGCTGCCTTTATATCTTTGACTGCACTTATATTTTGTCATTTCATGGACCCTTGTTCCTAAAACTGCCCCCATCATTATTACTCATTCCCATTGCTTATAAATCCCCAAATCCCTAAGTCCCTCAATCAGTGGCTATCTTCACACTTAAAACTCATTTAACAGTCCTTTTCCCACTGTGATATTTCCTATAGCACCTTATTATATATGTGACACATTTGGCATTGAAACAAATACACTAATTGATCATTTTCTAACCAACCAAGCATATAGTTGATAAACACATTTCAGCACCATGTCAGAGACAGATTCACCATATGAGCAGGCATATGAGCAAGACAGTGATTCATCTACCGAGCTTAATGTGCCGAGAAGGTCTCATAAGAGTGGCGGGCACGTCAGGGAGGAGCCCACTTCTTTGACCCAATTGCAGGCCTGTCCACTTGCAATGGATTGTTTTCAGCGTCAGTCATGCTTCCAGTATTGTGAGATGATTGCCCGAACGCAGCATCATCATGAGTTAGCTCGCCTATTTGTCCTACATTTGCATAATGGTCATGTAAATCTTGCTGGAGTGAACTTCACTTTGACACCAGAGACTATTTTTGAGGCGACTGGGATACCGAACATTGGTGAGGAGTGGAATAAGAGACAACAGCTGGATAGAGCATATTATGAGCCTTACATCAGACCTGGATATTTGAGGCAGTTGAGCAGGGTATTTCCATTTCGTTTTCTGCAGGAGTCTTATGCACCATTGATGAAACTCATCATCCGATATTTCAGCTGTGAGGGTAGATTCTCACGCCTTTATGCATACCATATCATACTTTTGATGCATTTCACGAGAGTGCGATTGATGAATATTCCATACTTCATGTGTCAGAATATAGAGCGGATGACTACCCTTGTGCAGAAGAAGACTCCGGAGCAGCAGCATAATAACATCTATCATTATGCACTCATCAAAATCATAGTGGTACATCAGCTTGGTTTGCAGGGCATCACATGGGAGGAGTTCATCTCTCGTGACTTCTTTGTAGCCCCTCATCCTCCTCCCGAGATAGTTCATGATGAGGCAGAGCCTTCACATTAGTTTGAGGTTCCTGAGATTGAGCTTATCAGTGCTCCAGTGTATGTGACATATCAGAGAGGCCACAGAGCCTTATTTGCAGCGGCACGACGAGTACTATCTCCACCAGGGGTGGAAGGGGTCTCGTTATCTTCATCAGCAGCGCGAGTACTATCTCCACATGGCGTGGAAGGGGTCTCGCCTTCGAAATCAGCATAGGTACAGGTTCAGGACAAAGCCAAGAGGCCTATGCACGATGAGGGCCCTTCAGGAGGCCACGACACTGATTTTATACTCATCGATGTTGATGCGAGCTCTCCCAGCTCAAAACTGAAAGAGATAATCCAGGAGCAGAAAGCTGAGATCGACACGCTGAATGAGAAATTGCAGAGAGCTCAGTGGGTTATAGATTACTTGGAGTAGCAGAATAAACAACTGGAGAATCAACAGACACTCATAGAGTTTCGGCAAATCCGTGAAGACCGTGAATTGGCCCGAAAGAGACCGGGTGACATGATACCATTTGAGCAAGAGACTTGCCTTACGCACGTCAAAATTCATCTGGAGAAGCTCTTGGCGAAGGCCAATAGGGAAAAAGACATGCTCAGACATATGAAGAATCACTATTGGGCCCGCACACATGTTTGCAGAGCAAAAATGAAGATCTTGAAGGCGAGGTTGAGAAGAGCACTAAAATGTCGGAAAAGGCCGGATCCGCTCCGAATCTTGGCCGAAGCTTCCTTGGCTGAGCATTAGACATAATGGGAGACCTTCACTCCAAATTTCATCAAATTTGGAGAATATTTTTTCATTTTGAAAATTTTGGTTGCAAAACAGGTTTTTCCGCCCGACGCGTCGCGCCACCCGACGCGCGCTTACGTTTGGGACATCTTCTGGAGGAAAAATTTGCATTTTTGGGTTTTTCATGATATATTATGTATGTTCAGGAATGGCCGAAGCATTTCATCAAATTCTAGGCTACCTAAAGGGTCAAAAACACTCCAAAAATGGCCTTTCTGCCACTTTTTGCACCAGCAGGAACCAGTTTTGGGAGATTGCAGTTTTGAAGGGGCAAATGACATCCAAATTGAAAAATTCCACTTAGGTTGGATAGCAGACATCCAGGGATTTCCAAAGAACTATCATGAGCTCAATTTTGACTTCAGGAAGTGCCCCACAATCGGGCTCAAAGTGGCGTGGCACATTGAGTTTTTGAGCGCGGCGCATAGAGAAATTTTGCTTCATTTTCACTCTTCAGCTCAGAAATTCGCCCAGTTTTGACTAGTTTTACTTTTTCATGTGATAATTGACCTAAAATGATGTAATTTGATTACTATGATGTAAATTTGGCATGATTTTACTTTTTCTCGAGGATTCACTCACTAAAAAGTGAAAATTGAGTGAATGGATCAATTTCCTAGCATATAGCGGCAAGTTGTTTGGCTGCCTAGATTTTAGCTCCATGTTTAGAATTGGTTGAAACAACTCCTAGAAGGATGAGATCGACCCCTAGAGGCATGGAAAGGGGTTAGGATGGTCTATATATTGTATGTTCTGAGACATTTTCAGGGTTGGACTCTTGGGAAAAGTTTGGCACCTCATTGTATATCCATTTTTAGTTTTTGGCAAAGGAAAGACCAGAGTTTTGCAGCACTTGTTGGGATCCTTGTGGCTTTTGATTTTTGATGATGTTCTTATCATGTTATTGTAAGTTTCATTAATGTTATATGTATGCCATTTCCCTTCTCTTTACTTCTGAATTAAACAAATGAGTAATTGAGGTAGAATTCATTGATTTGCTGGTGCTCTGCCTCAGACTTTTGTTTAGTTTTATATGTTTTTCGTCAGTTTGAAGAGGATCCTTGCACTCTCCCTCCCTCTTCAGCTCCTCAGAAATATTTTCAATCCATTCATTTGATCTTAGCCATCAAAGCCACTGCCTACCTCGCCCCAACTTGAACTCTGCAAGAATTTGGCCTCATCCCCAAGCCCGAAATTGCCTTTCCCTTTTTCCAACAAAAACCCCTAAAAATAAAAATCAAACCTTCCTATTTGTTTATCTAGCCTAAGATCAGTTGTTTTTTTAGTCATCTCAAGCCCCTTTGAATATTTTCATTGAGATTGACCCGGAGAGAGCCCTCTCCTGTCCTCGTAGGGCTAGCTACGAGGCTGAGCGTGGTTTGGTGTTGTCCTTCTTCTGCCTTATTTCAGCCTAAGGTGGATTTGGAAACTAACAGAATCCACAGGTAAAGAAGTGGAGGGTTCGTTACGAGCAACCTCTATTTCACAAAGTGCCTGACGGGTATCGTGAAAATCTTCGAGATGAGGACAATTATGGGAATAGTGACCAAATTTATCACATAAATCATAAGGGTGATTTGTGCAAATAGATTTGTTTTTCTTGGCTGACTCAGGTAAGGTACCATAGACCTTTAGGATGTTAGAGTCAGGAAACATATCGTCGACCACCTCTTTGAGATTAGGGAGTTCAGGACAATTATTGGTAGCATGCCCAACAACATCACACAAAGTGCACAGAGGTGTATACTTTGGAGGCTTAGGAGGATGTTGAGCTATTTGGGGTGCTTTGTCTTTAGTTCCATGTTTTTGGGTTTTCCCCCCCTCACTATATGCTTTCATAATAGGTGTAGGTTCCTGCTGAGGTTGTTGTGGAACTCAAGCAAAAAAGGGGAAGGTACAACCAATTGCACTAGGGTAAAAGTCGTGTAAGGTTTAAGGTGACGAGGTGGAGTTTTTTTGGGGGTATCGATGTACCATAATGGGATCTTCAAATTAATGTTTTGTAAACTCAACGTAGCCATGAAAGGGACAGAGAAAATTTATGGCGGTGGGAATACAAATGGTATCTGACTCGAAGGATAATGGCATGGAGGAACTGCTCTTGAATGGTTAAGGCCTAGAGGAATTATTCCTAGTTCTAATGGATTAGGAGAGACACCAAAAAGAGGAGGTGGTCCTTGAGGAATTATACTTGTATAATGCATTGAGTTGGGGACAACAGATTGCGAAGGCGCTAGCTATAAAACAGGAGTACCAAAATTCTTGTGAGCAACCGTGACACTTGCAACATGAAAACACTGGATGAGATGGGCTCATAAGGCATAGGTGGTGGACCATAGTAGGAACCAAACAAAGAATAATATTTAAATACTCCTGAAAAGAAAATGGTGAGGGATGAGACAGTCATATCATTAGTCATGGATGAAATGTTGGTTTGAGGAGAATTCTGTGCCTTAGGATCATAGTAAGTCTATTGATCAACTATAACAATATTTCCTTTGTGGGGAAATAAAATCTTATGGAAAACCGAAAATGTGATAGATGACATGGAATAGGTGTAACTATGACCCAAAAGGATGTTGTAGTCCATTGGGGCGTTGATGACTTCAATATCAATGGAGATCGTCTTTCCAACAACAATTATAGGACAATTGCGAAGTAAGCCAAGGGGCTGAGATGGATGACCATCCCATGCATGGAGAGTGATGGTGGATGGGGATAGGTCTGAAGAGTTAATTTGTTTACAAACACTAGCAGCCATCACACAAGTGGAGGCACCTTCGTCAATGATAGACTGATGTACAATGTAATTTCTTATTGAGACTGGTATTTGAAAAGATACAGAAGAAGAAAGTGGAGGATGTTCTTATTGGTCAATGTCAAAGAATATCATGCAATCATATGAAGGATACACAATGCCAAAGGAATTAAGTAGAGATTTCTGTTGGTATGGGCATGACTAGAGAACTTCCAGTGTTGACATGGCGACAAGATACTATGCCCATTCATCTACGATGTTGTATGTATGGGTGGATTTGGATAAAGAATCATTATGATGTAATGGTCCTTTGGGGATCTTGGTAATAACCTCTGCCTTAGGCTGAGGGATATGTAAGGTACCATTTGATGACGGAATGGAATTTGTGGAAACTTTTGGTTGGGACTCAGTCACAGACTTATGTTTAACCCTTAGTTAAAATGAGACGTGGCGGGGGGAATATATGAATCAGTTTAATGCATTCATGGTCTTGTAAAAAATTATTTTACACTTATTTTACACCTTCATTTTGTGGTAAAATTAATGTATAATGGAACAAAAATATTAATAAGTGAGCAGTAGGTATTAAGCAGATTAAATACAGAATATCAACACATAATCATCATGCACATAGACAAAAGATATAATTGGAAACCCATAAGGGATAAAACCACATCTTATTATTGTTGTGATGCAAAGGCAAGCTCCAACTCCCTCTCACCACTAATTTTCTGTAGGCTCCAACCTACAGGAGGATACTACCTCAATTTTGAAAGCTACAACTTGCAAGGAAGCTCCAACTCCCATCTAATTTCTGCAGGCTACAACCCACAGAAGGCTCCTACCTCAGCCAGCTACAACTGGACATCTATCAAGCTACAACTTGATATGGAAGCACGAAATTCCTCCCACTATAATGAAAACACATGCTGATTTACCTAGATATCAACTCTATTCTATTCCTTCTTCACTGATGTATTCCATCCTTCATATCTTCCTTATATCATCTCTGGATCTACACAACTTCTCTATCTGCTTTTCTTCTTCTTATTATTCCTCTCTCTAACCTCTCTATGCATATGACAATAACATCATTTATAGAGATCACCTCATAACTGTTTGCATTCCACATGGGAATATGAAATGAACACGTATGACTCTTTTCCTTCCACCTTCTCATTTTCTTTCCCAACACATTCAGAATAATATAACAATATGTACACATTTCAATATTATATTGGAGTTTTTATTTTCCTACAAAGACTTGCCTTTGCATCACAAACAATATAAAAATAAATAATACATTTTCAGTTACATCAATTATTTACTCAGCCCATCATTTTCTTCTCTTTGCTGTGTGTTTTTTGTCTTCTTCTTGCTATCTTTGTGTCTTTTCTGCTTCTGCCATTATATTCCACCATTGTTGCATAACTGCCCCTTTTAGCTCGACTCTTCTTCCCCGTTCAACCCCTTCGTTAGCTTTACTTCCGTAACAGTTTTCTACATGAGTACCTGTTCCTTTGTTATGCATTCATGCCATTCCTTTGTGACCTATGGGGTATTCCCACATAACACTCCCTTTATACACGTGACAGATTACAAATCCGAGTTTTATCAACATACATACATTTTACGATCAAACAACACATATATATAAACATACATATGTTTAACGATTGAACAATGCATATATATAACATACATACATTTAACAATCAAAAATTGCGTATATACACGGAGCAAGGCTTATAGGGTCCCACAGTACTTTGAACCAATCACAATTCATCGAAAACCTTTGCCCGCAGGTTTCCCAGTTTACAATTAGTGATATACCATAAAACCATGCAATCTGCGATCTATGCTCGTGCGCAATGCTGCCACGTGGGCTACCTTCATCACATCGCGTCGCTTGAACATTACCGCATCGCAACCAAAATAACATTCTTTGCGATGTCTTGAAATTACACCCTATATCTTGCGGGATGCGATGTTGCGCGAGGTCGATACGTGTCCCTCCATTTCGAATCGCAGAATATTTAACTTAACTTGTGGTCAACTTATTGTTATCCTTTAAGCACTGCGATGTGCGGTATGCGGTTCACCGTCTGCTATTGATCTACCCCTATATCTAATGGTCCTCATCTAATCGCACTTCGCACTTTCTGATATTTACTTTGTGGTTATACTCTATTTCTTGCGATGTGCGATATTGCGTTGTGCCACCTTGTGTCCCTTCTTCACTTCGCATCACAACTGATTTAACTTACCTTGCAACGCCTTAACACTTACTTGCTATACTTTGCGATTTGCGCTTTTGATTTTCGTTGATGCAATCATCACCGTTGATTTTCCCAGATCTACGGTCCTCATTGCTGCTTGCAATTCGATTATATTTCTGCCCCTCTTATCTTACGATGAATCATATCTGTCCATTTCTTGCCTTTGTTTTTGCGATCTAATCCCGACCATCCACTCACCTTCATGCGACTCTTCTTCGCCTCTTCTGCCTGCTTTGATCTCAGCCGTCCATCTCTTGCCTTTATTGTTGCGATGTAATCGTGACCTTCTGTTCATATCCCTTGGAATCCTTCAAAAAATTCTCTTCCTTAGTCGATATTTCGTCTGTTTACATTGTCCCAGTCTATGACTTCGACTCTTACTGCTCTCACCTCTACCTCTCGTTTTTCGCCTCTTCCTGCTTCTGATATGTGCAGGATCTCTGGTCCTTGTTGTGTCTAGAAAATCTGATTTCCTTCAGTTGTCTCTGCCTCTTTGTTGTCTCTGCCCCATTCTTTGCCTCTGATGCATTCACTACCTCTGTTGTCTCTGCCTCTTTGCTATCTCTGCTCCATTCACTCCCTCTATTGTCTCTGATCCATTCGCTGCCTTTGGTGCCATCTTAGCTGCATTCACTGCCTTAACTACCTTTTTTCTTTTGCTACTTCTTTTCCTTAAGTAATCATGCTAAAGCTTCTCCATGCTGCTCCTTTTCCTCTTTGCTGGTTCTCTCTACTTTAGGTTACATTTCTATGGCAGCTTTTTTGCCTCTCTGCTTCCCATTGCTGCACATTGCCTGATCTGCTCCTTTACCTCATAACCGATGATTCTGGTGTTGCTCCTATCTGTATATTTACCATCAATGACAATATTTCCAAAAATACCCCCCTTTGGCATTGATGGCAATACTCCAATACTTACTCCATAATTTCCTCCCCTTCTCATTCTGAGAGGTGTATTTTCTTCCTCTGCTTGATTTTCCTCCCCCTTTGACATCAATGGCAAAGGGTTGCACATTTCCCAATGTGGTTTCTATCTTTTCATAATACTCTGATCTTGAGGTCTATTCCATGCACTGCTCCATTTCTCTAGCTCTTTTGTGACAACTTTTATTGACTTCACTCCCCCTCGAATGATGCTTTCTTGACTATCACTTGTCTACTGCACTGATCATGTTCCTTGTATGCAACCTTTGCTGGTGTATTTCCAACAGTCTCCCTCTGATACCATTATATATATATATATATATATATATATATATATATATATATATATCTATATATATATATATATATATATAACTTGAGTTTCTTGCTACGTACAAGGTTGAAATTCATTTTTGTGTTATAGGACATGTGTATTGGTTACCAAATTCAAATGATATCAAGTTCATAAATGTTATAAATTTTATGTTACAACATGTTGTGAGAGGCGATTCATTTTAGGGTGAAATGAGTTGTATCATAAGAAAGATAAACGTGGCACTAGGGTTGGAATTTAAGGCAATGCAAGTTGCAAGTTTTATATATACTTGCATGCTATGTAGTCGGTAATAGGTATAAATTATGATATATATATATATATATATATATATATATATATATATATATATATATATATATATATATATATATATATATATATATCATAATTTATACCTATTACCGACTACATAGCATGCAGGTTGCAACAAATCATCTGTATTATTAATACAAATAGACATACAATGCTACAAAAGTCATAAACTAGAGAAAAAATAAAAAGGCTTTAATAACACTTTGAGGAAATTATTGCCTGTGAAAAATATGTTTCCCATAGTTCCAAGCACGTCAGGAAAAATAGATATCTAGAAATTTTGAGCGTCAAATATAGGAAAATTTCCCTATAACAAAAAAAATGCCTGTCAAATTCCATCCCTGGTCATGCATGAAGCTCCACTTACATGTGTAGCTTTATCTTCCCAATGCACTCTCTTCATCGCCATTGTAATATGAACCCATAACCTTCATTTTTTTTTAAATGCAGGACTGATTAATGAACTTAATGGACATTATTACAAGAATTGGTATGGATGTAGTCTACAATGTTGTACCATATGACAGTTTGGATTTTCATAAACTTGACTATATGATTGCTTGTCAATGCATTCATTGGATAGATTTTCAAATAAAAACTGTACACAATATTGTGTCGAGATTCAAACTATGAACATTTATATTTTTTACTTCCACGAATCTAAGTGAGGGCTAGGTTATACACTAGTTCATCATGGCTGGGGACAAGGACAAATTAGTAATGATACACTAGTCCATCGTACCCGAGAAGGAGTACACATTAGTAATGATTATACAATAAGAGAAATAAGTCCAAAGCCAATGAAATCCATGATAAATGAAATAAAATAATTTTTAAAAATAATTTTAATTATTTGCCTAATGTTTACTTTAGGGATAAGGCTTTAATTTTTAGTGAAATCAAGAACTAATACCCAATAAACACAATATCGAATGCATTTATCTACGAAATTTGGCAGGGATAATAATAACAAATTAATTAAATAAGATATATGATAATATGCAACTATTAAACTATATAAACTATGAAATCAATGATACATTAACAATTTTCATTTTGGTCTCAGATGCATTTGACCTCTAAATCCAAAATGAACAAAAAAGTACTATGATGTTTTCCTCTAATGTAGTTATTAAATGTTATGTTTCAAGAAGATAGGACTTATGGATTTGGATTTTGAGGATATGGAAGGTGGAGTGACATGGATGATAGTTCGGTCCTCGATGGGGGTGGATATGATGACTACAACACACTCTCTTTGAAATTTTTGTCATGAATGCCATATGTCCCTACTTTGTTGAAACATGTTAGGTGAATGGGCATTGGGATGGATGTAACCAACCAAGTTTTCTCCCTCATAAATGGACGGGGTTAGATGGAGTAGGGAGGAGGTTTATATCTCATGAATTCATTATATATCTGGGTTTCACTATCATAATCAGCGCATTATACATTATGGAGTTAGCACATTTATCAATGGGTTTGGGTGATGTATGCTCTGAATTCATTAATGTTAGCCTACAACATGTGCGAAATATATGTCTGAAGAATTGTGTCGGTACCAACACTTGTTAGTCCTACGTCTTGCTCTAGCAAGAAAACGATTTTCCCACATCACGAAATTTCCCCTTGTACTGTTATTATAAATGTATAGGATCGATCACATGGTCATAAAGGTATGAAGTGATCTAGGAGGGCGGAAATAAGAGCTACCCTTTTTTTGGTTATATTCCTGTGTCATGTTAGCAACTGCATGTTGGTTTGGTTTGCATCCATCTAATGCAATGCTTCTGGGCTGATTTTCAAGTTGGTCATCATTTTACCTTTCTTAGTGCTCCAAGGAACTAATTTTCCAAGTATATCATTCAATTTCCCTATCTCGGTCTGTGGGGTATGATATCTTAGGAGCTTTTCCATATGGTTTTAACAATATTGACTATTTTTGCAACTTTATAATGAAATTACGAGTTTGGTAGTTTAATGTTTCTAGTTGTTGTTCATAATGGTCATGGTCTATGTGTTATGACCAACCTTTGTCTCTAGTCTAAGAGTTCCCTATTCTAACCTGTCATCTCTATAAAATTGAAAACTATTGGTTCTGGATAACGTCTCAAGCTTTTGGGTATCATTATTATTGGGGTTATGCTTCCAATACCTCTGATCATGTTCTGTCAAGGATCGTAAGGGTTTATATTATGTATCTTATTATTCTTGAGAGGAAATTTCTATGTTTTTGTGATGATATAATCTTGTTTGGGTCAAGTATTCAAAACTTGGGGTATAGTCCAAGGTATCTTTGTGCTAGCCCAATCAATTTTCTTTGGGTAAGTAAACTTAGTGTGTTTAAAACGCCTATCTTTAACACAATGTCACCTCGATAAAGAATTCTGAGTCGATAAGGGGGTGCTAGCAGCTCCACTTCTTAACGAAGATGGTTATTTGGGTGGAATTCAACTGCCTCCCTGTTTGATTCGCCCCACCACCCCCCCCCGGTAAAGGAAATATGACATATGGAATCTAGAGAGTTTGGAAACAGGCCTTACTTCTCTGATTCGAAGGTGGGCATCGAAGACATTAAATGGATTCCCAACCCAGGGAAATTCAGAAGAAGGAGATTACATTTTTTACACTCTATGGCTATTCATCAACAATTGTACACTCTCTTTCGTCTAGTTCTCAGAGACAAACAAGTAGACAATTACCAAATTTTTGCAGGGCAAGAGGATATCAAATGTTTACTTAGGAATGTTTGATATTGCTTGGATGGTATACTCTCATGACTGCGAAGGGTGGAAAAATATTTTGTCTCAAATTATGATTAAGAGGAGATGGTTCTATCAATTCTCCACCAAGTACTACTTCTCCAAAGTCTAATAAATCTTCCCTCTCTCAAGTGATTATCTCAGATTGAGCTGCTATCATTCTGGTCCATGTTTTGATACTTAAAAAATAGTGGTAGTTGCCTGCAATGACCTTTTTTTTCTACTTTTCCTCCAGCCTACAACGGTTCTTAGTGAATGCATAGTGTTGGTGGTTTTATCTCTCAATTTTTTTGGATGGTTCTTAGCACAATTGGATGTCAGTGGGAAAAACAAGAAATCAGTCCTTCTATTATTATGTTTTTGCTACTGATTTTCTTAGTTCTATGGTTATAGAGTATGCATACTACTATCTATCTAAAAGAATAGTGAAATTTTTGGTAACTTTGAGTTCTGATTTCAATGACTTGATGCTTTCTGTGGAAATATGATTGGAGGTTCATACTCTTAGATCAGTCTTTTTGACTATCACATGCTGTCAATGTAAAACCTTTTTATGTTAATAGAAAGCATTTTGTACTATCTTACAAAAAAAACAAAAAGTCATGGTTGATATTTCAGAATTATAATGGAAATTGTGAAACTATATTTCTGTTAATTTATACTTTAATTTCAAAGGCAAGGCTTCAAATTGTGTAAATAGATTGTAATGCTTTTAGTAATACAATTTCATTTTGTTATGAAAATAAGATATATATATATATATATATATATATATATATATATATATATATATATATATATATATATATATATATATATATATATATATATATATATATATATATATATATATATATATATAATAAAACTAATAACATAAAAAACAAATAAGCAAAATCTACAATTTAGAATTACTATAATATGTATAGCACATTGCAATATTACAAATGAGCATGATTATATTTCATAATGAGGAACAATAATCCTGGTTTAGAAGAGGGCACATGATGCTTTGTAATTTTTGTGGAGACAAATTACAAATTATGGGGAAGAGATGATGGGAGATTAATGGATAATCAAAGGAAGACACAAGAAGTATGGCAATGAGAAAATAAAAATAGAGTGTAAAAGAAACTTAGGTGTAGGGTACACTATCAAAGGATTTGACACATGGTGTAGATGGATTACACAAACCCAAAGAGAAAACCAAACTAGCTATCTTTTTATACATATGCTTTTCATATAATTAGTTTTATTATATAAAAACTTATATTAAATGTGTGCAATTATGTCAAACTTTTTACGTACTTCGTACGAGTTGTTTGAAACCAAACCATTTGTAACAACACATCAAAGCATTTCTCTTGATAAAAATATCTATACTTTTTCCTTTGTAAAGGGAAAAGGAAAAGTTTAGATATTTTATATCAAGAAAGTTGATCTGAAGTGTTGTTATAAATAGTTAGATGTCAGAGAGCTTGTATAAGGTACAAAAAAAGTCTCTAATTTTTTACACTTCAATACTTCCAATAACAATATAAGACATCACCTGAAAATCAATGCTTGGACACCTATACAAAGAAATAATAAAACTATGTGTTTCCACCTATAAACTATGGCCCATAATATCCTCTCACCTTTTTATGAAAGAAAAAGGACATCATGTCCCAACAAAATCATTTCTATATTTTACCTTATCTCTTCATAACCGAAGTCTAAATTTGAGTACAAGAGTTGGGTAGATAATGTTGGAAATAATTAGAGGGGCACAAATCAATATTTCTTTTCAATCAATTAATTTATAATATTTAGATTCACATTAAAATTTGAAAAAACATAAATCAAAATTACATCACATAAACAGTAAACACTGCCATTCAACAATGCACCACATCAATGTTGAGATTCAACAAGAAAATTCAGCACCCACACCTAGTGCATTAAGCACCCAGACTAGGGTGGGGCCCACAATGCTACTTTTGGGTGCATGTCTATTTTGGTTATCCCTTAATTAAGATGGACATTAAACTGTAATCTATTCTCAATGTGAACTTGAATCAGTTAACTGAAAGTGATAAATTTAGTTAGCTAGTGGATTTCTAGTTAGAGGTTGTTGGTGAGGCATGTAGAGTAATTCTAGTTGTAACAGAGTTCGAAGTGCTGTGGTGCATGAGTTAGTGCAAGTTGTAAATAGTTTAACTCAGTTAAGTGAGTTTAACTCAGTTGTGCTTGTTGTAACTGAAGATACACTAATTAGAGATCTAGTGAATTAAATATTAAATAATTCACAATGAGATATCTCATGTGCAACTGAGGATTTACTATTATTAGCTGCATGCATGTCAGATCCAGTGGAGACCCAGTTGAGCTCTAAGTGAAAGGGAGGTTGAATATTGGTTGTAGGATTATTGGGTTCACACATGCAATCAAACACCCATTGGAGTGCCCATGATACTTGCGCAGTCAAGGCAGGCAAGAATTCCTATCTTTTAGGGATCTTTACCATCAGGGATTGCGCAAGCAAGGCAGACTGTCTGCAGGCTGAAAATTGGCTATGTTTTGGTCATTTTTTCATATGATAGTGTGAGACAATTAGCTAAGTAATGGAGGGCTCTTGTGAGAATAGTTTTGTATGTAATTGTTTCATGATCCATGCTTAATATAAAATAGAAGATAGTGGGGTTTTTAGCTGTAAGCGTTCCCCGGGAAATTTTCTGTGTTGTGTGTGATTTTTCTTTCTTCATGCTCATGTTATTAGCGATTATGTTTTTAATTACGAAAAATATTTGTAGAAGTGATTCAGTATTTAACTTTAGTACATTGTTATATCGGGTGAATCCAAGATATACATGCATGTTGTATAATTTCTACAATCAAGACAATACACAAGGGATTTTTTGGTGGAAACCCTTCCAGGAGAAAAAATACTAAGTTGTTCTCAATATTGGTTTTTTCAAGGTTACGTCAATGGGAAGCTCCAACTTACAAATTTATCAATATCAATTGAAGGAGGCTCCAACCCCCTGGTTTATAGGCTCTAACTTGAAGGACGCTCGAATGCCCTGGTTTACCAACTCCAATTGGATGGATGCTCTGACGCCCTAGCTTTACCAACACCTAATGGAAGGACTCCCCAATGCCCTAATTTTACCAAATCCTACTGGAAGGACACTCCAAATCCCTGTGCAGGCTCCAACCTGCCCTAGCCCCACCATGTCGCCCTGAAGTGTTCTTAGTCTCAAACCCGACAAAGAATCCACTCTCCTGCATTGAACCAACCTACCACCATACAGATAAACAATAAAAGAATACGATAGAATATGATGCTCTTCCACTGCACTTGATCACTGTGTTTGATAACCTCTGCTTCGATCACTATCCAACCACTATTGTCAATGCTCACTTTCATTGCCTCTACCTCTACTCGATAGTCATTCACTGTCAGATGATATATGTTAGGTCCCTATATTACTACTATAGTCCCTTATTGTTATTATTGTACCCCTGTAACCCCCATATTGTTATTATTGTGCCCTTAAATTATTATTGTTAGGTTGGCTAGGATTACATTGTGGCCCCACTAGGATTACATTATGGCCCCATGGACTCCTATATATAGAAAGGAGGTTTTGTAATTTGAATCATCCAAGAATTGTTCATTAATGTAATGTATTGGAGGTTTCCCTCTCCAAGTGGCTTATTTCTAAGGTGTTGATATCTCTTTTCTTCTATTTTTGGAGTTGGTTTCACAACATTTGGAATCAGAGCTTTGGATTCTAGGGTTTCGCTGCTCCAAACAGGTCATCGTGAAATTTTCGCTATAAATTTTTTTCTATGAAGTTTCAGAAGCTGAAATTTTTAGGGTGCAAAACCAAAATCTTGAGGAACATTGTCAAAAACTTTTAGAGCTCAGTTCGCAATATTTTCAGACATACGATCTCTGGAAGTTAGGTCTTTTTGAAGGCTCCTCAATTTAATCTAAACAGGTCATCATGGAATTTGCGCTATAACGTGTTTTATACGAAGGTTCAGAATCTAAAAGTTTTAGGGAGTGAAGCTGAAATCCTAAGGAAACTCGTCAAAAAATTTCGGAGCTTGGTTCGCAATATTTTCGGAGATATGATCTGTGGAAGGTAGTGCTTTTTCAGGCTCCTGAATTTCATCTCAAAGAGATGATCGTGGGAAAATATTCATAACTCTCTCTCTGAGCATCGGATTGGAGTGTCGTCAAAAGTGGTCACAATCACACGGACTGTAGTTTCTTTGCTATCAATTTCAGAACTAAAAGATGAAACAACGACACATGGCAAGTCGTACAAGTTTGCTTTACTGAACCAGTCCATAATTAGGTCATTGTGGGAGATTGGACATAACTTTGCCTTGGAGAATCCAAATAAAGTCAGATCTGTGACATTCAAAAGATAATTCAGAAGGCTACCTCAGTGCCCAATTTCATATACTGAAGAGCCGCAATCACAAAGATAATCCAATTTCAATATCGAGCTCCTCAAAAGCAAGAAAAAGATGTGTATTTTTTTTTACGAATTGCATAAGTCTTGTTTAAAGAATCAATTTGAATTGATTCCAAGGGAAGATTGTAGAATATATATCAGTATTGGGTTAAAAAAAAATGCCTTGTAAAAATTATTCAACACCCATTAAGCCTTCAGAAGGCTCTACTATGACTCATGAAGATGAAGAATTGCAACATGATCTATCAAAATTACAAGAGCAAGTGCATCAAATTTCGCTCTCACAAAGAGAAACAAAAAATGAAATGGATGTTTTGAAGAAAAGTGTGGAAGCGAAGATGGATGGTTTGAAGAAAGGCGTGGAATCTAAGATAGATGGCATGGAATCTAAGATGGATGAAAAGGAAGCTAAGATCGATGAAAAAATGAAAGACAACATGGAAAACATGAAGAATGATCTAAAAGCAGACATGGAAGGTTTGACAAAGTTGATACAATAAATTTTTCCTAATGGTGAAAAGATAGTAGAGGAAACTCATGATGAGAAAAAAAAAATGTTAATCGTGACTTCATAAACTCTAATGTTGGCGGGAAGAACCACCATATTCCAAAAATGGATATGAGGAAGTTTGATGGAAATGATCCTGTAATATGGATACTACAGATGGAGCAATATTTTGATCTCCATAATGCGCAAAACACACAAAAGGTACGCATTGCAACTTTACATTTAGAACAAAATACATTTGTATGGTATCAATGGCTTTGCTCCCGTAAAAAAAATTTCACTTGGTCAATTTTTACGGAGGAAATGATAGCACATTATGAGGATACAAAGAGCAACACCTTCTTTAGCCAATTGATAAATCTCAAACAAAAGGGCTTAGTGGGAGAGTGCATTGAGAACTTCCAAAAATTGAATATAAGGGTAACTGATAATCCAGAGGAACACATGATTGATCTCTTCATAGGTAATTTAAAGGATAACATCCAAAATGAAGTTCGCGTTTTGGAACCTGATTCATTGGAGAAGGCATTCAGGTTGGCAAGAAAAATTGAATGTAAAATTATGGCGACAAGGAAGCCTACCACTCACTTCTATAAAGAAGGAAGTGTTGCTACGCGTCGATTTCCACAACCTACAAGGTTGAAACCACAACAATTGGAAGAAAAAATAGCAAAAGGGATTTTCTACAGTTGTGATAGCAAATACACTAAAGGTCATAAGTGTGCTGAGAAGAAATTATTTTACATAGATTGTGAAGAGGAAGAAGAAAATGAACAAGAAGAAGATATACACTAGGAACCAGCCCTAGAAGAGGAAGAAATGAGTCCGACCATATCGTGTAATGCATTGGCAGGAATTACCACTCCTCAAACTCTCAAGATAGAAGGACATATCAAGAAGAAAAAGGTAATAGTGTTGATTGATTCAGGTAGCACCCATAATTTTATTCATTGTAAGGTAGCCAGGGAATTGAATTGTTTCCTATACCCAGCACCAGAATGTCAAGTGATGGTTGCAAATGGAGGAGCTATAAATTTCTCTGGAAAATGCCATAATATCAAGCTAACCATGGGGGACTATGTATTGAATAGTCTAGTGCTTTCGATTCCTATAGGAGGTGCTGATGTTGTACTAGGAGTACAATGGTTACAATCTTTGGGGACGGTAGCTTTTAATTTTCAAGAACTTTTCTTGAAATATTTTTCAGAAGGAAAGGAAGTAGAATTATGGGGTATTGCAGGGAAGCCAGGAAAGATAATAAGCTCTAATGCCATGAAAAAGATTCTAAAGAAATAACAACGAGGCGTAATTACACAATTCTGCTCACTAGAAGTTCCAACATCAAAATCATCTATTTCTGCAGATCTCCAACAAGTCTTGGAAAATCATTCCAAGGTGTTTGAAACTCCCAAAGGACTCCCACCTATTCGTGATCGTGATCATGCTATTCATTTGATTCCAGGAAGTGTTCCTCCAAAAATCAGGCCTTATAGATATCCTTACTTCCAAAAGAGCGAAATTGAACGTATGATTGCAGAAATGTTAGAGGCGGGTATAATTCAACCTAGTCAAAGTTCTTTCTCTGCTCCCGTAGTATTGGTACACAAGAAGGATGGATCATGGCGAATGTGTCCGGATTATAGGGAGCTCAATAAGCTCACCATTAAAGATGAATTTCCCATTCCTGTGATTGATGAATTATTGGATGAATTACATGGAGCAATTTATTTTACCAAGTTGGATCTTCGTTCAGGATATCATCAAATTAGAATGAAGACCGAAGATATTCCAAAAACAGCATTTCGAACTCATGAAGGTCATTATGAATTTTTGGTCATGCCTTTTGGACTTACCAATGCACCTTCTACATTTCAAGGGTTGATGAATTCCATTTTCAAACCCTTCCTTAGAAAATTTGTGCTAGTATTTTTTGATGATATACTAATCTACAGCAGGTCTTGGAAGGATCATGTTGAACATGTTGACAGGGTTCTCAAAATATTGCAGGAGAAACAATTATATGCAAAAACATGTAAATGTTTCTTTGGAGTATAAGAGGTGGAATATCTGGGTCATATTGTATCTCACGAGGGTGTTAAGGTAGACCCTAACAAAATTAAAGCCATTAAGGAATGGAAAGTCCCCACAACCATAAAGCAGTTGTGAGGATTTCTCTGGTTAATAGGGTATTATAGCAAGTTTTTTAAGAATTATGGGAAAATAGAAGCACCTCTAACAACATTATTGAAGAAAGATGCATTTTCATGGAATCCTGTAGCAACTAAGGCCTTTGAACATCTTAAAGAGGAAATGTGCCTAGCACCGGTCTTAGCTCTGCTGAACTTCACAAAAACCTTTATTGTGGAATGTGATGCCTCAGGAAATGGAATTGGTGTTGTTTTAATGTAGGAAGGAAGACCCATTTCTTTTGAAATTCGTCCAATCAAAGGAAAGTATTTACAGAAACCTATTTACGAGAAGGAAATGTTAGCAATATTGCATGCACTAAAGAAATGGCGAACTTACCTATGGGAAGACACTTCAAGGTTAAAAATGATCATGATAGTCTTAAACACTTTTTGGAACAAAGACTATCTTCAGAAGAGCAGCAAAAATGGGTCACAAAGATGTTGGGTTATGACTTTGAAATAATCTACAAAAAAGGAAAGCTTAATGTTGTTGCAGATGCACTATCAAGAAAGAATGAAGAGGTGGAAGCATTGCTTTGTGCCATTTCTATTATCCAACCAGATTGGATAACTGAAGCAAGAGATGAATGGAAGAAGGACAAAGATGTATGGACACTCATTCAAAGTTGCAGCAAGATCCTAGTACATCTGATACATTTAGTTGGAAAAATGATTCCTTATGGTACAAAGATCGCTTATATCTTTGTAAGAATTCCCAACTAAAACAAAAGATTCTTCTGGAATTGCACACTTCTCCTTTAGGAGGACACCTGGGATTTTTAAAAACTTACCAAAGGGTGAAGAAAGAATTTTTTTGGGATGGCCTTAAATCCGATATTCAAAATTTTGTGACGGAATGTTTGGTTTGCCAACAGAATAAAGTTGAGACAATTAAGACCCCGGGACTTCTACAACCTTTATCCATTCCAAGTCAATGTTGGGAGGAGATTTCAATGGATTTTATCACAGGTTTACCTAAGTCCAAAGGAAAGAGTGTCATCATGATGGTAGTTGATAGACTTACCAAGTATGCACACTTTTGTGCATTATCTCATCCATTTAAAGCAAGTACAGTTGCTACTACATTTATGGACACAATTCAAAAGCTACATGGAAACCCAAGGGTTATTGTGAGTGACAGAGATCCCATTTTTACTGGAAATTTTTGAACGGAGTTATTTTCTTGTTTGGGTACTCAATTAGCTCATAGCTCATCTTATCATCCTCAATCTAATGGTCAAACTAAGATAGTAAATAAATGTTTGGAAGGATATCTTCGTTGTTTTGTATCTGATAAACAAACACAATGGGTCAAGTGGTTACCTCTCGTTGAATGGTGGTATAACACTTCCTTCCATACTGCAGCGAAAATGACCCCATTTATGGCACTTTATGGATATCATCCACCATCCATCACATCATCTTTAAGGGAAAATTCGAAGGTTCAAGCAGTGGAAGATCACATCGAGCATCAGCAAGAAGTTCTCCAATTCTTAAAGGATAACCTGAATTTGGCACAAAATCGAATGAAACAACAGGCAGATCAACATCGCAGCGAGAGAAGTTTTGATATAGGAGATTGGGTATTTTTACGGCTACAACCATATAAACAAATGTTCCTCAAGCAAGCTAAGAAGGATAATAAATTATCGCCAAAGTACTATGGTCCTTACAAGGTGTTGCAAAAGATTGGTACTATGGCATACAAATTGGAGCTTCCCGCTTCTTCACGAGTGCATCCAGTTTTCCATGTTTCATGCTTAAAGAAGGTTATAGGTGAAAATCTTCTAGTTCAAACAATATTTCCAGAACTTGATGAGGAAGGAAAAATCATATTGGAACCTGAAGCGGTCACGGAAACAAGAACTTGAAAGCTACATAATCGATCAATTCCAGAGTATCTCATCATGTGGAAGAACTTACCCACTGAAGATTCTACATGGGAGGATGAGAATTTTATACAAAATCACCCAGAGCTACTCAAGTGTTGAGGGCAACACTGAAGGAGAGGGGGCATGTTAGGTCCCTATATTACTAGTATAGTCCCTTATTGTTGTTAGTGTAACCCCCTTATTGTTATTATTGTACCCTTGTAACCCCCATATTGATTTATTATTGTGCCCTATAAATTATTATTGAGGTTTGATTAGGATTACGTTGTGGCCCCACTAGGGATTACATTGTGGCCCCATGGACCCCTATATATAGAAATGAGGTTTTGTAATTTGAATCATCCAAGAATTGTTCATTAATGTAATGTATTGGAGGTTGCCCCCTCGAAGTGGCTTATTTCTAAGGTGTTGATATCTCTTTTCTTCTATTTTTGGAGCTGGTTTCACAACATATATATATACACACACACTTACAATACAAATTATGCAACCAAAGCCCCATCTCAGCAACCAACAATCCATCGACATTCTTTGCTCAAATATAACCAAAATTATTCAAGCATATATTTAGTAACAACATACTCTATCACATTTAGCAATTGTTTTATATGCTCTTCAACTACAATATCAAAACCTAGGCAGCAATAATGATCAACATCATATCAAACCTAGCTGCTTGTAAACAACAATACATCCAACGCTCTTTATTCTTTTAATAATGATAAAATACAAAGTTTGTTCATCTATGTAAGTATCAATACTATAATACTCCATGTTTTCCATAAATAGTTAACACACTGATTCTTGTCTACAATCAACATAATGCTTCTGCTCTCCAGTTGTAATATGATCTTTAGTAAAACCATTTTTCAAATAAACCTACTCAATCATTGTATTTCAACATTTTCCACTACTAGTGTTCAATCACACAAGAGTTTCTATTATATCCATTTGTCATAATACCACATATAAATTATATTTGAATAGATTCTTATGTAATCAAGTCCAACATCAACCATTTAAGAGTTCAAAACCTAGCTTATAATGCTGGAATCACCAACAAAAATCTTGTATGATCTATCATTGTCCTATATTACAATCAACATTCATAAACATATAGAAAAATCAAGACAATTTGTCTCTATAACACAAAATCTAACAACGCTAACCACTAACTCAGTAATAGTAATAATATTCTCACCAATACATATCAGAGAAAGTATTTTGACAGTACAATAATTCCCTCACAAATACATTAACCTGTGCATGCATCTCACTATGATACTCTAGCAATACCATTCAAGAGCACTTTAAATGCAACTCTCTACAACAATCTACTCATCATATAATTGACAACATACTCATACTTCGTTAACACTCATCTATACAAAAAATTCTTGTATTGACAACATATTCATACTTCGTTAACCAAACCAGGCATGACACCTACTTGTTCTTTATAAGCTAATTATTCAGCTACAAATATTACTCAATCTTCCATCACACCAGCACAATGATCATTATAGGAGCATGCCTTTAGGTTTCAAACGCATATCACACACTGTCACCTTACAAGAATACACTTCAAACTCTAATGCACTTTGTAACAACACTATCTATTCACAGGGAAGAAAATGTTCTTAATGAGCTGGTACAATATAAATAACATATCGATCATCTTATACTGCATCCAATCCCTTCATACACACTGTTATGTCATTTTTAGGAGTATTCTGCCTCTAATCTAGAAACTTCCAACAACCTTTGTACGCATTGCATATATTTTTCTGGGGAATCCATGATCAAACATATCATAGGAGCACATATGGACTACAATCAACTCCATATTGGGTTGATCCACATCATACAACATTCCATCCAAACCATATTAATGCATACACATAAAAAAAATGGTTACACTATTCCAATCCTACGCCCAATTGACCACTCTGTTCCATCGGGCTAGAATAAATTCTTACACCAAACCTAGATTTCATATTAATAAAATGTTGGATTGATTTTTACTGCATGAGATATAAAAACATTTTCAAAACCATTGAGTAATAGTCATGTTAGTGCTATGATTTTGTACAATCCATACAAGGGGTAGGATTTTAAACCAATTCTTTCAAAGATTTGACCACAACATGTTTAATGCTCATTAAAACAATGATCCATTATTCCCAGCTCTGAATAAACATGATTTCTTCAAGGATTCATCTGCCAGCCACTGCCATAAAAAAAATAATAAACCCCAGAGACAATTAATTTTCCCTTCGTTTTAAGTTTCTTCATAAAAGAAAAAAAAGAAAAAAATCAATATAGAAGCCCAAAGATACCTCTTGAACTTAGCCTTTTCTTTAGTATATACAAGTTGTTCTAGTAAACAAATTTCCTCAAGCAGTTGTTCTAGTAAAAAAAATTCCTTAAGTTGATTACAAAGAAGCCCTGTATAGAGATGTGAATAACCTCAAAGGAGGTTTGTAATATAGAAGTTAGAAACAAGTTAGTCCACATATGTGCAGTACATATCCAATGAAGAACCTCCATAACACACATAAGAGAATAATAATTAATCCCAAAAAATAATTCCAAGAATTTTTTCCTCTTGAAAAAGAATAAACGTGATTTCCCTTGGCCTCAGAATAGGCTTCTAAAGATATATATTTTGTTGAATATTTTATGCACTAATTTGAGAAGAAGTCGAGCCCCCTTTATAATGGTGAAAGAGGCTTATAGGAGGCAACATGAAATAAATGAGGGAAGACAACATGTAAGAATTGAAAATTTTGAAATTTAAATTTCAAATAATTTTTGGAGCTAAAATTAATTTCTACTTGGAGGCCTACTAGTAAATAAATTTAATTACCATATTTCCCTTGAGTATGACTAATCCCATCATCAGTTTAATTTGATTTGCTTGAATTAAGAATTCATTTTTTAACCAAATACATGCAATATATTCTTTCATGCATCTTGACCACAAATGGAGGCTTCAATATTTTATTAATAATTTATCCCGAACGGCGAGGAGCCCTATGGCATGCCACAAACTATTAGAATCAACATGAAGTGGAGAATTGAGTGATAAAGGTCTCTAGATAAAATTCATTGATCTTCATCCTCAAAAAATTCAACAAGTGTGGTCTAACAACCCCATGTTAAAATTTCATGTAATAAAGTTAATAAAGGAAAAAGAGTAAGACCAAGGTCATGGGACATGTATTCCAGGATGAATGTTTGGAAAAACATCCTAGTGGGTGTCACTTTTGGTTTATTATGGCTAAGGAAATTCGCAAAGGCAAAAAAGAATTATTTGGCATTTTATTTATGAAAATGAAGGAAAATAGGAGAAAAGGGAGATGAAAAGTCACAAATTTTCATGAAAGGGAAATTCAAGGAAAATTAGAGGGAAATGAAGAAAATAGAGGCCTCAATAATAAAAAGGCTTATGAGGATCAGCTCACAGCTTTTGCTGGTTCAACTTTTGTCAGTTAAGTTTTGGAGCACTCTCTTTTCTCTGATAATATTGCCCACTTAGAGCATTCTTGGATCAATCTAGCATTGGATAAAGGAAAGCTAGGAAAGACAAGGAAATCAAAGGAATGACACATAAAGAAAAGGCAAAGCAAGGAAGGTTGGATCAAGAAACTTCAACAGGAGGAGTTGAAGGTAATAGGTTGCATGTGTGACTTCCTAGCTGATTTGTGAATGCATGGTACTTGCATTTGTGTATTTGGTTCTTTTGCTGTCATTGACGGGTTTTTCTTAGTGTGACAGTGGTTTCAACCTTGCCTTGCCATTTCTGGATAACCATGGTGTGATGGGATTATTTTCTAGTTGAGCTTTGGATTGACGAAAGGTTTTGGAATCAGGTGCGGTGGTCTTAGGAAAATTCCCAAGGATTTGGGGTGGACGTGGTTTAATATCTGGGAATCCCTCGACAGGTGGGTGGAGACAGTCAAATTTCTCAAGGTATGGTGAAGAAACTATGAGGAATCCAAGATTCTTTTACACATTGTGATCTCTTAATCAATTTAGGCGAGATTGCAGTAGCCTGAGGGTGGAGGTGGTTTAATATCTGGGAATCCCTGTTTTTTTATGTCTTTAGATCCCACATTCATGCTTGGAATATTGCATGGGGGTGATTGGTTGAAAGAGATATTTGGTTAAGCCCAATATATGGTTGGGTTGTACATGGAAGTCCCTGACTTGGTTGGCTTTTGCATAAGTTAATAAAATTTATTTTCCTATTGTAATCTATGAGCACTTGTACTTGTTATTATGGTGATTTGATGGTTGTTATGTCATGGTTAATAATCTGGTTATAAGAAAGGATTTGCAATGTACTCTAGCTATGTCTTGTTCAGGATTTGATAAGTATTTGATGGTTAATGAATGCATGAGCTAAAAAATGTTATTATAGCTATTATGAGAGGGAAGTATAACTTTTGGGTGATTCTCATTTAAGTTTCGAAATCCTATGATCAGATATGCATTCATGACCTGAAGATTACATGTTCACCATATGTTTGGCGAAATGACTGTCATGGTTAGGTATCTTTAGGTCAATTCCTTGTTCAAGTTTTGTATATTAGAATTGTATTCAAGTATTTTATCATTATGGAAAGTATCGAGAAGTTATGGGTAGTGGTCTATAGGGTGGCCTAGAATTGTGGCTCAGATATGGGGTCCGCGCCCTATGAACTAGATAATTTGGGTTGCGACCGCATGGAGGAAGTTTTGTGCCTTTGGTTGTGTTGTGGCTCCTAGAGACAACCTTGAGTTCAAAATACCAGTGCCTAGGACATCTTGGAATTAGAGGTTAGATGTAGACAATTATAAGGATGCCTCTGACAGAATATGGATAAAGAGAATAATGGTTTTGGTGGTTCAGGAATGGTGAATACCTTGGAGTCTGATTCATGTGAATTACCCTATACTGCGAGAGGGATCAGGAAGCTGTATGGTTGGGTAGCTTTCAAATGAGCCAAGTATGAAACAATGAGCAGAGGCTTTCAAAATATGCAGAGGTGTTGAGAAGGAACGAAGGAGGAGGAACTCGTGAGAGACATGCTTAAATGTCTTAAGAATTTGTCTCCCGTGAACTCAGAAGAAGCGGATGTAAGTGGAATATGACCAACAACAGAGATTCATGGAGCACGAATTAAGGGATCACAAAAAATTTAACACATGAGAATTATACATACACGAATTCATGGATAAAAATTCATACCACTGACAGCTACATTACACGAATAATCAAAGCAGTAGAACATTGAAAGATGATTATACATAAACAGGAGATGACTGATAAACAAGAGAATACAGATACATACTACTTATTTCTCCATCTGGAATCCAAATAAACAACGTTGTATATCATATTATGTTCAAAAAAGTTCTCCCAAATATGTGTCTCAAAGCATAAAGAGCATAATCCTACATAATTACAGCAAAATTTCTCCAAAATTCAGAACCCTTGTTTCCTCTCTCAACTCCCTATATATAGAGTTCCCCTTGAGGGTTTACGATCAAATAATCATTCATGATTGGCCTAGGCATGTGAAAATCAAAATATCCTAACCAACTAGCAGAGCGTGCATTAAGCAATCACTCCTGTAATCAGAGAATCAAAACAAAATCAGGTGAAATCGAGATTTCACCAGCAAAACATCACAATCAAATAGTAAAAGAAAAACATAGTTGGCTGTGGAGGCCAAATCCTGGAATATTCAAAATGGGGTGGCAAGGAGTGGCTGTGAACAGGTTGGGTGTCTGGCTTCCATCACATGATTTCACCTGTTGTGGGAAGCCTCCACTCCCTCGTTCTCATGATTGACATTAACCGTTATGAAACGACTAGTCGTGCCATGCGTGCCTGGCTCTTTAGTGGAGATTTCGTGGACAAACTGAATCAACCATAGATGTGTTTGTTCCGCCAAAAACCCATGATGTGCTTAACTTGCAAAACTGGAGACCGAGCTTTAGAAGGGGGGCTGTGACATTAACACATAGCGGGACAGTTTAACACTGAAAAGGGTATGACAAAGGCCATGGAAGGGCTATTGATGACGTGGCAAGGAGGTGGGGCCCAAAATGATATCCCAAATCACAATCGGGAGTCACAGAGTTTTATTATGAGAAGTGGGACGTAAATGTTATTACTTGCGAAGGGCGATGCATGATGAGCAGGAGGTGACGTGGCGTGACGGAGGTGGGGCCCATCACTATATCGCATATCGAAATCAGGAGTTTTTATTATGAGAAAGTGGGAGTAAAGTTTATGGTTAGCGAAGTGCAATGTGTAATGGCGGAAAGGCGACGTGGCAGGACGGAGGTGGGGCCACTCGCAGATCGCAAGTAGGAGCTTTTTGTTATGAGAAATGGGGGATAAAGGTTATAACTTGTGATTTGCAAAGTGTGATGGGAAGAAGGCGACATGGCATGGCAGAGGTGGGGCCCAACTTATATCGCAAATCACAAGTCGGGGAGTTTAGCTATGAGAAATGGATGGTAAAGGATCTGTGATGTGAGATTTGCAATGAGCAAAGTGGTTGGTGATGCAAAAAGGTAAGTGGTAAGAGCTCTTTCTTCTTTTGATTGTGGGGTGTCCACCCGATCCGTGCTTGGAGTGTTTGCCTTTCCATGTTGCCTTATCGTTCCTAGAAACCACAAGCCAACAGGTTGGAGGGTCACAAATGTACTCATGTAGTCTTGTGGATGCAGTTGGGAGTCTAGGTCACTAAAAAGGATATCTAGCTTAGGGTTTAGTCACCTAGGGTGGTTCTTTGGTCCCCGAGTGTCCTGTAAGCCCTGTAGGATGTCAATTTGTGGTCAACAAGTCTCACTTGTCAGCCCCACTTTCATAAATTAACATTGGAGGTCATGTCATGTCATATTAACTCTTTGTCTCATGTTTACCTTGGTAGACCAGTGAAATTGGGTAAATGCGGGAAGGGGGGGGGGGTGGGTACAGATTGGTATGAGAGCGAGGTTGCAACACTGGAACTCGGGGTAAAAGTGAATGTCATACATGCATGTCAATGTCTATGTCGTTGTTATGCATGCATTTTCATGCTTATGGTTGTCATGCATGAGGTCATTGTATGTGTTATTGTTATCTTGCGTAATGTTGATATATTGATCTAATTATGTATATACATGTATCGTGCTAATCTAGATCAATTTTGTAGATGAGATAGCCTCCCTTGAAATTCACCGAGCTATGTTGATTATGTTTATATTTTTTTATCTGACATTTTACATTTGTGGGAAGAAGAGGATAAAACATGACTAGCAGAATGGTAAATTATAGTTCACAAGACTTGCCTTATAAAGAAAATGAGTAGCACAAATAGGAGTACTCTCCTAACACAATAGATAATTTGAGGAGTTTAAAGGTAGATATCAGAAGTTGTAAGGAGGATAATGATATAACCATTTAGTCACAGAAAATAATTTCCAAGGCACAGGAAAATAAAGCATTAGTCAATACAGTTATCCTTAAGATTTTTTCATATTTCCAGAGATAGGGATAGTCACAGATCAATTATGGACATAAGGATAAGACTAATTGGGCATATGGTAGTAGGTCTCATGGTGGGCATGGGTTGGATAGGGATGATATAATAAGAGATGGAAGGTTCTTTGATACACCTGATAGGAGAGGCAATGGCTACGCATTCTATTCTAGTTTTGGTTCAGACATGTATCGTGGTCATCATCGCTAATATCCTTATAGGAAGAGTGAGAGGGAATATTTTCTAGATGAGTTCAAGAAAGCCAAGCCACCTACATTCAATGGAGATTTGAATAAATCGAAGGATGCAGAGTTATGGTTGGTTGGAATGAAGAATTTATTTGAGCTACATGATTACACAATGAACATGAAGGTCGAGATACCTATTTTTAGTATCAAAGGGAAAGAAAACATTTGGTGGGAATATGTGAAGAATTTTAGAGACATCAGGATAGAGGAATTAATTTGGCACAAATTCAAGAGAATTTTCAAGAATAAGTACTAGTTAGAATGGTACTATGAAGAAAATTTCAAGGAGTTCTATGAGATGAAGATGGGATCCATGAAATATGAAGATTACATGACTAAGTTCTTAGAATTGTTGAGGTATGTGCCTTACCTTAAGGATGAGAATATTTTTTTTTTAGAATTTATCAGTGGACTGCCTTAAGCATTCAAGGATCAAATTGAGTATGATGAGCCTTGGTTGCTGGAAGAATTCATAGAAAATTTGGAGCACTATTATGAGCAATTGAATCATAAGATCAAGTCTAAGAAAGGTTGGAATGAGAATTACAAGACTAAATGAAAGTGGCCATTGAAGCGGGGAAGACCTCAGGATGCAGGTGAGAAAGAAAATCCTACTCCTTACAAGAAGTTTAATGGGTAGAGAAGGGAATTGTTGCATTGATGGATATGTGGCAAGGATAATCGCAAGAAGGATTATCCTCTGTATTAGGGTGGAGGACCTGAGATATAAAATTTCCAGGAAGCGTAGATAATTGTGGACGTGGGCTAGATAATTCCTCAAATTTATGCAGCATTGAATAATAGGAATATAGATCACCAGGCATCCATTATCGACTTGGAACGTAAGCTCTATGATCTAGTTGTTTCCATTTTGATTGACCTTGGATTTAATTATAGTTATGTTAATCATGACCTAGTGGATAAGTGTGGCTTGAGTAAATAGGTGCATGAAGAGTCTTGGTTGGTGCAATTGGCTACATTTACTAAGAAACGAGTTCATCATTGGGCAAGATCTTGTGCATTTGAGCTGAATGGTATGCCTACATCAACGCATCTCAATGTGTTTCCATTGGGATCATACAATATGCTTATGGGTATGGATTGGTTGTACCTTCACAGGACTAAGGTGGATTGTTATGAGAAAGCTATAAAGTGCTTGGATGATAATGGAAAGAATAGAATCTTGCAGGGTAAGAATAAACCTACATCGGTGATAATGGTTATAGATATGCAGGCAAAGCACATTTGTAGGAAAAGGTGTGTGTTGTTTGCAGTGCATGTTTCCAGTGACAAAGGAAAGGTTTTTGAGGAGGAGTAAGTCTTAAAGAGGTATCCAATTTTGCAGCAGTTTCAGGATGTATTTCCAATAAATATGTCAGAGTTTACTCCTCATAAGGAAGTGAATTTCTCTATTTTTTTGGTACAAGGAGCAATGCCAGCATCAAAGGCACCTTACAGGATGAGCACTCAAAAATTAGTGGAAATGAAGCCGCAGTTGAAGGAAATTCTTGAAAAGAGATACATAAGGCCAAGTGTATCACCACAGGGTGCACCAATGTTGTTTGTGAAGGATAAGGACGATACTCTCATGTTTTTCATTGATTACAAACAATTGAACAAGGTGACGATAAATAAAAAATATCCATTGCCACGGATCAATGGTATATTTGATAAGTTGAAGGGAGCAACAATGTTCTCAAATATTGATTTGAGATAAGGATATCATCATGTACACATCAAAGAAGAGGACATTTAAAATATTTATTCCGGACCATGTATGGGCATTATGAGTTTTTTGTGGTTCCTTTTGGTTTGACTAATGTTCCAAATACTTTCATGTGTTTGATGAATAGTGTTGCATCCATAACTGGACAAGTTTGTGATACTATTCATTCATGACATATTGATATGTTAATACTATTGAGAGATAATCAACTGTATTCCAATTTTAGCAAGTGAAATTTATTTCAGACAAAGGTACATTAATTGAGACATGTTGTTTCCAAGAAAGGCATAATAACGAATCTAGAAAATATCAGAGCTATCATGGAATGGGAAGCTCCTAGGAATGTGGATGAGATGAGATCATTCATGGGGTTAGCAGGTTATTATAGGAGGTTCATCAGGAACTTCTCATATATTTCATATCCTATTACATATTTGTAGAGAAAAGGAAAGAAATTTGAATGGACAGAGGAATGTGCATCTAGTTTTGAGCAATCGAAGTAGTTGCTTACAAATTCTCCAGTTCTAAAGATCACAGATCCATAAAAATAATTCATGGTATGTACATATTCTTGCAAGAGAGGACTTGGTGGAGTGTTAATGCAAGAGGGACATGTGGTATGCTACGATTCAAGGAAATTGAATGATCACAAGAAAAATTATGTGACACATGATCTTGAGTTGGAAAAAATCATTCATGCCTTGGAGACGTGGAGGTACTATCTTCTTGGTAGGGAGTTTTTGTTGATGATTGATCACAGTGGGTTGAGATACTTGTTTGACCAAACTAATCTGAATTCTAGGAAAGTTAGATGGTTTTCTACTCTCAACGAGTTTTATTTAGAGATCAAGTACATTAAGGGAAAAGAAAACATGGTTGAAAATTATCTTAGTAGAAGAATGCATGTAAATCACATAGCAGTTATGAGTTCATATGGGACAGATTTATAGGATGAGATATTACATGCATGACAACAGGATGGCATGTACTAGTAGCTTAAGCATGGGTTACAGCAACAAAGTACAAGTGATCAAGATGTAGATTATCATCTCATTTCAGATGGTTTGGTGATATTTAAGGACAAGATCTATGTGCTGGACAATGGTGAGCTCACGAAGCTTATCTTGAGGGAATTTCATGTTAAGCTCTATTCAGGTCATCTGGGATATCAAAATACTCTGACAACTATGAATACATTGTATCATTGGCTGAACTTGAAGAAATAGGTGGTTGAGTTCTTCGCAAGGTGTTTGGATTGTCAACATGTAAACGTAGAGTGCAAGAATATAGATGGTTTATTATAGCCGATTCTGATTCCAGAGTGGAAATGGGAATCAATTTCCATGGATCTCATCACATATTTTCCAAGGACATATAGACAACATGATTCCAACATGGTTATGGTTGACAGGTTGACCATGGTAGCTCAATTCATTCTAGTGAAGTCTACTAATTTTTCTAGTGAGGTAATTGATGTCTTCATCAGGGAGATAATGAGATTGCATGGTGTTCCCAAGAATATCATACCAAACAAGGATTCTAAGTTCACTTCTAGGTTTTGGAAGGATTTGTTTGCAGACAAAGTTGTATTTTCATACAACTTTTCATCCACAAACATATGGACAAACATAGATGGTTAAAAATATTCTGGAGGACATGATAAATATGTATGTTAGGCACCAAAAAAGTAAGTGGGAAGAGTACCTTACATTGGTAGAGTTTCCGTACAATGATGGAGATCAGGAGTCCTTGAGGATGAGTCTAATTGAGGCACTTTATGGGTGGATTTGTAACACTCCCATCAACTAGAGTGATCCAGTGAAAAACATACTAATTCGACTAGACATGTTGGAAAAAATGGAACATGAAATGCAGGTTATCAAGAAGAATATAAAGGAAGCATAGGATGGAAAAAATATTTATGAAGATAAGCACATGGTGTTTAAGGAGTTTCAGGTTGGGGAGCATGTGTACTTTCACATCAAGCCCAAAATTAGCTCCTTGAGGATTGGGACATGTGCCAAGCTGGAACCTTGGTATTGTGGACCTTTTGAGATCCTTGAGAGGATTGGACCAGTGGTCTACAAACTTGCACTACCTTTGGCAATAAAATTCCATGATGTTTTCCATGTTTCATTGCTTAAAAGATATGTGAAGGATTTTGATCATGTGACTAAATGGTATGTATTTCCGGTGGAACCAAAAGAATAATTACATCCATAACCTCAGTGAATATTGCAGCGGAAACAACTCATGCTCTGGAACATAGCAATCAAGAAATTTAAAGTGCAATAGAAGCACTTTGGGCCCGATGAAGCTACCTAGGAGACAACTGATTAGATACAAGATTTGTATCCTTCATTATTTTCTAGTTGAGAAAAAGGAGTTTTGGTATATGTACATATCTATGTGTGGTTGTTCTTGTAAATACCATAATGAGTTGTGTTATAACACTCCAATAAGTGGTATGATTATCATGTTTGTCATGTTGGCCATGGTTTTCAGTATTTATTTATTGTAAATACTACATCAAGCTAAGTTATAAAGCTCCATAGGCAGTATGTTTTGGTTTTTGACGATTTTTCCGGTCATAGGTGTCATAGAACACCAAGGATGATGTTCCTCCAAGGGAGAGGGGTTTGTAATAACCCTAGGTTAAAATTTCATATAATAACTTTTATAAAGGAAAATGAATAAGACCAAGGTCATGGGACATGTATTTTGAGTTGAATTTTGGGAAAAAAATCCCAGTGGGTGTCACTTTTGGTTTTTTATGGCTAAGTAAATTGGCAAAGGAATTGAAAAAGACAAAGAGGAGTTATTTGGCATTTTATTTATGAAAATAAAGGAAAATAGGAGTAAAGGGAGATGAAAGGTCACAAATTTTCATGAGAGGTAAATTGAAATAAAAATAGAGGAAAGTGAAGAAAATAGAGGCCTCAATAATAAAAATGAGCCTGAGGATCTGTTCATAACTTTTGTTGGTTTTTCTTTTGTTAGTTTAATTTTGGAGCTCTCTCTATTCTCTCATACTATTGCACACTCAGATAATTCTTGGAGCACTCTATTATTGGATAAAGGAAAGTAAGGAAAGACAAGGAAAGAAAAGGAAGGACAAGGAAAGCAAAGGACAAGCAAGGAAGGTTGGATCAAGCAGCTTTAGCAGGAGGAGTTGCAGGTAACAAGTTCCATGTGTGACTTCCTAGCAGATTTTTCAATGCATGGTACATGGATTTGTGTATTTTGTTATTTTTTTGTTATTGGCATGTGTTTTTCTTGGTGTGACAGTGGTTTCAACCTTGCCTTTCCATTTTCGCATAGCCATGGCGTGATGGGATTTTTTTCTGGTTGAGCTTTGGATTTCCAGAAGGTTTTGGAATCGAGTGAGGTGGCATTAGGAAAATTCCCAAGGGTTGGGGGTGGAGGTGTTTTAATCTCCTAGAAGCCCTCGAAAGGTGGGTGGAGACAGGAAAATTCCTCAAGGTATGGTGAAGAAACTATGAGGCATCCAAGCTAGTTTTGGGTATTGTGATCTCTTGACCGGTTTTGGTGAGATCACGGTAGCATGAGGGTGGAGGTGGTCTAATGTTCGAGAATCCATAGTTGCTTGTGTATTAAGATCACACATTCATTCTTTGAATATGGTACTAGGGTGATTTTTTGAAAGAGAGATTTGGTTCAGCCTAATCTATGGTCGAGTGGTATGTGGAAGTCCTTGACTTGGTTATATTTTTCATAAGTTAGTAAGAGCTATTTTTGTATTGTAATGTATGATCACTTGTAATTTTTATTATGGTGATTTGATGGTTATTATGTCATGGTTAATAATATGGTTATGTGATGGTTATAAGCATGATTTGCAATGTACTCTAGCTATGTCTTGTCTAATATTTGATAAGTATTTGTTGGTTAATGAATGCATGGGCTAACAAATGTTATTTCAACTATTATGAGAGGGCACTAGACCTTTTTGGTGATTCTAAAATAAGTTTCAGACTCCTATGATCAAATATGCATTCCTGACCTGAATAATACATGTTAACCATATGTTTAACAAAATAACTGTCATGGTTAGGCCTGGTTAGGTCAAATCCTTGTTCAAGTTTTGTATTATTAGTATCGTATTCAAGTATTTTATCATTCTAGAAAGTCAAGAATTTTTGGGTCGTGGTTTGGAGGCTGGGTTGGAATTGTGGCTCATATCTCAAGACTGCACCCTATGAATTGGATAATTTGGGTTGCAATCACATGGAGGCAGAGTTGTGCATGCAGTTGGGGAGTCACAACTACACTCATATAGGATTTTGCATGCAGTTGATAGTCTTAGTCGCTGAAAAAGCTATCCAGCTCAAGGTTTGGTTACTTGGGGTGGTTCTTTGGCTCCTGAGTGTCCTATAATCCCTATAGGATTTCATTTTGTGGTAAGTAAGTCTCAATTTTTGGCCCCACTTCCATAACCGAAGCTTGGAGGTGGGGTCATGTCATAGTAACTCTTCGTCTCATGTTTACCTTGATAGAGTAGTGAAATTGGTAAATGTAGGAGGGGGTGGGAGGTTACTTGCGAGGCTTCTAAGGTATCCTTCCTTCCTTCCATGGATTATTTTCTATTTGATTTTTCAATAGATGTAATTAATAGCATTCAAGAACCAATGTTGGCATTAATGACAACATCATTCAACAGTATTCCCCTTTTTCATTGATGGAAACACATACTCCCCCTGCGATCACTTCTATGCTTAACTCCATGTCTATTATATTATTTTCCTGAAATTTTCTCTCCCCCTTTAAAATCAATGGAAAAGGGTTACTCGCACTCACGAAATATCTTCTTCTAACTTCCTACAAAAATCTTGTCTTCCTGTAACTGCTTCTTTCCCTTTGACCAATTATCTACCTTTAATGCTTGCTACAATAAACCACCTTTCTCCCCCTCATATGCTATGCTTCACATAGGTCACCACAATTGATTCCACCTAAGCCTTATGAAATTATGTCTATGACTTTTCTTTTCAAACCCGATACCAATTGCTGGAAATATTGAGAGGGGGTGAGGCAATATTTCCTTTAAATCAATTATCTTTTAATATTCAGAGCATTAAATTCACATTGGAATTAGATAAAACATAAATCAAAATTACATTACATGAATAGTTAATAACACCATTCAAAAATGCACCACATCAAGAAAGTACACGATATATTTTTAGGTGGAAACCCTTCCCGGGAAAAAACCACTGAATTCTTCTCCACTAGAGAAAATTTGAGGTAAGAAATGGGCCTCAAAACAAAAATCAAATTTATAAGAATCAGTAGGATTAAATATGATGATTTAAATCATGGGGTATGATTCACCATACTGGGGTAAAAAGGTAAAAAGATAAAATAATCATAATAATTAATACATTTTCAACTCACATTTTCAATTTATCTCTCAATGATTTACTCAAATTTTGACTGGGACCACACCTTGGATGCATAATTTATTTTTTCATCCGAGTACCCATGTTTCATAATTTTGATGGACCCTACTACACAAAAATGTGAAATACATGAAAAACCTTATTGCAGTCACATTTTTTCATGTTTTTCACGTTTTTGTGTATTAGGGTGCATAAAAAGTATGCAACATGGGTGCTCTTTGGGTGAAAAATTAAAATTTTAATCCAATGAGTGCTCCCACTCAACATTTGAGTAGAATCATAGGGAGATGAGTTAAAAATACGAGTTGAAAAAAAAGTTATTTTATTTTTTCCCTCCAAAACTTGATGAGTCAATCTAATCTTATTTTATTATTTCTAATACAATTTTATAATATTCCTTAGGAGGCCGATTTTAGACTTCAAAATTTCTCTAATGAAATATTGGTTTTTTCAAGATTAAATCAATGGGAAGCTCCAACTTCCAAATTTATCAGCCTCAACTGAAGGAGGCTCCAAACCCATGGTTTACAGGCTCCATCATGAAGGATGCTCCAATGTCGTGGTTTACTAGCTCAAAATAGAAGGACACTCCAATGCCTTGGCTTTAACAAATCCTACAAGAAGGATGATCCAACGCCATGGATTTATCAAATACTACTAGAAGGATGCTACAACGTCCTGTGCAAGCTCCAACCTGCCCTAGCACCACTCTGTCTCCCTTAAGTGTTATCAAGATCCAACCTAAATGATACTCCACTCTCCTGCCTTGCACCATCCTGCCACCCTGGATATAGAAAATAAAATAATATGATAGAATATGTTTCTCTGTGACTGCACTTAATCACTGTGTTTGATAACCTCTGCTTCAATCACTATCCAACCACTGTTGTCAATGTTCATTGTCACTGCCTCTACCTCTTCCTAATAGCCACTCACTTTTAGTTGATACAAACACACACACACACACACACACATACACACACACTTACAATACTGCTTCTGCGACTGAAACCCTAGCTCAATAACCAACAATCCATCAAAATTATTTGCTCAAACAAAACCAAAATTCTATAAGTATATTAATCTTTAGTAACAACATACTCTGGCACATCCATCAATTATTTTCTTTGCTCTTCAACTACAATATCAAATCCCAGGAAACAATAATGATCAACATCACATCAAAACCACAGCTTCTTCTAGATAACAATACATCCAACAATCTTTCTTCTTTTAACAATGCTGCAATGCAAAGTTTGTTCATCTATGGAGGTATCAATACTACAATACTTTGTCTTGGCCACAAATAATTAACACAACGATTCTAGTCTACAGTCAACACAATACTTTTTCTCTCCAATTGTAATATGATCTCAATAAAACCATTTGTCAAATATACTTGCTCAATCACTATATTTCTATGGTTTCCACTACTAGTGTTCAATCACACAAGAGATTACTATTCTATCCACTTGTCATAATACTACATATAACTTATATTTGAATAGCTACTTATGTAAAAAAGTTTTACATCCACCATTTAAGAGATCAAACCCTATCTTATAATGTTGAAAACACCAACAACAACCCTATATGATCTATCATTGTACTTTATTAAAATAAAAATTCACAAACATATAACAAAATCAAGACAATTTGTCTCTATAACACAAACCCTAGCAACAATGACCACTGTCTCAATAATAGAAATAAGATTCTCACCAAAACATATCAAAAATTTATTTTGACCTTACAAAAATTCCATCACACATACATCAACCTCTGCATGCACCTTGTTGTGATACCCTAGAAGAACCGTTCAATAACACTTTAAATGCATCTCTCTACAATAATATGCTCATCAAATAATTGAGAACATACTTAGACTTCATTAACACTCAGCTATACAAACAAGTCATAATCCAACAAGACATGACACCCACTTTTTTATTGTAAGATAATTCTTCAGGTACAAATATTACTCAATCTGTCATCACACCAACTCAATGATCTCTATAGGAGCATGCCTTTAGGTTTCAAACACACCGCTTAACACACATTTTCACTCCACAAGAATACACTTCAACCTCTAATTCACTCTGTAACACCACTCCCTATTCACATGGCGCCTGAAAATGTTCTTAATACACTAGTACAATATAAATAACAGATCGATCCATCTTCTACTGCATACAATCCCTGCATACACACTATTATGTCATTGTTAGGAGCATTTTTCCTCTGATCTAGAAACTACCAATGACCTTTGCACGCATTGTATCTATTTTTATGGGGAATCCATGATAGAACAGATCACAGGAGCACACATAGACTTCAATAAAATCTAGCTTGGGTTGATCCACAATATACACCATTCCATCCAAACCAGATCAATGCATAAACATCAAAAAAAGGTTATATTATTCCAATCCTAAAGCCCAATTGACTACTTTGTTTCATCATGCTAGAATATATTCTTACACCCAAGTTAGATTTCAGATTAAAAAATGCTAGATCAACTTTGACTACTCGAGATATAAATACATTTTTAGAGCCATTGCATGATAGTCACTTTGGTTTTATGATTTCATATGATCCCTACAAGGGGTATGTGTTTAAACCAATTATTTCAATGATTTGACCAAGACGTGTTTAATGCTTATTCAACCAATGATCCATTATGCTCCTCTCTAGGAAAATAATAATAATAATAATAATAGTAATAGTAATAAATAAATAAATGGTTTCCTCAAGAATTCAATTTCTAGCCACCACAAAAAAAAAAATAATAAACCCCAGAGATAATGAATCTTCCCTTTATTTTAAGTTGATACACAAAAAAAAAAAAAAAATTCAATATAGAAGCTCGAAGATCCTTGTTGAACTCGAACTTTTCTTTACTATATAAAAGTTGTTCCAATAAACACATTTCCTCATGTCGATTACAAAGAATCCTTATAAAAATATGTGAATAACCTCAGAGGAGGCTCGTAATGCGGAAGTTAGAGATGAGTTAGACCACAGATGTGCAGTATATATCCAGTGAAGAACCTCCAGAACACACATAAAAAAAGCAATAATTAATCCCAAAAAAGACTTCAAGAATTTTGGCTTCCTACACAAGAATAAACGTGACTTCCCCTGGCCTCAGAACATGCTTTTAAATACATATATTTCATTGAAGAGTTGATGCAATAATTTTAAGAGAAATCAAGCCCCTTTTAGAATGGTGAAGGGGACTTCTGGGAGTTGACTTGAAATAAAGAAGGGAAGATGACATGTACGAATTGGAAATTTTGAAATTCAAATTTCAAATAATATTTGGAGCCAAAATTAATTTCTACTTGGAGGTTGACCAGCCAATAAATTTAATTATCATATTTCCCTTGACCATGACTAAGCCCATCATTAGTTTAATTTAATTGTCTTGAATTAAGATTCCATTTTTCAACCAACTGCATGCAAAATATTCTTTGGGGCATCTTGACCACAAATGGAGGCTTCAATCTTTGATCAAGAATTTATCCCAAACCGCGACGAGACTCATGATGTGATACCTACCATTGAAACCAACATGATGAAGATAATCAAGTGATGAAGGTATCTGGAGAAAAATCATTGATCTTCATCCTCAATAACTTCAACAAGTGTGGGGCTTCTAGGGTATCCTTCCTTCCTTCCAAGGCTTCTTGCCTATTGGAGTTTTCAATGGATGCAATTAAGAGTGTTCAAGAACTGATGTTGGCATTAATGAAAACACCATTCAACAGAGAAATGGTCATCAATATCAATATATCCATCATTATTTTTATGTATTTTCCTATCTTACATGAAAAATTGAATTTTAAGATCTAAAAGCCATGATTAAGTCATCATATAGATAAGAGAGTGAAGAATTTGAATTTGAATACCCACATAGTAATATTTCGTCCTCTTCATGATCTGCTTTTGACCCTAGGATCATTATTAAAGCAAATGGAAAAGAGAACATGTTTAGTTAGTTATGATAGTTCTCCCAATGATGCATTGATTCAAGATTCCACACCTAATAGTCATAGCACTAACTTGGAGTCTATTCGGATCCTCAAAGAGATATACTCAACCCTACGAAACTTCTTATTAGTGGAAAAATGTACCTAGAATATCCAAAAGGTTTTTCTTAAATAAATTTCAATTATTTACCAAAATAATCCCTGCGATGGCATCACCTACCATAATATCATTCTTTAATTACTTAGTTGAATGTTGTAGAATCACCTTCATACACATTTATTGTTGAGAATTGGGTAGGGCAATGATTAATTCAAATTATATTCTTGATAATTACTTGTGAGCTTACTTATTTTACTTATTTCTTCTCTTCTTAGCTTATTTAGTCTTTCTTCAAGTCAATTACAAAAAACAAAAGAGACACAAATTTAGGCTCTTCGAGCCAAGGAAAAACCTCTCCCTCTTGGAGAGGAAAACCCACGAGAAATTATTCTTACAGACTTTCAGATGATAAGTACCATGACCATGACACAAACCCTAGACCTTTATATGCCTTCAAGACCTTTTCACCACTTCTTCATTGATTCCTTGAGCTGATCCTTCTTTCTTGCACCGTCCTGCACCGAACTTCACCAAGACTAGAAAGTTTGATATTTACTTGTATTCTTCCTTCTTTATCTGACTGTGATCCTTACTCAACATTTTTTTAGACATTACTGTTTAGCACTTTTTTTATATACAACCTTCAACAGTCTTCGTATTTATTTCTCCACAAAACTCCCTTTGATAACGTCTTTCTTCCTTTCTTATACTTAACTTATTATGAACAAACTTACTTCAATATTATTCTTGAACTTTCTGTGACTACGTGGATATAGGATGATTGTAATCCTATTATGCACCTTTAGATTCTTGACTGTATAACCATGTATCATTTATTTATAGACCTCACTGCAATACTTCTTATATATATATATATATTCCTCATTAGGATGTGAAGTCCATGCCTGGATATGTAGTACACACTGTAATTGGCAATATGTTATTATGTCATGTGATCTGTACTTATAATGTATGATCTGCACTTCTAATATGATCCGCTCTCTTTATATATAATCCATTATTCTTATATATATAATCTTCTCGAGAATAACAAAGACTTGTCTAAAGTTGTTATACTTCAAATAAGTCACAATCAACTTATATATAGTGGCATACTTTCCTATTTTAGGCCGACCCACCAATCTGACTGTAGGTCGACTTGTCCATAGCTTGTAGGCTGACATGAAGAACTTATTTTCCAGTGTGTTGAAGGCTATTATGAGCAGAGGTACTATCATAATACTTGAGCCATTTCTCCAAGGTTGTATAACAAGGTCTTGAGTCATATTTATCTGACTAGACTTGTCATATACATGACTCCTAATTACATTTATAACTAGAATACAAATCCTAATATACATAAAGATGAAGTATATTGACCTATAATAAAATATTGCTTATGAAACCCATGAGGCAAGCATATCAAAAACATATTTTATTATCTTTTGTCTTCTTCTTTGCATAAATACATAATTACATAGTCAATATCAAGACCGATCCTAGTTACACTTTGCAACACTACGTCTTAACTAGGGAGGTATTCATATAGGTACATGGTCGCTTTCAAACTAAAGAATCTCATAAGAAGAATTGGATTGGTAATCACATATATATAGCATCATATCAACCAGCATTGTCCTAGTACAAGGCCTTAACTAACAACCCCATCTCACAACGAGACAAAGGGCTACAATTCTGGCGAGACACATGACTTATAGACACCAGTCATTGTATTTCCAAGGTACATACTCCACCCAGGTGTTCCCAGAGTATGACCTTCTTGGAATATTCTTCTCTTAGGTAGCCAACCCACAAATAATATCGGTCCTCGACTACTCTTACCTTGAATTCTCTATCACATTCTCAAAGTGTATCGAATGCCAGATGATTACCAAATCCTCCATTTTGTCTTCTAGGTGAAGACCAGAATGATGTGTCTATCTATTCTCTCCACACGCCCTTCACTAAGACTTATGGTTGTTAATACTGGTCTAGTGCATGACACATGTATTAGAGAATCATATACGTCACTCCCTCTTAACTCAGGAAGGACATACTTCAAGTTTCTTCCAAGAAAGAAACTTACCATCAGGCTCCCTCTCAACCAGGGAACTGTAGTAGAAATGGTGAGATACCCAGCTACTCATGAAGAATTCCTCCCCTAGATGTCATGGATTTTGATATTGATGAATATTCAACATTTGGCTTCATAGGGGACATATCATCCATCACTTTCAATCACAAGTCATGTCAACTATCAGAAAGTGATTCATCAGACTTCCTTATCTGGGCCACATTTATGCTATGCTTCTTTCCTTCAAACCATATCCCAAGGATCTTATGTCCTTCCACATGATTGGCAACCCTGCATAAACTCATCCAGATAAACATATACATATGAACTTTTAAATCAAAAGTTATATTAGTGATGATCTTTCACCATGACATCTTCCTGTAGGCATCAACATCCTCTATTCAGATTGACATACCTCCTAAAGATATGTCTTGTCAAGGCTCTTTTTGTTTACCATACTTCTATCGGAGTTTACATAGCTTCCTAGGAGATCTCCTAGTCACATATTCTTGGTTTCCAAATGATAACCACTTATTTACATGGTTGCACTTCACGATCCCTTCAATTTTTTCTACGCACAACTTCATACCCATGAACTTCCAATATCCAGTTCCTTGTTTGTATACAACTACCTCATATTCCATATGAGGACATATTTAATTTTGTTAGGATATTCCGACACATACGAAATAGTTAAGAATAACTTAGTCTAGTGTAGAGTTAGGTAAATTGTGTTTCTTTACCATGTACATTTGTAACTTATAATCCGACGATCATGATTTGTAGTGATCCAACGGTTATCTCTCACCTTGGTATTAACGACACTTGATCCGTGGCTTAACACTCAATTGGTCCATGATCTCTATTTAAAGAGCATGGAGGGTCATTTTTCTGATAAACATTTATGAGAGAAACATATGTAACCTTTATTTTTATATTAATAAACTGCCTGAAGTGGCCGCGTTGGCTTAGGCCGTGGACTGTTTCCCTCTTTAAGCGTTTTAACCATGTGATTATACTGGTGTACTGATTTGTGATCTATTTGTGAGTAGTGACCTTTGGTTCTTGATCTAAGGAACTTACCCTGTAAATTCGTACATGGTATCAAAGCTATTTTGAGGGCCGCGTCTGTTGTTGATCAAAATCCGAAGCTGGTTTGACTGCATGCGAATGCCGTTTTGTATATCTACTATTTCTAAACATTTTTGGGCTTGGAGAATTACTCGCTTGTGTCCGGAGCATCTGTTACAGTGAGGAACACCTTTCATTTCATGCGAAAAGGTTTTCGGCTGCCCAAGTTATGACAGTTTAGATCTAGAGGTATAAAACATCTATTTTGCAGTTATATTTGTTAATAGTTTTGCTTATTTCGGTTTTTTTTTTCCTGTTTATTTTCGGTATTAAGATTTTATTTATTTTCCAGATCTATACCCTCTTCTTTGTGTATGCCCTTTGCTGTGCGCTGCGTGCGATCTCGGCAAATCAGAAACAGGAAATATGATTTTTTTTTTCTACGTATGCTCTTTCAGAAATGGGGAAAAAAGTGATAGTTGCCGGTAAGGCTAACCGAAAATCTAACATTTTGACGTAAGGCTTTGCATTTCATTTTTTTTTTGCTTGGTTTTTGTGTTTTTTTGTGCCAAAAAAAAAAAAAAAAAAAAAAAAAAAAACCTTCCTCCTTTCATACAATAACATGATCCTTTTACTATCTCACTTGGTGAGGGGTTAGTTTATGAGAATAGAGGTCTTGGGTTCAAGTTTCCTTCTCAAGCTTCTTTTGTAAAAAGGTTTTGTTTGAAGGGGCGGAATTAAAAAAAAAAAAAGCCGCACTTCATCCCGTTCTCGTAACTATTCGGCATCTACAACTCAGATTTTTCAAAAGGCATAACTTCTTCATCCGGAAGCCGTTTTTTGAGCCGTTTTTTTTTAAACGGCCTAATTTTTCGAGATGTTTCTATTGGAGCAGTTATTTTTAGCTTTTCTCAGCTTTAGTTTAAAAAAATAAATGGAAAGTGCATGCCCGATTATTCTTGACAGCACCAATTATTTCCAATGGCTACCTCACATGGTAGATATACTTAGAAGTAAAGGGATTTATAGAATAGCCACAGGACAAGAAACTAAACCTTATGATGATGATAAAGCTGCTAAATGGGAAAATAAACAAGATTAAGCACGAGGGTTGATAGGAATGTCCATTTCTCAAGATCTTCGATTTCATATCCTTGACATTGACACCCCTGATGAAGCCCTAGAAAAGCTAAAATCTGCTTTTGGAATTCAAAACCAAATCAGGGCCCACCAGCTTGAAAATGAGTTTCTTACTTTGGACCCCAATAATTTCTCCTCCATTGAAGATTTTTTGTCCAAATTTAAGACCCTCAGAATTCTTTTAGAAGGTTGTAATATCAAAAAGGATGATGGTAGCCTCATCTATTGCATTCTTGCTAAGCTTGGCCCTGCATACTCTGTATTTGTTTCCACCTTCCATTCCACTATAGAAGCCATCATTTATTCTACAAGAATCCCTCTTTTGATGCCTTTTGTGATTCTTTGATAAGAGAACAAGAAAAATTTTTACACCTTGGTCTTATCACTGCTGGAAACGCTTCTAAGAAAGCCTTAGCAGCCCAACAACAACCATATCAAAAGAATCCCAAGAAGTAGTATCCTAAAAAATATGGTCCTAAACCAAACAAGGGCCCTAAGCAATTTTAGCTGCAAACTGAAAAATCGAATCACCAAATTAATAAGGCAAATCAAAACAAAGGGAAGAAGACAGATAGACATTGCAACTTTTGCAATTGGGATAGCCATATAGAGTCCAAATTTTTTAAGAAGATGGAAGCCTTAGAAGCAACAATGAAGAAGCACAACATCAATTTGGAGCACTCTTCACCTTCATCTTCAGGCATGGCACTTTATGCTTGTGGTTTTCAAGCATCAAGATCTGGTTATGCATTAAATGTATCTTCATCTTCTCCTTCTCATGAATGGCTCATTGATTCTGGAGCTTCTTACCACATGGCTAAAAATAAATCCATGTTTTCTTCTTTAAATTATTGTAACACCAAACATATTTATGTTGGTGATGATAGATCTCTTAGTGTTGTAGGATCTGTAACCATTCATCTAGATAATGTTTAGTTTAATGATGTACTATGTGTTCCTACCTTGTCATGCAACCTTCTATTTGTTTATCAAATAACTCATTCAGGTGAAGGGAAAATAGTAGAATTCTCACCTCATGATGTTGTAATCAAGGACCTCAAAGATCCTAAACATATTTTAGCTACTGGAATTGCTGATGATTCCACAAGGTTGTATAAGTTTGACAAATTTGGGTCATCCTCTCTTCCCTCCGTTTTTGTTGCTCATAATGATGATGTGAGCAAACTTTGGCATGAGCAATTTGGTCACTTAAACTATTGCTCTCTTTAAACACTATGTAAGGAAAATATGGTGATGGGCCTTCCTATGGTATCTTGCCGAGATGGTGTTTACTCTGGATGTGTACTCAGAAAATATCATCATGATATTTTTGACAAACGTGCCTCTTGGCACGCTTTAGCCCCTTTGCAACTTGTGCACAGTGATTTATGTGGTCCACTTCTTGTTGTTTCTTTCTTTGGTTGCAAGTATTTTTAAATTTCATTGATGATTTTTCCAGACGCACTTGGGTATATTTATTAAAACTCAAGAGTGAAGTTTTTAACATGTTCTTGGCCTTTAAGGCCTTTGTTGAGAAACATCTGGACATCAAATTCTTAGGCTAAGATCAGACAATGGCGAAGAATATGTTAACAACAAATTTATCAACTTCTGCACTGAGCATGAAATTCAATTGCAACATATTGTTCCATATACTCCACAACAAAATGGTGTAGCTGAAAGGAAGAATCGCACCTTAAAAGAAATGGCTAATTGTATGCTTCAATCTAAAGGACTTGGTCTCAATTTTTGGGCAGAAGCCATTAATGTGAAAGTTACATAGTAAATCGCACTCCTATTCAGGTTTTAAAGAATATAACTCCAGAAGAATCTTGGAGCTCAATCAAACCAGATGTAAGTCACTTTCATGTTTTTGGAAGTGGTGCTTGGGCCCATATTCCAGATGCGAAACATAAAGCCTTAGAACCTAAGAGTGAAAAATGCATTTTTGTTGGATATTATAAAGATGTCAAAGGATATATACTTCTTCAACCAAAATCCAAAAATATTATCATTAGAAGAGATGTAAAATTTGATGAAAATATATCGGCTTGCAAGCCTAGTTCGGCAAGTGTGCCACCTTTGGCCTGCGAGCTTGATTCGACATATGTGCCACCTCTCTCTCTCTCTTCTATTTTTAATAGCATTCCTTCTAGTTTAGATGATGACAGCGAGGATGACAATCCTCCTCCACCTCGTGAAATTTTTCCTTATACTCCACCGCTTCCAAGATGGGTCCGCTGTACTCGGGATGTAGCAGGTTCTCTTGCAGGTAACCCTGCTGATCGACGACGTACACGTTCTCAGTTCGAAAGAGCCTCTTCCTTATTGGCTCAAATTCTAGAAATTTTTTATCCAGAAACATTTAAAGAAGCCTCCGGTCATCCAGATTGGGATGAAGCTATGAATGAAGAGTATCGTTCCTTATTGGAAAACAATACTTGGGATCTTGTTCCTCTTCCAAAAGGAAGAAAACTTGTCAGATCTAGATGGGTTTACAAAACCAAGTTTGGACTAGATGGAAAAGTGAATAGACATAAAACTCGTCTTGTTGCTAAAATATTTTCACAAGTTGAAGGCATTGACTATACTGAAACCTTCTCCCCTGTTGCCAAAATGAATTCTATCTACCTTGTTCTTTCCCTTGTTGCCTCCTTTAAATGGGAATTCCATCAGATGGACGTTAAATCTTCCTTCTTACATCGAGATTTGCATGAAGAAATCTACATGGAAAAACCCCTTGGATTTATCCAAAAAGACTCTTGTTGGGGCCCTTGTTTTTGTTTAGTTTTGAAATCTTGGTTAAGACATTTTGAATTTTGACCCTTTTTCGAGTTGCGGTATGAATACACATGGCAACCGCGACCGCGCCGCAACTACCAGGAGTCGCGGAGCTATCAAGGTGGCGCGGAAGCATGCGATAGCTGGAGATAGAACAGGGACAAGTGCAGATGAAGGAAACACACAGCAGAAGACAGAAAGTGGAACACACAGATAACAGGAGAGAAGCCGGGAGAAGCTGAAGTAAAGCCACAGAGGAACTGATAGTCGCAAGAGCGGGTGAATAAATAACAGTCACCCGGCTAAAACAAAAAGAATGCTGAAGAGGTTGCGAGGCTCGAGACAGGGAAAGACACACAGAGCGATTGTGGAAGAATCATGCATGTCCTTCCTATGGTTCCTCATCTTCTCCATTCTGCCTTTCTGTTCCGAAATCCATCTGTATCAGATTTGTAAGCTATCAGTGAGAATGCCATGTAATCATGTGTTTTGCCAAGAGATTAGTACAATGGAAGGTTGCTGTCTCAATAAGATGTTTATGTGCTTGTAATGTGTTTATGTTGGTTTAAAATTTTATTTGCAAATGTCTGAATGCTTATTAAGTGATCTCGCGTATATAACTCTGGATATGTAATCGATGCACTGTCCTTCATGGGTTGCGGGTTTGTTCCTTGCCATTGATCTCATCCCCTTCTGCATGTGGTTGCGGCACGCCTCGGGTGAGACGCACTGCTCCCCAGAGCAGGGTGAAAATGCCGGCGTGTTCCTAGACTACACCGGACCCCTTTGTTGGCCACAACTCTTGAACTTGGGTCTTGTCCGCGAGACCTGACTTCTCGCCAAAAAATGGTTCCGTTGCCAGGACCTGCATGTTCTGAGGGGATCTAGATCATGGTATTGAGGATTTTTGAAGGAGTGATACGGCGATGGTGGGATGATCATCTTGACTAGTTCATTGCTCAGCAAGCAGAGCTGACCAAGAAAAAGGAGGCGGCGATCAAGGAGCTTGTTCTTTTCTCTAACTCAGCCAGTGATACGTATGAAATTTTCTGCGGAAGGTTCCCTATGGACCTTTACAATTGGTTGCGGAGGTTACACGCGACGGTGCCCCAAGAAGGCTTGCGGAAGATAAACCGCAGGTGGGCGCACGAAGATCTGGTGGCACTGCATCAGGTAGACACTGAACTAACCCGCGCGGTGGATTTCTGGGTAAGGACCACGTTGGAAGGATACAATGTGGAGTTTGCTGCTGAGTTCTATCAATCCTTCTCGAAAGTCGAGGCTGTTTTCCACTCAGGGCTAAGAGGGAAGTTGTTGAAGGAGATTTCACTGTGGGTCAAAGCTCTGATGGTGGATGAAGGGTTGATTGAATTCCACAAAACGAGTATGGAAGCGTAAACCTTCCGTGCTGGGGGAAGGGTTGAGGGAACTGATGCTGTGTAGAATGTGAAAGTGGGGGTGGGGAATGGATGTTGAGGCCGCATGCAAGTTGCGGGAGCGACGTGCGCATCGGCGGGCACAGATCGCCGATAGGTGGCGAAGAAGGGTAATGCGAGATTTGAAGAGAAGAGAGATCGAGAGGAAAAATCAGAAGGAGGCGCCTCAGAGGACAAGAATTATGGGTTTGGATACCCGGGAAGAAAATGGGACAGCATTGGAAGTGCAGTGGGTGCATGGGAGCCCAGTGACGCGAGAAAGAGAGATTGTGACTAGCGAAGATAACGGAAAGATGCAGCCCGAAGAGAGTTCCGATGATGAATGGCACGGCGTGATGCAGCGGATCTTTCAAGATCAGACGACACCCACCCCTCCAGGCAGCCCTACTTCTCACCTTCTGCATGGCCAGGATCCTGACCTTCCCCTGGTACTGTATCAACCTTTAAGTAATATTTTTATTTAGTTAAAAGCATTGAGTCGGTCATACAATAGTTCATCAGTGTCAGTAACGTCTGGTAACAGCAGCGTTACTAGTAGTGGTATTTTTCCTAGTGGGACCGTTACACAACTAGGACCTGGAGGCTTTATCCTGGTCAATTCTCCGCAAGTACACATGGCTGGATCTTTCACCCGGTATCCAGAGTTCTCTGGCCAGGGAAATGATGATGTAGAGCAACACTGGTACCTGTGCGAAGCCATCTGGAGGGCTCGCCAGACGCCGGATGCAGGGAAGTTAATAGAACTCCAAACCACGCTCAGAGAGAGGGCTCTGCGATGGTTTATCAAGTGGTCCGAGGCTCACCCTAACCCTGTAATCGCGGACGTGAAGCGAGATTTTGTCCGCGAATTCAAGCTTCCCCAGACAGACCAGCAGGGCCTGTTAGAGCTGTGGGAAATTAAGCAGAAGGAAGGTGAGACTGCGTGGGAGTTGATGCGGTGATTCAAGGACGCGATTGGGAAACTTAGCTACCTGATTGATCCAAACCACCAGAGGGACTGGTTCATCAAGGCTCTGCTCCCCTTGACACGAACCCCTCTCACTCAGCAGAAGATTGATAATCTGCAGGACGCTTTGGAGCAGGCCATGAAGATTGAAGCCATGGCGGGCTACCCCCAGGAATACCGGGGGGGGGGGCGGCCCCGCAAGATCCTTCTTTGATAGGGTTGCAACACCAGATTTCCAGCTTGACTTTAGCTAGTGAGACCAGCGTGACTGAATGTTTGGTGTACTCATTGCCTGGTCGAGGGCCACGTCGCAACCGAGTGTCCTCGGTTGCGCGACGCAGGGGCAGGACCCTCGGTCGCAACTATTCAGGGGGGTCCACCGCCTGGTGGCGTAGCGGCAATAAACCCGCAGGGAGTATACCAGCCGCAACAGACTTACGTGGGGTTCCCACCGCAACCAAGTTCCTCCACCACAGAGTACTGCGAGATTTTCCGGACGCTGGGGCATCCTCCTCGGATGTGCCCGATATTACAGAAGTACTCCACGGTCCTGAATAATGTGTACTGCAAATTTTGCGTGTCCACGACTCACAACACTGAGCAGTGCAGGGCGCTCGACGCACTTGCGGATCGACTGGATCGTCCCTCCTACAGGGTGAATGAGGCTCCGAGGGGAAGAGGCGGAGGCATGCGGGGAGGCCGCATAGGGGGACGCGGTCCGGTAAAATGTTACAACTGTGACCAGGAGGGTCATGTGGCTCGAGAATGTCCCCTTTCGCGACGACCCTGGTGTTCCCAGTGCCGGGTCAACGCCCACGCTACAGAAGACTGTCCGGAGCTCATCAAGAAGTGGGAAGAACGGGCAAGGCAGAGGGGAGCGAATCTGATAAACTCAGAGCCGCGAGGGACCACCGCCCCAGACTTGCAGAACGTCGCAATCGTGACGAGGGGTGGAAAGAAGACTGGAGAGGATGCCCACGGGAAGGAGCCAGCACGAGTGGTTCGGCCGGCATCCCCGAAGAAGTTGATCAGGCCCGAAGTCCAGAAGAAGTATTTCCAGGAGGCAGTTGAGGCGTTCGCCCAGTTACGGAACAAGGGAGGTTTGGAGGAGCCCATGCTGCCGGAATCTGGTGCGCAGAACGTCGTAGGTACTGTGGTCGAGGATTGGCTCCGGCTATTCCTCAGGATTGTTGACAACGCTTCGCTGCGGCAGCAGCTCAAGCATGCTTTGGACGGAGCACTACAGGGGCACACAAAACTTAGAGATCCGGCGGACGCTGGCCCTCAATACGTGCAGCGCGTCAAGCGGAACAAGCAACGAACATGCAAAGAATTCTGGCTTAACACGCAGGTCACAGGGTTCCAAATCAGTGACACCATGTTGGACTTGGGGTCCGACGTCAAAATTCTGCCACGAAAGACATGGGAGGCTCTTGGAAGGCCATGGCTAGCCTACTCACCAATCCAACTCAGGATGGCGAACTAGTATTGCATTTTGCCAATCGGCCGGCTCGAGGGTGTCGAGGTCGACGTTGCGGGGGTGAAGACATACACCGATTTTGAGGTTATTGATATCATGGGCGACAAGGATCCCTATCATGCCTTACTCGGCATTTATTGGGCTTTTGAGAATTACGCCATCATCGACCTTAAGAAGGAGCTGATGATCTTTGAGGATGGGGAGGTACGGGTCACCCAGCCTCTCGACCCGTATCAGGGCCCGCGATATACAGAAACGGTGGACAATCGAGAGGATGCTCAGATGATGGACCACCTTTATCAGATGACCACAGGAAAGCGGGACGATTATATTCACCCGACCACGACTGGCTCTGTCAGTTGGCGGAGTGTGCAGAGCTCGGAGCTCGGATCCGAACTCGCTTGGGAAGACTGGCAGCAAGGGGAGTATGAGACCACCACGCGGAGATGTGCCTCCATTGCCCAAGTCCGATGGGTAGGGACTGAGATCCGCGGATATCCCACCTTGTCAAACATGCGGGCAGTCAATACTTTTATTACCAAGGTGGAAGACATGGTCCCAGCTGAAAGCCGGATGCCACTTTTGGATGTGGCCTTGCAGTCAACGTCGGCACGGTGGTGGAAAAATCACCGCAACACTCTGTTGCGATGGGAGTACGTGGCGGATGCTCTGCGGGCACTCTTTAAAGAGGACGAAGGACCCTGCAGTACGCTTAAGTATCATGGAACTTCCGACCCACGACACCATTTGCAGGCCTGCGAGGAACAGTGGCGTAGCACCCGGTACCCTGAGGAGTTGTGGGTCCACAGGTTTATCCACTCCCTGGGTACAATTCCCCAGGCCTGGTACCTGGAGGAAGAGTGAAAATGGGGCACTTGCTCTTTGCAGGCCGTCGCGGACAAGTGCGTGCGGTGCTTCTTGTTCAAAGGGGAGATGGCGCAGGAGTCTCAGGCCCTACAGGCAGTCAGGGAGGTCTTGTTTTTCGGCCATCCCGAGCCTGATGGGGGCCCGGTGGTGTCACGACCTGAGGTCAGGCGCGAGTTGGTTTGCCACCGGATTGACGGGGATCCAGATGACGATAGTTTGGAGGACCTCAGGCATCTCTATTTTGACGAAAGGGAAGGCGAGCGGAGCATCAGTGAAGAGATGACGACTGAAGGAGTCCATTTACATCCCCTAAAGACAAAGAAGCTGAACATTGGAACAGACGAGAGACCCAAGCTCGCAACGGTGGGAGATTACTGGGACGAGGAGACAACAAAAGAAATTTTCAGCCTCCTCTGGGAATATGAAGATTTGTTCCCGTCTTCGGTTGCGGACCTGAAGGGGATCAAGGGGGATCTGGGCGAAATGCGCATCGCGTTGAAACCGGGGGCCAGGCCGGTGAAGCACCGACCCTACCGGTTGAACCCACATATCAAAGAGAAGGTCAAGATGGAGATTGACAAGATGCTGGCTGCAGGTCTCATCTTTCCAGTAGAAGAAGCCGAGTGGGTGAGTCCCATTGTCATCCAGAACAAGAAGGACAAAGCGGAGATCCGTGTCTGTGTAGATTACCGGATCCTGAACAATGCCTGCATCCACGACCCGTTTCCCACTCCTTTCAGCGATGAAGTCCTAGATCACGTTGCGGGAAACGAAGCTTATTCATTCACTGATGGGTTTTCGGGTTACCATCAGGTGTGCATTGCCGAGGAAGACAAAGCAAAGACGACATTCACCACTGAGTGGGGATCATTCGCATACCACGTTATGCCGTTTGGTCTGAAGAACACACCGGCTGTGTTTTCCCGGATTGTCATTGCTGCTTTCCGGGAGTACATTCACAAGTTCCTATAGGTCTACATGGACGACTGGACCGTCTACAGCCTGTTGAAGAATCACGCCTCCCTGTTGCGTGTTATGTTTGACTGGTGTCATCAGCTGCAGATTTCCTTGAACTTGAAGAAATGTATTTTTGCAGTTCCATTCGGCACACTCTTGGGCCACGTGGTGTGCAAGCAAGGGGTCTGCGTTGATCCCGCCAAGGTCGCGGTCATTGTCCATATGGAGGCCCCTGAGACCATGAAGCAGTTGCGAGCACTGCTTAGGCACACAGGATACTACAGACGGTTTATTCGCAACTATGCAAAAGTTACGACCCCTTTGGAGAAACTGTTGCGGAAGTCAGAAGTGTTTCAGTGGATGGCGGAGTGCAGGAAGGCACTTGACACATTGAAGGAGAAGTTGGCGACGACACCCATACTTGTGCATCCTGACTGGGAAAAGCAGTTCCATGTGCATATTGATGCGTCCGGTATTGCACTCGGGGCAGTATTGGCGCAACCCGGGGAGACGACAGTTGACCACCCCGTATACTTCGCCAGCCGTCGGTTATCAAATGCGGAGAGGAATTACACCACGGCCGAGCGGGAGGCGTTGGCGATGGTGTACTCCCTCCAGAAGTTCCGCCACTATCTTCTGGGTGGCAAATTCACATTCTTCACGGACCATTCTGCATTGAAGTATCTGGTGAATAAGCCTGTGTTGAAAGGAAGAATCTGTCGTTGGCTACTACTTTTCCAGGAATTCACGTTTGAGGTGATTTTCAAGCCTGGCAGGTTGAATGTTGGTCCCGATCATTTATCCAGGTTGGAGACGGGAGAGAATGAAGGCTCGTTGGACGATCAGCTGCTGGATGCCGACCTCTTCCGAGTCGAAGAAGTACCAGATTACCTGGCTGACATTGCCACTTATCTGACCACGGGACAGTGCCCCCAGTAGTACACCCCGCTCCAGAAACGCCACCTGGTTGTCTGGGCGGCTGACTACCAATTGATCGCGGGGCAGCTCTACAAACTAGGCCTTGATGAGGTGTTGCGCAGATGCGTTCTTGATCACGAACGGGAAGCGGTGATGTGGGAATGTCACAGTGGTGTTGCGGGAGGGCATGTGGGTGCGAAACCCACCGCAAGGAAGGTGCTCCAAGATGGCCTGTGGTGGCCGACGGTACATGCTGACTGTAAGGCCTATGTGAAGCGTTGCGATGTTTGCCAGCGGACGGGAAGGCCTTCGCACCGGGACGAGCTTCTGCTACACCCAGTGCATGTGTTGCGGCCGTTTGAAAAGTGGGCTGTTGATTTCGTAGGTCCCATCGCACCAATCGCTCAACACTCCAAGGCCTGGTACATCATTACCGCCACAGATTACCTCACCCAGTGGGCTGAGGCAGCAGTGGTACGCGACTGCTCAGTAGAGACCGCTGCCCAGTTCATCTTTGAACACATCATCAGCCGCTTTGGCTGCCCACGGAGCTTGACCAGTGATCAGGGTATGCATTTCATTAATGCCACGGTCAAGTCACTACTGGACACATTTATGATTCAGCATCATAAAAGTAGCCCATACCACCCACAGGCCAATGGTACTGTGGAAGCATTCAACAAGATTCTCGAAAAGGGCTTGACTAAAATTTGCAATGCTCAACGCGACGATTGGGACGAGCGTCTCCCGACGACGTTGTGGGCCTACCGGACCACGGTGAAATGTTTAACCAACCAGACACCATTCCAGTTGGTGTATGGCCGGGAAGCTATGATTCCCGCCGAGTTCACGGTACCCAGTCTTCTGATCGCAACGTCTCTTCACTTCTCAGAAGAGGAGTCACTTCGGGAATGCCTCCAGGAGCTGCAGGAGCTGGACGAGGCCCGATTCCTGGTGAAATTCCACCAGAAGGTTCAGAAGGCCAGGCAGAAAGCGTGGCACGACCACCACATCAAAACCAAAGCCTTCCAAGTTGGCGGCAAAGTTCTCTTATATGATAGCCGGTTCCAGAAATTTCCAGGCAAGCTCCAGATGCACTGGTTGGGACCCTACTTTGTCATCGAGATCCGTGACTCAGGAGCCGTTCGGTTGGCACAGCTGGATGGTACATTTCTCCCTGGGTGGGTGAATGGCGCATGCCTGAAACCCTACCAGGAGTAGGTCCCTTTCACTTTTCATCAATAACTCTCGCAACCGAGAGACCCCGTAGAGTAGTTTAGTCGAATAACTCTCCCGCAACCGGGATGAGCGTAGGGAGTCTTTTCCGTTCATAGGCAGTCTGTCAAATAACTGGTCAGTTGCGGGTACCTCACCGCAACCGACCGTGGTCGGGGCGGACCAGTCCAGCGTGTCACAGCGCCAGTCCAGCGTGTCGTTCGCGTAGGATCCATCCCCGTGCCAGTGTCAGTCCATGTCATTTCCGTCAGTCCTTTTGTTAGTCCATAGGATCGCTCAGATTTGCTTCATAAATTACCATAAGTAGACAATAATCGTACCGTAATCATTTGCCATCACCCGTAGTTCCCTCAGCCGTCGCGTCCGCCCATCTCCCCATGACGCCGTCAGCAACTGTCAAATTACACACAGGCATGCGATTGATCGCACGATTATCGCAGGCAAGAAAGACAGCAAGAATTAATTGTCGTTATGGAGTCTCATCAACTCCGCTCGTGCCAGTAGATGACATAAATTGCATGAAGGCTATCAGCACGAGAATGACGGACCAGTTCAATTTGGAAATTGCAGCGACTCCAGAGCAGTTGCAGCCTCAAAGCACACCGCACCCAGAAGGAAACTCCAGAAGAATCCTCCAAATTTACCAGCGCCGCGCCAAGATGCTGAAGGCTCCCTTATCAGTTCCTGAACCAGTGTTAGACAGCCGAATCCACCGAACAGAGTCGTTGATTGGGAAGTATGATAGCGCAGTGATGATGGATGCCAATCTGTCTGACCCAGCTGAATTCCCCCACCTCCATTGGCAGACCTACATGGAGCATCATTACACGCCAGGCAGCAGCTCCAACAGCCGGATGCGACAAGAATTCAGGGGCCTACAATAGTCGTCCTTGATGAATTTGAGGACTCTTCCGATTTTTGGAACTACGGGACCGGCCCTGCAATGCACCCGGTTCCTCCTCAGTTGGATACAGAACGGGTCCCTGTGGCTCAATGAGGAAATTCCAATTCATGCCGAAGACATTCATCGGCTTACAGGGCTGTCTCAGAATGGCGCGGATGTCTCTGCTGCCAGCCAGACATCCTCCAAGCGCGCCCAAAATTCGGGTGACTCAGACCTGTACACCAAGTATGGCATTCGCCGGGGGGACAAAGGTGCCAAAATTGATTTGATCAATAAGCCAGAAATTCGGTTCGCTTGCTACCTTATCGCTAGCAAGACGATGCGGCACTACACGAAGGGAGAGTGCACCTTGGATACAATCTCCATTGCGGAGCACTGTATCCAGGGCGTCAGGCTGAATTGGTGCTCTTTTGTGCTGAAAGAACTCTTCGCGGCCTGCGAAGAGAACTACAAGCGAACCACCAGTTTCATTTATGGTTACTTGATTTTAGCTTTCGCCATGTGGGAATGGCACCTTCCTCCCATCCGGATGCCAGCGGAGACTACCGCGAGCCAGCCTCTCGCGATGAAATACACCCCCTGGCAGGTGTCCTCGAACCCCAGCACCAAACAGGTGAACGCGACAGCGTTTTGGGCGTGGTACGGGTTGATGACAGACGTGGTGGCTAACCAGCAACGGGTGCCCAGGCACCTGTTGGATGAGTATAGTGAGCAGGTGTGGTTTGGGGTCAGCCACAGGCACACTTACCTCCGACCAACTTGCGTGCCGGAAGCCACCTTCCACATGGCGCCCCTCAGATTCCAGTTGAATGATGACACTTTCCACCGCGAGGTCTCTGCGTGGCCGGGGGTCACCAAGCACATCCACGACGGGATCACCCGATATAACTTTGAGCGGATGCTGCCGACACAGCGGCCTGCCGCGACCGGCGCAGCGGGGTCCTCACAGGTTGCGGCGAAACCTCCACAGGATGTAGCTGAGACCGCACAGGACCTGCCCGAATCACTGGTCCCCATCGTACAACACCTCAATGCCCAGGTACGACAACTTAACGTGGTAACCCAAGTTGTTTCAAGTGGTGCCCCTTTATTTCCCTCCTTTTCTGAATTTCAGATCGGTCGGTCTCGTGCTCCCTCCAATACCGCCCCTCTCATTTCTCCCATCCCCACCAACCTATTCAACTCTGCCACCCCTATCATCACACCGATGGGCGAAACGGGCCCAGAACCTGATTCATCAGACCCCCCTCCATCCAAGAGGGCCTGCATTGCTGTCACCGATCCAGTGGTGGATCTTACCGACGAGGATCCACCATCCACTCCACTCCCAGGAACATTGATTCTGGAGGAACCCCTGATCGATCCATCAGAGTTCCTCAACATTCGTCTCCCCCATACCTCTTTCACCCCATCCACCGCTCCCTCCACCGGCCGTCCACCTGCCACCTCCTCCAATCCATCCAACTCATCGTCCACTGTATCAGATCCTCTCATCCGGGAACTTTTCGGAGGTGACCACGGGGTGGAAGTCACCTCCATTACTGTAGCCGTGGTACCGTCGGTTGACCCCGTGGCCACACCCCAGGATCCTGCCTCTACTATATCTACCCGGCTGGCAAATGTTGGGGTTGATTTGGCTGACCCTCCCCCAGACCAGACCACGCAGCAAGACCGGCTGGAATCCGATATGGCCACCTCGATGCAGCATCAGACGCCGGTCCATCCTCCTGAGATGTCAAACCGATCCGTGGCCAGTGGCCAACCTTCGCAGGAGCGGGTGCCGGAGCAAGGCGCACCCAGCACGACCAATGCAGAACCATGGAGTACAGCACAGCTGTACCTACTCATTCAGCGGGCGGCCCTAAAGGCCGAACAGATTCACACAGAGCTGGAGCAGCGGTGTACCGAGCAGCATAACCAGATCACGGCGCTTATTGAACAACGCAATCAGCTGACTAGGGAGAAGACCTACCTATAGGAGCAGGTCACCATTGCTGCTCAGGCGTTCTCTGACTTATGGCCCGCTGCAAGGGCTCATTATGCCTCACTTCCTGCCAATATAGCAGAGGACAGTGTAGCAATCCAGGCTCACCACCTCAGGACTGTTTTCACTGATCTATGCAGGGAGAACCAGGAACTCCAAGCAGCGTTAGCCGCACGGCCTACCCTTCCGGACCCACAGATTGTCCACTCAGAACAGGTGACTGCCAAGCAGACTCAGGCAGTTAGTATGCAAGCGACTCTCCATTCCACTGCGGGCGAGGCTTACGCCCTTCTGCGAAGTCTGCAGGAGTGCTCACTCGCTCTCACTGTCAAGACGCAGCCTATCTCTGCCCAGCTGCAACAAATTTCCCGTGAAATTCAGGAGACCGTGGACCCAACATGGTTAGATCAGCTCTATGCCCAGGCGGACGAGCTTGAAATTCAAATGCAACAGACTGAGGCCGACTCGGCAGCGGCCAAACAAGTCATTTGGGAAATTCATCCGCCCATCCGCGCTCATGCCGAATCCATACAACAGCTGGATGCCAAGGCCGAAGCCCAGCTTGCCATGCTGTTCGGGGCTGCCCCGACGACTATAGACGAGGCCACCGCCACCCGGATCTCTGACGAAGCCGACTTGCTTACGTAGGAATGGCAGCAAGCGGTGGCGAACTTCACCGGGCTTAGAGATACAACGCTCCGTAGGGTCCCGGAGTTGGGGCCCTTGTTTGAAAAACCACTTGGCGGAGCACAGCAGGAAAGGGCGCGGGGTGAAGGCACAACAGAACAGAGTACGGGAGCCAGCGGGGCAATGGAAGTGGAGACTGTTATTTGTGATTGACTCGGGGACGAGTCAAGGAATTGTGGTCGGGGCCTGTTGGGGCCCTTGTTTTTGTTTAGTTTTGAAATCTTGGTTAAGACATTTTGAATTTTGACCCTTTTTCGAGTTGCGGTATGAATACACATGGCAACCGCGACCACGCCACAACTACCAGGAGTCGCAGAGCTATCAAGGTGGCGCGAAAGCATGCGATAGCTGGAGATAGAACAAGGACAAGTGCAGATGAAGGAAACACACAGCAGAAGACAGAAAGTGGAACACGCAGATAACAGGAGAGAAGCCGGGAGAAGCTGAAGTAAAGCCACAGAGGAACTGATAGTCGCAAGAGCGGGTGAATAAATAACAGTCACCCGGCTGAAACAAAAATAATGCTAAAGAGGTTGCGAGGCTCGAGACAGGGAAAGACACACAGAGCGATTGTGGAAGAATCATGCATGTCCTTGCTATGGTTCCTCATCTTCTCCATTCTGCCTTACTGTTCCGAAATCCATCTGTATCAGATTTGTAAGATATCAGTGAGAATGCCATGTAATCATGTGTTTTTCCAAGAGATTAATACAATGGAAGGTTGTTGTCTCAATAAGATGTTTATGTGCTTGTAATGTGTTTATGCTGGTTTAAAATTTTATTTTCAAATGTCTGAATGCTTATTAAGTGATCTCGCGTATATAACTCTGGATATGTAATCGATGCACTATCCTTCATGGGTTGCGGGTTTGTTCCTTGCCATTGATCTCATCCCCTTCTGCATGTGGTTGCGGCATGCCTCGGGTGAGACGCACTGCTCCCCAAAGTAGGGTGAAAATGTCGGCATGTTCCTAGACTACACCGGACCCCTTTGTTGGCCACAACTCTTGAACCTGGGTCTTGTCCGTGAGACCTGACTTCTCGCCAACAACTCTAGCCTTTTTTGTCACCTTAGGAAGTCTCTCTATGGTCTCAAACAAGCTCCTCAGGCTTGGTATGCCAAAATGGATAGATTTCTTTTAGACAATGGCTTTTCTAGGTGTCATTCTGACAACACTGTCTACACCAAGAAAGTGGGTAATTCCTTCAACATCCTTGTTCTTTATGTTGATGATCTTATCCTTACTGGTAGTGATCCAAACCATATAAACCATGTGAAGTCTATCCTCAAAAATAAGTTTGAAATGACATACTTAGGACACTTGCATTATTTACTTGGTCTTCAAGTCTTGCCATCCAAGGAAGGCATTACCCTCTCTCAGTCCAAGTATGCCTGTGCTCTTCTACACCACTTTCACATGGAAGACTGTAAGCCAACCCCTTCTCCCTTTCAGTCCGGAGTCAAGCTTTCAGTCAAATGTACTACCCCTAAAGTTGATGCTACCTTATATCGTCAACTTGTTGGTAAAATTCTGTATCTAACCCACACCCATCCTGACCTTTCCTTTGCCCTTGGTATTGTCGCTCGGTTTATGCACCAACCTCATGAAAGTCACTGGAAAGCAGCTAAAAGAGCACTTTGATATATTTGAGGTACAGTTCAGTTCGGGATTCATTACAGTACAAGAGCATCTCCATTGTTGATTGGTTTCACTGATTCTGATTGGGATGGTGACCCTGATGATCGAAAGTCTACTGCAGGATATGTATTCACTCTTGGTTCAGGACATATTACGTGGTCTTGTAAGAAATAAAGTGCCATGTCTCTTTCTTCAGCAGAAGCAGAGTATCATGGTGCAGTTGAAGCCAACAAGGAAGCCATGTGGCTTCGTCATAATCTGTCTGAATTTGGTCTTCATCAGCAGCATCCAACTGCACTTTGGTGTGATAATCAGAGTGCCATTCAGCTATGTAAATATCTAGTTCAGCATCAGCGTATGAAACACATTGAACTCCACATACACTTCATCAGAAATCTCATTCATGATTATGTTCTTGAAGTGCAGTACTGTCCAACCAATGATCAAGTAGCCGATATCTTTACAAAGGCTCTCACATAAGCGAAGTTTACCAAAATTCAATCCATGCTTGAAGTTCAGGAAAGTTTTCATTAAGGGGGGATAGGCTCTAATGCCTCCTTCCTTCTCCTATTGTGTCACTCTTTTATATCCTTCAATCCTATCCCAATTTTTCCTTAAGGGGGGAGGTTAGGATATTTCGACACATAGGAAATAGGCTCCTTTTGTGTCACCTTTGTAAATCCTTCAATCCTATCCCAAGTTGTTCTTAAGGGGGGATGTTAGGATATTCTGACACATAGGAAATAGTTAAGAATAACTTAGTCTAGTGTAGAGTTAGGTAAAGTGTCTTTCTTTACCATGTACATTTGTAACTTATAATTTGATGGTCACAATTTGTAGTGATCCAACGGTTATCTCTCACCTCGGTATTAATGACACTTGATCCGTGGATTAACACTCAATTGGTCCATGATCTCTATTTAAAGAGCATGGAGGGTCATTTTTCCGGTAACCGTTTATGAGAGAAACATATGTAACTTTTCTTTCTATATTAATAAATTGATTGAAGTGGCCGCTTTGGCTCAGGCCGTGGACTGTTTCCCTTTTTGAGGGTTTTAACCATGTGATTATATTGGTGTACTGATTTTTGATCTGTTTGTGAGTGGTGACCTTTGGTTCTTGATCTAAGGAACCTACCCTGTAAATTCCTACAAATTTCATCTGTTAGTGGCAACCTGTGCACCATAAGATATCCTCCTCCATAGATCATACTTCTAAAGATAGAAGTTCATTACCTGTAACCATATTACATGACTTCATAGCATCTAGTGTCAGCATATAAATATATATACCTCATACCTTTTCCTTTTGAGTCGTCCTGTATAAATTTTACTAGAATGAAGAACTTCATTCCCTTAACCTGCTTCATCAATATGTCATCATATCCTAATACCATAATTTTATAGCATATAATTCTCAATGAAACCTTTATGCTTTCTTTCTAACCAGTGAATCCATAGAGAACTCCATTAGAAAATTCCATTACCTATTTCCATATTGATTATTGAATGATGACCCTTGATCTTGATGACTGCCTTCCATCAATGTTGTTTATCAGTGCGGTTTCCAGGAGCTCCTTCTTCAAGTGCTCCTCCCATGCTTCTATCACGATGATTTTTAATATAAATTTATTCCTATCATACTATTTTACAACCAAAATAAATCACTTAAAGACATAGATGATCTCAGTCATAATAGAGATCTTCTTCTTTCTTACATTTCTTTGTATCAGATTCTTCCTTTATCTCTGTGAAATGGGATTCTTCCTTTTTCCTCTTATCCTTTCCAGATTTAGGACAATCCATTTTATAATTCCTAAGTTCATTACATGCAAAGCATCCTACTTTTTTCATATTTCTTATTTTATTGTGAGGACCAAATTTTTCGAATCTTCCTTTCTTCCCGGACATGGCTGCAAAGGCTTGATTCCCTTCACTTGATCCTATATTGGCTTTGGCTTTCATTCTTGTTTCCTCTATTTTACATAGAGACCATAGATCATGGAATGGTGTTGCTTCTTTCTTCTTGTCTAAGCTTGAAGTGAAGTTTCCCCATTCTTCCGGTAGAAAATTCATCACCACTATAGTCATTTCGTTATCAGACATTACTTCTCCAAATTCCTGCAGTTGGTCTCTTATTTCATAAATCCTCATAAATTATGAAGTGATTACTTCCTCTATTGACAATTTCATTTTGTATATTTCTTGTCTCAAAGATATTTCAGTAATCACAGAGAATATCTCCACCAGTTTATCAAATATTTATTTTGCAGTTTTTAGTTTTGATACATAAGGTATAAGTGAGTCTTTAATGGATTCTATGAGAATCCTCCGGGCTTTGATTTCTCCTTTTATGTACTTGGAATGAGCTGGATCATCTTATTTTGAAGGTTGAATGTCAGATCCTTTGATGTAGTCCATAACTTCATCTTCAGTTAGATTCAAATCCGTCCTCTTCCTCCATGCACTAAAGTTTGATGACCCAACCAATTTGTTGCTTTCTTGGCAATAATTCATTTTGACAGATTTAGATAAGATCATAGATACTTACTTGAGTAGGATGACTTCCTCCTTCTAATAAATTCTTTGATGATGATGAAGATGGGAACTCCTTCTTAGATTGAGTTCTCCAATGTAGGTGTTCTTGAATCCTTGATGATAAAGGATGTCTTCCAAAAAATATGGTGTATCTTCCAACAATGTCTTGAAAATAAATATTTGATGGAAAATGTTTTCTTCTTGATTTGTGGATATTTTGAAGAGACTTCCTTGCAAACTGATCTGAACTTTTAACCCAAACTTTGATCTTTGCTTCCTTGAGTGTCTTCTTGTCAAGTATCCCTTGTGTTCAACACCTTAACTTTGATACCATGTTGAGAATTGGGTAGGGCAGTGATTAATTAAAATTCTCTTCTTGATAATTACTTGTGAGCTTACTTATTTTAATTATGTATTCTATTATTAGATTATTTAGTATTTCTTCAAGTCAATTACCAAAAGCACAAGAGGCACAAATTTATGCTCTTCGAGCCAGGGAAACCTCTCCCTCTTGGAGAGGAAAGCCCACGAGAAATTCTTCTTACAGACTTTTAGATGACAAGTACCATGACCATGAAATAGAACCTAGACCTTTATATGCCTTCAAGACCTTGTCACCACTTCTTCATTGACTCATTGAGTTGATCCTTCTTTCCTGCATCGTCCTGCACCAAACTGCACTTTTCTGCACCAAGACTAGAAAGCTTGATCTTTATTTGTATTCTTCCTTCTTTATCTGACTATGATCCTTACTCGGCACTTTGTTAGACCTTAATACTTAGCACTTTGTTTGTATACAACCTCCAACAGTCTTCTTATTTATTTCTCGACAAGACTCCCTTTGATAACGTCTTTCTTCCTTTCTTATACTTAACTTATTATGAATGTCATTACTTCAATATTATTCTCGAACTTCCTGTGACAACGTGGATATAGGATGATTTTAATCCTATTACACACCTTTAGAGTCTCTACTGTATAACCAGGTCTCACTACAATACTTATTTTATATATATTCCTCATTGTGATGTGAAGTCCACACAAAGATATGTAGTATGCACTGTAATTGGTAATTTGTTCTTATGTCATGTGATCAACACTTATAATGTATGATATGTAATTCTAATATGATTCGCTCTCCTTATATATAATATTCTCTTTTTATATATATGATCTGCTCGAGAATCACAGAGACTTGTACGAAGTTGTTATACTTCAAATGAGCCACAATCAACTTATATATAGTGGCATATTTTCCTGTTTTAGGCCGACCCACCAATCTGACTATAGGCCGACTTGTCCACAAATTGTAGGCCGACATGAAGAACTTATTTTCTAGCGTGCTGAAGGCTGTTATGAGCTAAGGTGCTAGCATAATACTTGAGCCATTTATCCTAGGTTGTATGACAAAGTCTTGAGGCATATTTATCTGACTAGACTCTTCATATACATGAATCCTAATTACATTTATAACAAGAATAAAAATCCTAATAGATATTAAGAAGAAGTCTATTGACCTATAATAAAATATTTCTCATGAAACCCATGAGGCAAGCATATCAAAAACACATTTTATTATCTTTTGTCTTCTTATTTACATAAATACATAATTACATAGTCAATATGAAGGCCGATCCTAGTTATGCTTTTCAACATTTATTTTTTAAAGTTTGTCAATGAATGTTTCATAGTAAAATATCCTTGATATATATTGGGAAAATGATTTCTCTTTTTTTTTGTTTTGAAAAAATTATCAAGAGGATCATCAAATTTCCAAATTTTAACCCCAATTCACCTCTCGTACCATCCACCAAATTCGTGTGGTAAATCTCAAGAATGATCCTCAATGAAAACCCATCCTTAAATGAAATTGTGCCTCCATTCTTCACAAGTGGTTCATGTAGCTGATCATCCATATTCTCTAAAATTTTTGATTCCCCGTCGATCAAAGAACCCACTCAAAATACCCTATCACATTCACCATAGCTACCCCTTGATTTGTTGCCACCTTCGAGAGAATTTCCTTAATTGCACCAACCTCAAAACGTTTTTTCACTTTCAATGTTATTTTCCAATCTCATCAACCCTTATTGAGACCCACCTTCATTGAGACCTTTCATCATTTTCATTTCAATATACTCCTTTATATTTTTCACTAAAGCAAAGGTGTTAGAGACTTCCCCATTCCTAAAAGGGAAAGCTTTGTTAAGGTTGGAAGCTCTCAGTCTAGAAGAAATGGTTTTGATCGAGTAGTTTTGAAGCAAATTTTCATGCATGAGATAAAATTGACAATAAAAAGGAAGGTTTACATAGTTGACCATTTGAACCCATTCTTGTTTTTCCCACTTAAAAATTATTTCCTCCATAATGTTGAATGTTAAGGATGTCAAACAAGAGATTGAGGCATACAAGCTCCCTTGCTGGGGTTTTTGAAGTTGAACCCCTAAAGGATTTAATCAAATCATCAACAATTTTCAAAATATTTTTCTCCCATATATGAAAGGGAAAAATAACGGAGGTGAACCCACTATAAAATATGTTACGCCTTCCATAATGACTCCTTTTAATCCTTACCTTAAGTTTCAAAACATCGATAAAGTCATTATGTGATGCCTTGTGAAGATCTAATGGATAATACATCATACCAAATAATATTGAAGGATACAACTTAAAAAATACTTATCTTTGATGGATGAAGGGGAAATTCAAGGATAATCCACAACAAAATCTTCTCCTTCACTCCTTTTTTGAAATGGAATAAAAACCAAAGCCACGTAAGCATAGCTCCATGGGCCTTGGGAGAGTATCTCCTCATTTTCCATTGTATATTTTAAATATAAATGAGAAGAAACCTGTTTGCAAAGGTGTGATCCTCATTTTCTCTTGGGAAACCATTATCTGTGTAGAAACAAGGAGGCTACCTATTTGAGAGACATGCCCCATCTATGAGGCAATGTCTGAATAGAGGAATGATTCAGAGGAAGGAATACACCTCTTTCTTCCACATGCTTTTCAAACTCCACTTGAAACCCTATCTCCTGCACCTACCATTGTTTATTTATCCAATTTTATAATTAAATTTTATTAAATATTTATATTTTTGTTTCTATGATGTGTTTTGATTTTATCTCTCTTTTTATTTTGTCTTTAGTTTAAATTTTTTTTCTTTAAAATATGTTTCTTTGTTTTCCAACACACACACACACACATTTTTTTCCTAGAAAGAAATCAACCTTCCTCTCAACTCAAAGGAAAGAGTGAGGTTTTTGGTATCTCGACAACCCACATTTATACTCACTTAACAATGTTTAGGCTCAAATCTAGTACATAAATATTATTCAGGGAATCAAATATCAACATGTCACTAGCGAGGATTTGAACCTAGGTTGGTAGGATAACAAAATATTTTCTCAACCACTTGGGATAACACTAATTGAATAAAAAAATTGGCCATTGGAGACCGCCTAGGGAAATAAATCAGCATGCCTCTTAGCTTGAAGGCGAGAGAGGTTGTTGATACTTAGTTATCCCACAATATATACTTTCTTAAGAGCGCAACATAGTTACTCTATTCTAGAGCTACAACATGTAAAAATATGAGACTTGGAACTTGGTGGGGAGGAACATGATGAGTCCACCTAACCACCCAAGATAAACTCAATTCACACACACAAATATAAATATATGTGTGTATGTGTGTGTGCTTCTATAATTTCTTTGTCTCTTCCCCTTTTTTTCCTTTTAACATTTTTGTTTTTAAAAATACATGGAAATTATATATATCTATATCTATATTTATATATATATTCGAGAGAAAGAAATTGTTATATTCCAAAATATGAAAATACATGTTATTGTCCTAAATATTGGTCATTTCTATTTGAAGGCATCCATTGAACTGTTTACAAAACTAGGATAAACGTATTTGACTTACAATCTTTAGTTGCCTTAACATAGGGCCTTTTTGGAATAAAATCCTTTCCCATTTACATGCACATAGAAAACAACTTACAAACATATTACATCATAGTCATTTCCAGACATGACATTTTCTAAGTTAATGAGTTGATAAATGGAACTCCATGACTTCATGTTTACTTCCTTCGAAGAATTCACAAAAGGTGAAGAAGATTCTATAATGAGCATTGTTTTCTTTCATATCTCATTGGTTTTCTTTTTCATTTTTTTGAACACATGAGTGAAGGAGGTTCACTCAAAGGCTTGTAGAGTGACAGACTGCAAGAGGGAATTGAACCATACAATTTCAACCTTCTTCTTTTTATTACTTGAGTAGATGGAAATCCTTGAGTCCCCCATCACTTGTAATTTTTTAACATCTTATTTTCTTTCAAGATATAGGAGTGTCCAGAGAGAGGAGAACTCAGAATTATATTTGGGCCTCTACCTAGTGCAAACCTCACATGGAAGTAATGAGAAGAATTTAAATAAAGTACTATATTTGTGCCACATCTAGGAGGATGCTCTTGGATAGCACCATCGAAATAGCCCTAAGGGATATCAAAATATAGTTAGGGAATAGTGGGAATTATAGGTAACTTTTTTCCTTTTGCTCTACCTTGAATTTGAGGGTGCCCTTTTTTACTCGACCATATATGACTTTAACTAGAATAAATTTATTCTAAAAAATAAAAATATTTTGATACCATTTAATTCCATACACCAAGTCACATAGAAGAGCTTTGAAATGTTCCATTCCTATCCATAATCCATTCTTTGAGGCATTCCACCACATTGGGTTGTTTCTATGGGACCTTTCGATAAAATTCCTGAGAAACTAAGCACCAAACCTTGGAGACATAAGAGAATAACAAAAAATGTGTTTTCTTATTTCAAAATCAATTTTACAAAGCTAACTCATGCTTGGGCCCACCCATTGTCCATAATTATAATTTTTATTCTCACCACTAACTAGAGCACCATATTTGATTTCAAGGGCCCATGAAGTTTTGAAACATTATCTTGCCACCACTCCCTGATTCCTTGAAAATTTTCTTCAACATGTGAGTTATATCCCCACTTTGTTGTAAATTCTATTCTGAGTGGATTCTTGAACCCAAAAAGGGATTCCTCCTCTTCTTCAATGATATTAATGAAACTAGCACACATTTTATTAACATAATTATGTCATTCCAAGGCTTGACATCCAACCCAACCCAATTCCTCTTCCATTAGGGAAATTTTGAGGTAAAAAATGGACATCAAAATGAAAAATGTACTAGCAAAATCAAATTTAAATGAACCAATAGGATTCAAGATGATGACGTCATCCCCAAGGGTAAATATTTTTTTATGGAAAATAAGAAAAATATTTTTTCATTGTATTTTGTACTTATATGTTTATAAGTTTACAAAGTTTTCAAGTGTGAGCACTCATTGGATGTAAAATATGATTCCACATCCATCAAGTATCCATTCTGCAAACTATTGAGTAGACTCATATCGAGAAAAAATTAAAATATATGAAAAAACATGTTTAAACACGTTTTTTTCATGTATTTCATTTTTTTATTGATGTGGGTCTACTAAAATGTATGTAGAATGGGTACTTATTGGATGTGGAATATTATTTCGCATCCAACGAGTTTGCGCACTTGAAATTTCAGTAAGCCTATATGGAGATAAGTAAAAAATACAATAAAAATTGGTTTTATTTATTTTTCTTTAGAAATTCATAAATATTATCTAGATGTGGGTGGCTAATAATCAAATGAAAGTAGACATTGATGAGGGTCAAGTGACACTTCAACTTCATGGCACACTTGGTAAGTGGAATGGAAACAATTTTATGGCGATGGAAGTTTGGGCAGACAACTACATTCAAGTCGATGGAAAACTTGCCAAATAAATTCTCCATGGAAGTTATTATTCTTTAGTCTCAGTCTAAAATAACAAGGTATTATCATATTCCCAAGATGAGGGAGCACCCACTGATGTGTGATAGAATGAATGTTTTATCGGTCTTTACGACTCCAATTTGCAACAAGCAACTACTCGGAGTGCCCCCCAACATGATGCTTTTTATTCTAGTAATTGGTTTAGGTTCTTATTCCTCCACTTGGTCTTGTGGCTTTGTATCTTTACACATATCTCCCATTCCAACGAGGCTAAAGGAGGAGGACCAATTCCTCGAGTCCTCCCCATTACAAATGTGTACTATGTGATTTTCAGTTGAGAAAAATAGTTGTTTGTAGGTTAGTTTCCACAAGAAGAGGAGCAAGGAGGTGATGGCATCAAAGGGGCATCCATAATTCTCACACTTATAGCAATGGCCTGAGAAAGAATGTGGAATAGGGTTTGAATAGGATCATGAGGTAGATGGGGATTGTGGAGGGGTATTCTTCAACAAGACATGAGTTCCATGTGAGGTCTTATTCCTAAGCTCCCACATCATTTATAAAGCTCTTCCTAGGCAAAATAAATATGGAAAACCTTAGTCAATTAAGCAGTAGTGGACTCAGTCACTTTCGAGGCATCTTTTCAAGTATATTTTCTACTATTATTTTGCAAGGAATAAATGAAGCAATAGATGAAATGTCATCAAGATTGTATAGGATTGAAGAAAGGTTTGAATTTATGAACAAAAGGAATATTTGTGTATGTTGAAGCTTTAGGAACTAGCCCAGGAGGTAGAGGAATGCGCTAACGCCAAGGAGGAAATCAATTCCCCACTTCAGGGAAGTGTTATTCAATATAAGAGTTAGTAAATCAATGTTATCAATCAGTTTCTTATGGATTTTTGTAACAATGTGGGTCATATTATCTATGAAGGTTATAAGCATACTTGTTTTACTTTATCCTTAAAATATCTAGAATACAAAATGAATTACAAAACTTGGGTTTTGTGGAACAATGGCCTCGGCCCAGGTTTTGCTACAACTAGAGATGGTTTCCCATAGTGAATCCTTGGTTGTCATGTTTTTACATTTTTGTATATTTAGCTTCTAAATTTTAATATAGACAATAAATTTACAAAAAAAATTCATAACACTTATTTTATTATTTTCACTATTATTTTATTTTTTCCTTAAGAGGCCCATTTTAGATCTCAAAATTTCCCTAATGATACTTCCATTTTTTTTATTTTTTATTTATTTATTTACCGTATCTTGGATATTTTTTACCCTAGACTCATTAATGGAAAGTATGACTTATACATGAAGAGTCATCAAATGCTCAAAATATTTATGCTCCTCGTTCACTTCAACCCATGGGTCTTCACCTATACCTTTTTCTTGTTTCTTATTTTCCAAATTATCCATCTACCAATTAGTGGGTATGCATCAAAAAATGTTTTCCACACTATGGAAGTTTATTGGTAGCCTTTATCTCCTATATAAACCAATCATATATCATAACCCTTCCTTGATATTTCAATTTCACAACTCGAGGCCATAGTGAGGATTTTTCCAAATCACCTATCTACCAATTAGTTGGAATGTATCAGCCAATGCTTTCCACACTATGGATCTATAATTGGTCGTCTTTCATTTTTGTGTAAACTAATATTCTATCATAGTCCTTCCTATATATTTCAATTTGATATCCCAATGCCACAATGAGGATTTGTAAGTGAGCCTCCAAAGATTCTTATTTAATATCACTTATTCTAAACCCCAAACACTCCCTAAAATAACTCCCCCCTTGTATCTCATTTCTGTCATTCACTATATTTACATTTTCCTCCTCTACCTTATTGATTTCTTTATACCTCTGTCATGGTCCTCAACCTTGCCTCTCCTTATTTCTATTAATACTCCCCTCCTTTTCATTCACTCATTTCCCCTTAATTATCTAATCTATTAATCTCATTTAGTATCATTCATCTTAATTAATAATTATCAATGTTAACTCAAAATTTAGTAATCATTAATTTTTAAATACTGTTAACCCCAATTTATGAATCCATAAGAATTTAAATTTATTATATTGACCTACATCCCCAATATTTATTAAACTTGTATTAAAATATCATTATTAAACCTCAAAAATATAATTAATACGATCAATATTGTTTAATAATTATCATTTTAAATTACTGGTTTAGTTATTCACCTCTCTCATGCTACCTCTCTTCGTGCTTCAGTGGGCCTTGGGCAAGGGTCTAACAATTTTGCTGAACTTAAAGCCCTCCATTTTCTTCTTTGCTGGTTGATTTCAAAACATTTGAGGCAGATTCAGATTTTTGGTGATTCTAGGAATGTTGTGAATTGGTTTAATGGGACTCAACAGTGTAGAAATTATATTTTGTTACCTTTGCTTAAGGAGATCCATAGAATTAAATGTTTCTTCACTGAGATCTCTATTTGTCACATTTACAGGGAAAGGAAACAGGAAGCAAATCGATTATCTAAAGAAGGTGCTCAGCAAGATTTGGGGTCTTGGACAGTAATTGAGTTGGTGAATGGGGCTGTTCATGATAGGGAACAATCAGTTTTTGTTTAAATTCTGCTATTTTTATTTATTTCCTGGACATATTTGCTCTTAATAAACTCTAAAATGCTACTTCTGAGGGCTGAGAACTATTTTCCTTATGTAAGGAGGTTCTAGGTTCCATTTTTGTTAAAAACTGCTGATTGGGGACTAGGATAGTTTCTACTGCCAGTCCCTATTTTAGAGAAAAGGAAACTTTGGGCTTCACCATTGCATCCAAAATCCTTTTGTTCTCATCTCTATTTCGGTTTCATATCTGGGGGATGATGAAAAAAAGGCGATGCATTGGTTTTTGAGAGGCTTTGTGCTCTTTATAGGTTGCTTGGCATCACCACAGGTTTTGCAAAGCAGTTGTTTCACCATTCCTCTTTGAAAGAAGGAGAATGACTCTGTTTCTGAAATGCTCTGCATATGCTCTGAGACTATCTATATCTAATAGAAAGTTCGATTTTTTTTTTCTGTGGAAAAAAAAAAAATTATTATTTTAAATTAAAATTATTAATACTAAAAACATTCATCTCAAGCCTAATTTACATTAATTAATATAGTTAATAACAATTTTTAAAAACAACCATAAATAAGTAACAAACTATCTTATATATATATATATACACATATATATACATATATATACATATATATATATATATTATTAATTAAAACAATAATACAATTGTGAAATTTAAATAATTTATTAATTTTTAGACAATAATTATTTATTTAAATTAAAAAAGATATTAATTAAATAATAACATTACTTCAATAATTAAAACTAACTAAATATTATTTAGAGTCATTAATTAAAAAATATTAATTAATTAAAATAATAATTTTAATAACTTCCTTTCCTCCATCATTAAAGGTCGGCCTCCCAGTTTCCATTCGTTTGTTTTCATTCTCCTTAATTTTACCCGATGATGATATCTGACAAAATTCATTGGTCTATCTTGATGATGAACCACGGAGGATTGGTTCGAAACGTCGATTCTAACAAAAATGAATGTGATAAATCTGGAAGATTCTACACACAACACAAGTCACAGAAGCCTCAAATCAACAAATATATGGTTTTTACCCACCATATACCTAACTTCTTTAGGAGAGTGAGATTGAATCACTTTATGAAATGGATTCCATCAACTTCCCTATTGATTTTTCAAAGGAACTAGAAACTCTTCTTTCTTATACTTGTAAGGATTTCCTTTGGATTTTTCACAATTAGAGCCCTCTAGCATTGATTAGAATAAGTAGAGGTCCTCCATAGGAAATCCACTTGATTACCCATAGGAAAATTTAAGCCTCAATCCATATAACCATAACCAATCATCAAATCTATGGGAATTATGTTTAATATAGAAACCCAAGTACTTGAAACCTTTTCCAATTTCAAACCGTGGAAATGGAAGATAATATTTTGGTTTACTTAGTGCTTCTTTTGAGAGATGATTACTGAGTAAATAGGTTTTTGAGAAATTAATATCCATACCTATTGCCACACAATAATGGTATAAATTACATTTTAAATAGAAAATTCATGAGGAAAAAGAGATCTAAAGATGAGAATGTCATCCACAAAGATCAAGTGTGAAATTATTTTTCTATGAGTTATCCTAATGCCTCTCAAATAACCCTTTGTTATGTCCTCCTCCATTATTATATAAGGCCTTCAACTAGTATGAGGAAATAACTGGTGAAAGAATGAACCCTTTTATTATGCCTCTCAAGACTTGAAATAACCTAGAGGGAGCACCATTAATTAAAAATACAAAGGAAACTAATTGAATACATCCCATTCTAGTTGATTGTGGAAAGGTTCATACCCATCTGAATTAGAACAAATCTAAGGTAGAACCATCTTACCTTGGAATAATTTGAATACCATTGCAAAAAAAATTGATAACTTAATTATATGTAGTGGCTCTTATTCTAGAGCGACTACATGTATTTGATGTTTACTCAAAAACCTAATTATTTTTATGATACCACTCATCATAATGGATTTTCATCCATTGGAAAAAAAATTAATACCACCTTGTAGATTACATGAAAACAAGAGATGGGCTTGGTGTCGTCAAGGGAAAATTCTTCTTGCTTATTTTGGATGAGTTTTATGAATGTGGCATTCAAGGTTCCTAGCATTTTTTGAGATCCCTCAAATTCCTTGCCTACTTTTAAAGCTTCAGAACATGTAACACATTTTGAAAGTTTCCATAATCAAGGTCCACTCTTCCTTATCAACACAGTCTCATAGGTGTGTTTTCTCCCATCAACATAGGAGGTCAACTGCAAGGTACCATGGAAGAAAAATAAAGTTATGATGTAGACATATGATTAGAGACACTCGATTCTAGGATCCATTTATGAGAGGATGAAATAATAAAAGCAAAAACATGAAACTTACATTCATCCTTTGGTGGCTTGCCTTTGGAATTCTTCTTTATGTTGTCTGGTATGTAATCTACAATGTTGTTTTTGTTAAGTACTTGTTCCATAAGATAAATTTTCTTCACTCACAATAGTAGTTGCGCTTTGTTCTCTCCTTCTTTCCTCCCTTAAGGCTCGAAGTATTCTTAGTGGAATCAATTACTTTTCCATGTATGCAATCAACATCAATTGTTTTTTTTTTCCACTTGTTCTTCTTTCTATCATCCTTCGTTGATTGCTCTGCTTTGAAAGAATGGAAATAATTAAACACTCTTTCTTTCTATCAATGTTACAAGACTTTACCTATTGAATCAAAGTCTTTAACCTAGAGAAGAATTCATGTAGGGTGTAAAATCTATTTGGGTTCAAATATATAAGTTCATTCTTTAGATAATGTCCTCTAAATTTATCCAACATACTAAATAGTCCCTCCAACTTAGTCTGTACCTCATTAGGAATGGATCAAGCTTGAACGTGAAATAAAAAATCTAGATAAATGGACAAACATAGAATCCCACAAGCATCATACATTTTGTTGAAGTACATTTCATTTTCAATAGTTGAATAGGGTTCAAATTCAGTCCCCATAGTGACTCTATAAATCCCCTTCATAGTAGAAGAAGTATCTTTGGCTTCCACTCAAAGTAGCTGAATAGAGTAAGAATCATTTTGATAGCAATACGATACATCCTATTTAGGTTGTTCACTATTTTATGATCCACAAATTTAAGTATTCCTAATAGACACCAATGATATGAAACCATATTGGACTTTAAGTGCAAGAATAATATATAATTTTTATTTTAAATATAACAGTTTCCATTGCAAGACAAGAAAGAAGAGAGAATGAAATTAAACTCAAACATACTAAGTAGCTCAAATAATGAATTTGAATTACTTAAAAAGTATTGTGTGTATTATTCATTAACATGAACACATATTTATAACACTCCCTTGGGAGGTGAACAATGTGCACTAGGTTAGGGTTCCATAATGCATGCGCATAGAAACTAGAAAAGCACTTTACCTTGTTTAATAATTTTTTTAATATAGTTATAGGGCATAAAATACAAAAATAATATATAATATAGTTGACTAAGGATAATATGAGTAAAAAATAAGTGAGAACTGAAGAAGGAAATCACAAATGCAATTCCTAACTCAAATATATCAAGAAAACCTCAAACATTGAACTAAAAGTCAAAGGATAAGGTAGTAAGGTGAGTAGATAATGTTGTGGGTGAGGAAGTTTACCAAAATAAGAAAGGAAGTGCACATTCATTGATAGGGTGGTTAGAGAATAAGGAGTGGATGCTAATGGATAGGAAATAACCATGGAATTTCCAAGTCAGTGCATAGTCACTATCATATGTCATGCTATGTGGTACTCATGCTAAAAATAGAAAATGTTACAATTATAAGCGACCCTAAAGGGTAGGGAATGTTTAGAAGGTGATAAAATGTGGTCAAAACTGGTCCTAATGTGAATGTACCCCAAAAACCATGGGTTATTATCCTTTTTTACGGAGGAAAGAGCCAAGAAAATTTCCTCCTCAATTATCTCAACCTTTGGGGATGCATTCATCTCATTGGTTACCGTTTGATGAAATCATCTCAATATTGTAGGGTCTCTCCAATAGGAAAACCAACAAGTTCCTTGAAACTTTTACTAAAATGAAGAAACCTAGTCACAATTTTTGTCATAGGAGGATTCCATCTTGATTCTTGAGTTCCCAAATAATGTTATAGTTCTTATGATAGTTCTCATTCTAGTGAAAGAATTGTGGTGTTGTCTCCTTCCTAAACCTATACTACACGACTCTTAAGTGGCCAAGTAATTTTCTCTTTGTTTAGTAAGTCCTATTTTTGTGACTCCAAATATTTTAATAGGGCTTTCTTCATCTGTAAATACCCCCATGGGATTTTTCTTTTAAAATATTTTTATATGATGTGTTCTTTTATTTAGAGCTACTTGATATTTTTGCTTATAAGAGACTATCCCAGTCTTTGTGACTTTGTACACCTAAGTCAAGTTATTTAAGTATTTTTGCATGAAATATGAGCTAGAACTAGGTTGCATATATGTCCAAATTTTTCCTCGTAAGTTTTTATAGCCCTCTTTAAGAAGCCAGGAATGGTTGGGCCCTTTCAATTCTTCCTTCTCTATTTTAAATAGTATTGGCAAGAGGTTTGAGAGACCCCTTGCCCTCACTAATATCTTCAATATCTAATTTCCTTCCACTAGAGAAATAATCTAGTATCTTAAAGATTCATTTATCACCTGTATGTCCATTAGGATATGTTAGAATGAGTTTAGAAGGCCCCTGATAAATGAGGTGAAAATCCTTCAAAATACTCATGAAAATACCTCCAAGGGGATCTTGTTGGGGATGAGATGCTATACCTCCCTTAAAGAGATTGTAAAGTTTAAATCTCCTCCTAAAATAACATGTTGTCATGATAGGGATATATATGAGGCTATAGTTTCCCGATAAGGCATTATATCCATGTAATATTAATATATGTTTATCACAATTAATTCCATATCTAACTCTTTCACCTCTAAATCTACCTGTAAACCAAAGCTCAAAACATGAGAGGATGAGGCCACCAAACTTGGACACCGTGTAGTAAGAATATCCCTAAACATATTGTACACATCTTGGTAGCGAAAGGAACATGCTTTCAACCAATAAGTTATAATACAAGAGTTATACAATAAGTTACAAATTGAAACTTGCCTTATAAAAATAAAGAGGTTGGAAAAAATTATTGAACTTAAACATAGGTTAGTATGTGTTAAGATAAGCTCTTCTTGTCATAAAATTTACATATTTAGTGAAACTTCAAGCCTAAAATGTTATGGGATATTTATAAATGAAGATCACATTCCAGTTGATCAAGATGAATTAATAAAACAAGTTCAAAAGGTAAAAGCTAGGAAGGAAAATGATCAATAGTTAGAAACATAAAAGTAATTGTTGGATTGTAGAATAGAAGAATAACCCACAGTGCCCATCAATGTTTCAAAACTAGAACTAGATCTATTTGTAAAAAATAATTTTTACAGATAAAAATATACAATAATTAGGAATTGACACAATCGGGGTCCTTTGTTGGAACTATAATGGTTTCCCATGGAGTAAAGTTCCCAAGTTAAATTGAATTTTGAGTGAAATTGGCATTATATTGTTTGTTGAAACTTGAGAACATGAAGAATTTAGAGTCCTTAACATAGAAGGATTTGTCTTGTGGTCAATGTGGCTTAAGATATTCAATTGCAAAGGAATTTGAGACATAGCTTGTTACATAAGGAATAATTTTTTTTCTTAAATTGGACTTCATAGGAATGACCCTTTCAATTACTACATATGTTAGCAATATGTTATTATGCACCTATAAATTTTAACTTGCATAAGTAAAAAAATTTAGAAAAACTTTGTCCATACTTAGAACATGATATTTCTAGTATAATAAATGATGTTAATATCCTATTGATGCAGGAATTTAATTATAGAATAACAAGAAACAAGTATATTATCCTAATATATGTATCCAATCCAAATTCTTTATGGTTAGATATGGAACTTGATTTAAATTACAGATAGAAAGGAAACTTTAAAGATTTAGGTGAAAATTTGTTGAATTATGATCTCATCAAGAATTTTAGCTATTAAGACCTAATAATTTGCAATCATGTAATGAAGTGGTTGAAATCCAAGTGAGTGACTAGTATTCGTGAGCTTAGTAGTGTTGTGGTAGATTATGTTGTATATGATATCCACATATAGAATCATAAATTATTTAAGATATTGATTTTACATATTAAAAAATCATGAGCTAAAATTGAATCATATACTCTTAATCTGAACTCAGAAATTTTCCATGTATATAATATGTTAGAAGAAAAATCAAATAATTAAAATCACTTGATCATTGAGAAAAATAAAGCTAATCTATTTCCAAAATTTAAAAAAAATGAATTAAATATCTTATATATAATTACAATATGAATACCTCTATCATAGTTATACAACGACTATCTCAGCTTGTAGAAACAAGTAGCCTTTTAAGTTTCATGTAAAAAGGAAAATAGAATGACCAAATATAGGTACAATAACGAGTGTAAAATTGCTAGAAAATACATTAAGAAGTCCTTTGAAAAGTTCTTAAAAGTTGACAAGATAACTAGTTTTGGTGTAGGTGACATGAAGAATCTTCCCCCACTCATACACTCAGTAAGTTAAAAGTATGTATTCTCTATGATTGGGTCTCTATATTTTAATAATGAGTTTTTCCTCTGTGTTTTGGATATAAAACCAAAATGATCCATGAAATTTACACTACAGTATTTAGACATTTATAACCTTTTCCAATGCTTACATAAATTGTGCTACTATACAACACCAATTTTATATATTTATCATTGAACTAGAAACTAATTGTTCATCACTCCTATAGGGATCAAGTTTAATATATGGGACTTCAATTTAGATCTTAAATACTCTGACTAAGGCCCCCTTATCTTTTCCATAACTCAAAATTTAATCTTGTGATTATTATATGTTTAATATTTTTATGCCCCTCATCTTTGTGTATAACTGAGCTCTGTCAATTTGAGTTGTGGAAGCAATGGATTATTATTGTTGTCAAATTGACATCATTATAATTTTTTTGGAATTAAGTGGACAAGGGTCAAATTCACGTGTTGATTTACTAGCATTATGTGGTACAATATACTTTAAAAAACTACAACAAATTGATTCATTGTCTATGTTTGGAGACTCAAGAGCCACCATATATTGGACTAATGAAAAGGGAAATCTTGAAGTCCCTTCATTATTCTATTGGAGACAGAGGACAAAGGCTTTGGATTCATCTTTCAGGTCAATTTATTTCCATCATATTTACAGGGAATTGAAATTTGAAGCAGAGAATATCTCAAAGGTATTGGGAATCAAGAAGGATCCTTATACTATAGCATGAATATTTCCACAATCAATAACATAAAGTTGTTGAGAACTTCTGTAAGCCTATGTATTATTCGAAACACCCGATGTTTCGGGTGAACACTTCACCCATCTTCAGGGGAAAGAAGTTAAACTGATGATAGGAAGAGTGCTTGATCAAAATATGTATAAAGAATGGAGAAAAAATAGCCATTGGAGAATTTGAGACTAAAGGGACTGTTGAAAAGCTTGACTAAATCAACAATAAAGATATAAAATTAAATAGTATGTTTATGATTTGAGTTATTTAGGGATTGTCAGTTATATTATATTTATTAATGATTAAAATGAATAGAGTTGAATTAAATTATTTGACCAAAATTCAAATAAGGTAAGAGGAATTAAACATTGGAGATTAAAATAATTCATATTTTATTAATAAAATTAGGATCAAGAATTAATATATTTACCATAGTTTTGAAAATTTTATCAAATTTAAGTTTGACTAAATTAATTAAATAAAATATTTATTATTGGGGATGTCCAATAATTGTTAAATTTGAAGAAAGAGATGTATGTAATTAATTAATAAGATTACAAGTATAGAGTAAAATTAAGAATTATTAATTGATCAAAATTCAGAAAAGGGGGGGGAGAAAAGGGATTCAATAATGAAATTTAAAAACAATTATATTAATATACATTTATGGATTAAATTTAGGTTATATGAAAAAATCCATATATTAATCTTTGATGTGGAGCTAGTCAATAGTAAAATAGGCCAAAAAATAAAAAATAAAAAAATATTGAATTGGTTAAGTAATGAAATATTATTTAGATTATTAAATATTTTAGAAAGGGGGATATGCATTAAATTAATAGAATATTATAATAAGCAATAACTATGAAGAAAAATGTTGATGAGGGATGACTATGTATAGAAAATTATGAATTAAAGGAAAAATTCCATAAGGGAAGGGGGGATGGGGGGAGTAGGGTGAAGGAGGTTAGGAAGGGTTATAATTTGAATTAGAGGAACACGTTTTAGATGATAAGAAACAGATGGTGGGTTTCCATGACTGGCTTAATTGGTACCCATCATCCCGATTACAATTATAATATTGAGCATACAATTAGGAAGTATTTATTGATAGAGAACAAGTATCTCTTTTTTCCATATAACAATAATAGTGTTTGTAGTTTATCTACATGCTTCATTGTAGTTATTGTTTTGATGTCACATAGACTTGGAAATGTTGTAATATGTGTTTGGTGTAGCATACATGTTTTATTTGTTGAATATATAATTATGTGTGATGATTATAGGCATATGTTAACAATTTTCATTTAATGAAAAGTTGTTGGTTTTTTCTTTCTCTGAAAAAAAACTCAACCTTAAATCCTATGATTGTAACTAAATGTTGAATGTTGTTATTGGTCCACTAGGTTACCAACACAATATCAATATTTGCATGGATGTATCCTGAAGTAAACACCATATTTTCATCGATGTATGTTGGAGTAAACAATCAAAATATTTTCCTTCAAAACAAATTCAAACCTAAACTCAACGCTACAATTTATGAAAAGAGTGATTTACATATCATAAAATATGATCCAATATTAGAGGCAGGGTGATTGGTTATAGAGATCTTGGAATTCTAGAAAATAAATCATGAACTAGACAAAAAAAAAAAAAAAAAAACATTTCTTTTTATTCACTATGACAAAGCACTTTGTTCCTCTCCCAAGAACTACATATGCTCTGCCCTAATTACATTTTTCATTACCGAGCAATATTGATTGATCAACATCAACTTTAAATGGATTGAATAAATCCAAATCTTAACAAAGTAACCATATAAATAAAAATAATAATTACATATTTATTTCGAATAAAATAATCCCTTATTTTAATTGATTTTATCTCCTAAACTTAAATTAAGGGAATATACTCCCTTTAGAAAAAAGTTGCTCGACCATCTAGAGGTCAATGATTGATTTCATAGTGATGACCATTTATCAAGTTGTGAAGCCAAATTAAAATAAATAACACATATTATATAAATAAAAAGTAAGAGGAGGTTTCACATTTTCTTAAATTAGATTCTAAAAATTATAGAGGAAAAATTTAACTTGTAAAAGTAAAAAAATAATGATATGATTTCTTTGAAGGACTTGGATTCTTACCTAAATAAGCTGTATCAATCATATATTTCACAGGAAACTTTAAAATCCTTACCACAAAGCAGAAGGTTTTTACTTTGAAAGACATATTTTGAGATTAAATGATCTAAGCGGATATTGGTGGCCACCTGCCTATTCCACCTGGACCCCTAACACTGTTTCCTTTCAATTTCCTTAATTCTAGAAAAAATTTCTATTTTTGGTAGTTTTTTGGGTCCTAAACCTTCAGAGCCATTTTGAGGCCCTAAATGGGGCTTGCCAAGAAGATTTTTTGTCCTTGGATAGATATTTCTAATGAAGTATCATGCATGCAAAACAAAGATCATATGGCTAAATTACAACCCTAGGAAGTTGGTGTTCCAACTAATCCCAACGGGGCTCACTAAAATTTAGCGCTTCATCTCCTAGGGTTAGATTTTTGGATGTTTAGGGTTTTCCAATATTTCTCAATAATAAAAAGGCCTTCGAGCCTTATTATAACAAAATTCAGTAGGCATGTATCCATCACATCTCTTCTTAGAGATAAGCTACCATTGCACAAGCTAGTTTATTTACATTCTGCATGTAAACAATTTGAGTATTTTTTATTAATAAATTGAATTTAAGTTTTCATTGTAGCTCTCTGTTTATGTTTAAGTCTGTATTTCATTTAGTTGATGCATAAATCTAGATTAGTGGTATCACAGTGGTATGATCTTTCTCTATTTTAATGTGCATGTCCCCAATGAGGTTGGGGTATAAGGAGTTAGGACTTGAACTGGTTGAACCCTTGTAATAACAACCTCGGCGATAAAGGCAGATTCCCATGGAAGAAGAAAAGAAAGATGAGGGAGCAGAAGATAATTTCTAAATATGGCTCCAATAAGCCCTTGAGTGACAAAGGAATGAGATGATGGATAAATTTTCTCAAATCCTTTGGTAGGTATCTACAGGCGAAGCATCTCCATCCATCAGCCATCTCAAAGGTGTCATTCCCTTTAAGGTAAAAATGAAATTTTTCATTCATATATTTGAAGGCCATTTAGATGAAAATGTCGTAGATAAATGGTTAAATATGATAGAAGGACATATTTTGGTTCATAATTTTTTCAATAGGGAAAATATTACTTTTTCACTCCTAAAAGTTTCCCCTCACATCAAGGACTAGTGGGAAACCTACAGTGATCATAGGGACAAGAAGGAACCCTCACTGTTTGCAACCGAACCCACTTGGAATTATTTCTAAGACGTTGTCAAGGAACAATATTACCCTTTTAGGAGTTGTCACGACAAGTACATAAAATGGACCACACTACGGTAGGGAAGGTGATGGCCTTCTAAGGCTGAATTCCTCAATACAAGATGAGGGTGTGCCTCCTTTCCCCCTATCTTGAATCATATTGACATAGGATCATCAGGTTATGTCTTTTAAACTTCTTAAAGTGTTGTTTATAGATTTCTCAAAAAATAATTTAATACAAAGTATGGTTACACAGAGTTAACTGTGTTTGCCTGTGCTCAAAGACTACAGTCAAAGATGTAGTTGGGGACTCTGAATTTCGATGGGAAGACACAATGCAATTAACGAATAATAGAGGAAGCATAAACAAAGTTTTCCCATTCAACCATTTCATTTTGTAACCTTTGATCAACACATAGTCGACGCTCTTATTAAAACTGATAATGATGGGTTTAGATCATCTCTTTGCTAATTATGACACTATGTTTCTCCAAGCATTCATACTAGCTCTCAACATCCACTCTGTCTTGACTTCATCGTGATTTATACCTCTATGATCCCTCACCCTCTAGTGATGATTCCAATCTCTCTACATGGAATTTTTTTCCATTGCTTTTGATCTTAACTATTATGCACAATTATTACAGGATACTCTATATCCTATTACACCTTTGTTTCCTCTGAGTTTTTTAAGAAAAAATCTTATGATCATTTAATTTATGCACAAGCACCATCATCTAACAAACTCAATTTCATTCTTCAGGGTTATAATCATGCATAAATCCTTCTATTTAATTCTCGACACATCACCAAAATTCTCAATCCCTCACAAGATTCTTGTTGGGTCAATTTACTGGGTAAATTAACACGAGCATTTAATTATCAATCCGGGTTTGTAGAACTTAGAAGCATCTCCAAAATATATGGATTTCAACTATAGTCAAGTTTAGAAGATGAATTATTAACATGAAATTCATATTACAAATATAAATCTAACTTAAACGATTTCTAAATTCAAGTGTGCAATCAGAAGCAAAAGAATCTTTTCCTTCTCTCACAACATTACCTCATGAATTAGAAATAAAAAACTAAACTCAACAATAGATTAAGATACATGAAGTAATAATTAAAGAGGCTCTTCACTGAAGAGGTCCTGATTGTCCTTCATCATATATTCACTTATCAGTAATGCTATTGTTAAAAACATAAATTCAGAAAAAAGAAGGAAAGACGAATATTATTTTTTAGTCTCTTGATCAGATAGAAGAAGTATTTAACTTTAAATACCAGTTTGTCTCTTCTTATGTAGAATAGAAACAAAATTAAGATCCATCAGCAATCAAATTATGTAAAGGCATGTAAAGATGAATTCTAACTGAAGATCTTGATTAGATAGAAAGAATGTTTAATTTTAAACATTTTTTTTTCCTTTCATATGCAGGTTAAGAATGATCATTAGATTCGTCAATACATGGAAATAATCATCGTAAAAAAATTAAACATAAGCAAGCTAATTGAGAAATTGTAGCTACAAAATCAACTAAGAAGTGTACTTAGCTCGGTGTGGGGGCCCTCCACCCTTGGCTCGCACACTGAAGGTGAATTTGGCTACTTAAGACTTCAATCAATCAACCAGAATATTAAAAAAAAAAAAATATGATAGTACATATCTTCAATTATATCTCCAAGTCTCAGAAATAATAATGTTAAGTCATACAAGTTCTACATTCTACCTGTTTCAATGGTTCATAGACTTGGTATAAATAGAGAAATAATAAACAAAATATGCTATTATGTATCTAAAACCCTAATCTTATCCTAATCCCATCCATCTAGGTTGAACTCATCCAATTAGTTACACCAAATCTTGAAAAATCTGAAAATCTACTATTTTGTCCCTATTTTCTAGGGATTCTTGAAAAACAGGGCATGTTTGACCAGCGTTGACCGGCCCTGTTTTAGCTTGGTTTGAATGAACCAATAGGTGTTTGTCCATTCTTAGTTCCCAAGATTTCTAAATATGTGCTCAGCTCGTGCCCAGGTGTCCTGCAAGTATGACACCAATGAAGCCATTACGGGAATTTTCAATTCTGTCCAAAAATACTCTTAAAACCCATTTTTTACAAAAAATTCTAAAAATTGAAAAACATAATTTATTTTCCTGAATATGCATAATAAGGTAAAAATAGGTCATATTTGGATGGTATAAAGTGGAAAATGATGGAAATTAGGTGGAATTTAATAAGAAAATTTTGATTAAAAAACGAGGGCCACCAGTTATTTAGGTCTTAATGACTTCTACAGAAATTGGAATCTCTCATAGAAATTCTACCCAATTTTAGATATTTTGGATTAGAATTTAACCCTTAATCTGTCTATAATTCAATTCCCTGCCATTTCACTTATAATCACCTTCTTGATGATTTTAAAACTCATTGCGCCAAGGTTTAATCCACTCACAAAAACCTTATCTTGAATTCTCAACTAAATTCAAGTCCTATCTCTGGTTTCAATAGAGATCCCTCATGTTTGTCTTGTACACATTCATTTACATGTACAAAATTTCTTTCCTTTCTTGACTATGAATGGTCTCAAATTATTATAAAGGATTCTTACCTTTGCATGATAGATCTCATCTATCTATCACTAATTCAAACACACACATATAACTTCAATTCATCAATTATCCACACACATAGACAACCACATAATGAACTTCCTTTCATTGATAAATCTGTACATACATCTACTTAGGAACATCTTTTGTTCTAATCTTCACTCTATATTTCTATGACCTGATTCTTCCTCTATTTTTCCATCTCTTTCTCTTCCCGTGGGCCTAAAATCAAATCCTTTTTACTTGATTGAGCCTATGCTCACTAACAAAAAACCCTATAGACTTGCAGTCGGTCCCTGAATAAGAGAAATTGTTTCTAAAAATAGGAATAATAACCTATATTATCTATAACTCTTCAAATTGATTACTATATACATGGGATCTATTTCCAAATTTCTCTTCACACCTTCGAGTCATTCCTCAAACTTAGGAATTACTTACATGAATCATCCTTGCTATGACACCTATCCATACTTGAATCTTCTATGTCTATGCTTGCTTTCTAATTAAGAGAAACTTAAACATTCTTACAAGTATTTTGCAAAGAACCCTTCTTGGGAAATTGTCAAGACTTAGGGTCTGACCAAGCTTTGGAAATTTGGCTTGAGAGCTAATGCTCCTGCATCATATTCCAAAAGTAGAAAGAAAACATGACCACCTGGTCATGTGTCTCCATTCTCTATCTTCCTGGATCCTAGAATTTTCACTGTAGTGCTCCACTGTCTTTGCCTTCATCATTATTCACCTTCAATTCAGATTTGCAATGGGTTGTAAGCTTCATTTTACTGTAGCTTTTCTTAGGAACTTGCATCAATTCCCATAGTTCGACTATTTCATATTGCAATTTTGTATTCTGTTGCAAATAATATTAATTCTCATTACTTTTCCACTAAAATTTTCTTTCACTCTCAGGGATATAAACACCTTGGTAACCTTTCATACTTTCACCTTCAAGTTGTTGGTTTCTCTCTCCATTTTTATTTTCTTCTACCACCCATACATCCTTAATGTCATTGAAGACATCTCCCTCTAAATATTCATTTTCTACTTCTTATCTTCAAATTTACGCTTAAGAAGTAAATTACCTTTCAACTCACTAATTGCAGTGACAAACTCACCCTTCACTTCTCTTATGCTAGCCAAGGCATTAGGAAATGATAAACTAATATATATCTTTTTCTCAATCAAAGCTTGAGACACTTCTTCATCACAGACTACAATCACATCCTCGTACTCATATTCCTCCATCAAATATTCCAGCAAATACTCTTGTACTTGATAATATTCAAGTACTTCATCACAATGTTGCTTATCATCTTCAGCATGTATCTTCTTCCTTGACAACCTTCAATAGTTTCCCTTCATCTCCTTGACTAAGTCTAGTAGTCAAATCAGCTCTGTTCAGTTCTAAAAATGACTTTTCTTCAATATGATTCATATCTGCCACATATTCCTCTTCATTACTTTTCTTCTCTTTGTCACTATTACGTGACACTTCCATCTGTCCTTATGGGCTAACTGAATATTTCTCATTTACATCTCTACCTATGCATTCTTCAAGAAGCCTCATTTCTTCATCATAATTACTAAAAATTAAATCATTTACCTGAGGTCTTAATCCATGGCTTAACTCAGACTCCCTTAACAGATTTTCTAACAATAAAATGTCTTTGTCATCTTCCTAAAGGATTACATTTGTATGCTTGATATCTTCCTTCTCTTCTGATTTATTTTGACTACCAATATAAACCAAACTTCCTATGCTTACAGCTCTAGCAGTATGATGAAAAGAAATATCTTCCTTCAAATTTTTATGAGCTTTCTCATGAAACCTAACTATCTCTTCCTTCTTCTTTAAAATAGAATTCAGATTTTGTCTCTCTTCTTCCTCTTCTTTGAAAATACACAAACATTTTCCATCATCATGTATTTTTTGGGTATGTGTTATATTCTTTCCATGACTAATCACGTGCGCGGGGGGTAAGAGGGGGTGATAGCCCCCGCTGTCGGGAGGTCCGGGGTAGCGCCACAGGAGAGAATCCCACGGTCTTAATTTCCGGTGGTCGGTCGGCATCCCATGGTTTTGTGCATGGTTTTGGGGTTCGATGGTTTTCGGCCCCTGGTATTTTGTAGATCCGGTCAAGGGAACTACGGTTATGTTCTAATCCAGGGTTAATGGATTGGGGTTTATGTATGCTTCGACATGTATATATGTGTGTTGTAACACTAAAAGGAATATAATGAAAAATCAAGCTGGTCGTCCCGATTTGGGATCCAGGGGAAAATCTCTGTGTTTATCTATTTTATGTTTTATGCTCTTGCTATTGTTTATTTTCTGTTATAAGAATCGTGTGTAGATATTTTTGTTCAGGGTTAAAACCTACATTTGGTATCAAAGTTGTTTCGGCTTCAAGGGGATGCCTTTGTTGTTGAGGGTTTTTTGCTCGGGCCTGTGGTAGACCCTGTGCAGTGGGAGATCTGCGGGATCGATTCTTGCGGTGAAAGAATATGGTGAGCGGCGGAAAGATAGAGATCGAGAAATTTAATGGTCAGAGTTTTTAGTTGTGGAAGCTCAAGATGGAGGATCTGCTGGTGGATAAAGATCAGTGGATTGCGCTAGATCCAGGTACTAAACCAACGACAATGTCAGATGAAGACTGGAAGAAACTGGATCGGAAGGCTAAGAGCACAATATGGTTGTGTGTCTCAGATTCAGTATTGTTGAATGTATCTGGGGAAGCTATGGCGAAGAATTTGTGGGAAAAACTTGGGACTTTGTACCAATCTAAGTCTCTGGTGAATAAGTTGTTCCTGCGGAAAAAGTTGTATAACCTGAGGATGAATGATGGAGACTCGGTGACAGAGCATCTGAACGCCTTCAATATTGTGGTAAGTCAGCTGTCATCTGTTGATATTAAAATCTCAGATGAAGATAAGTGCATTAGTTTGTTGTGTTCTCTACCATACTCGTGGGACAGTCTGGTTATTGCAATAGGTAGCAATACAACTACCTTGAACTTTGATGAAATTTTCTCAGCCTTGTCTTCGGAGGAAATGAGATGGAGAAATATGGAGGGCTAGAATGGAGATGCCTTATCTGTACGAGGAAGGTCCCAAAATAGAAACAAGAATAAGGTTTCAAGTGGGATATCCAAATCTAAAGGGAGATCTAAATCTCCTGGAAATTTTGTAAAGGTATGCTGGAAATGCGGAAAGGAAGGGAACTACAAAAGGGAGTGCAGATGTAAATCTCTTGAGAAAGGAAAGGGATCTGATGATGCTCCTTATACAGAGGCAAAAACCACCTCGGATGAAGGTGGGGATGTGTATTTGGCTTCTTCTTCAAATACACATGTAGATCATGAGTCATGGTTGATTGACTCAGGTGCATCCTTTCACTTCACTCCCCATCGGGAGTGGTTTTGCGAGTATGAGAAATATGATGGCAGTGATGTCTTCCTAGGGGATGATAGGAAGGCCATAATTGTCGGACGTGGAAAGGTGAAGCTCAAGCTGCAAGGTGGAAGGATTAGAACACTTCCCGGTGTTCTGCATATTCCTGCATTGGCTAGAAATCTGATTTCTGTAAGCAAGATGGATGATGCAAGTGTAAAAACGGTGTTCAATAAAGATGTCTGCAAGATGGTTTGGGGAGCACTGGTATTAATGCGGGGAGTTCGGACTAGAACTCTATACAAGCTACAAGGTAGCATTGTTATTGATGGGTGTAACAGTTCTGTGGTTCCTGAAAGTGGAGCAGAAAGCCTAGCTGTCTCTGGAGAAAAGACCATGATATGGCATCAAAGGCTTGGACATATTGGAGAGAAGGGCCTTCGGATACTGCATAGAAATGGTATGGTAGAAGGTATGTCTAATTGCTCTCTGGATTTCAATTTTTGTGAACATTGTGTATATGGGAAGCAGAATCGGGTGAGTTTTCCTTCTGGTGCTAAGAGGGCGAACAAGATATTGGAACTTGTGCACAGTGATGTGTTTGGACCTGTGTCAGTTCCATCACTGGGAAAGTCTGTGTACTATGTTTCATTCATAGATGAATTCTCAAGGAATACATGGATATATTTCTTGAGGAATAAATATGAAGTCTTTGACAAATTTAAAGAATTTAAGGCTCTGGTGGAAAACCAGACAGAGAAGAAGATAAAGGCATTGAGGACAGATAATGGTGGGGAGTTCTGCAAGAAGGAATTTGAAGAGTTCTGTAAGAAGTGTGGTATAGCATGGCAGAGGAATACTCCATACACACCTCAGAAAAATGGAGTTGCAGAAATAATGAACAGAACACTGATGGAAAAGGCAAGAAGCATGCTCAGTGGTATCAGGTTAGGATAATAATTCTGGGTAGAGGCAGTGGAGACTGCATGCTATCTGGTTAACATATCACCTTCATCAGTGTTGGAGGATAAGACTCCACATGAGGTATGGACTGGTAAGAAACCCTCTCTTTCACATCTAAGGGTATTTGGATGTGATGCATATGTACATGTTCCAAATAAGAAAAGGACCAAGTTGGATAATAAATCTGAAAGGTGCATCTTTATTGGGTATAAGGATGGTTTAAAGGGTTACAAGCTTTGGAACCCAGAAACAAGGAAGGTTGTGTACAACCGAGATGTGGTGTTTAGAGAAGTGAAGGATGTTGTTAAACATGAAGTCCTACCAAAGGAACCTGAGAAGATAGAGTTTGAGCTAAAGGAGGATGAATCAGACTCTACAACAGAAGAAGACTCAGAAGATGAAGAGCCAAAAACTCCAACTTTGAGAAGATCAGTTCGGGAAAGAAGGCAACCAGAAAGGTATAGTCCATCTGCTTTCTGTTCAGGTTTTGCCTTAACTATAACTGATGATGAACCCAGAACTGTCAGGGAGGCAGTAGATTCAGAGGATGGAAAACTATGGAAGGAGGCCATGGTTGATGAAATGGCATCCTCGCACAAAAATGATGCATGGGATCTGGTGGAGTTGCCGGCTGGAAGGAAGCCCATTGGGAGCAAATGGGTGTTTAAGAAGAAGATGAATGTAGAAGGCAAGGTGGAGAAATACAAAGCTCGGTTGGTAGCGAAAGGTTATTCCCAGGTGCCGGGAATTGATTTTGGTGATATTTTTTCTCCTGTTGCCAAATTTACTTCTATTAGATTACTTTTATCTGTTGCTGCTGCATTTGATTTTGAGATAGAACAGATGGATGTGAAGACAACATTTCTTCACGGGGATCTAGAAGAGGAGATCTACATGAAGCAACCTGAAGGCTTTATGGTGAAGGGTAAGAAAGAACCGGTATGCAGGTTGAAGAAGTCTCTGTATGGGTTAAAACAGTCACCAAGGATGTGGTATCAGAAATTTGATACCTATATACGGGGACTTGGCTTCACCAGAAGCAAGGAGGATCACTGTGTTTATTTTAAATTAATTGGTGACTGTGTTATTTATTTGGTCTTGTATGTGGATGATATATTGTTGATTGGAAATGACAAAGAAACTATTCAATATTTGAAGACCCAACTGTTCTCGAAATTCGAAGTGAAGGATCTTGGTGCTGCAAACTATATTTTGGGCATGGAAATTAAGAGAGATTGGGAAAAGAGGAAGGTCTGGTTAAACCAGAGGAAGTATGTCGAGACTATATTGCAGAGGTTAAATATGCAGGATAGTAAATCGGTGAATGTTCCTATTCCTGTGGGTGTAAAGCTGTCTACTGAACAGTGTCCCAAGACACAAGAAGAAGAGGAGGATATGTCCCGTGTTCCATATGCAAGTGCAGTGGGTAGCCTGATGTCTGCAATGGTCTATACTAGACCAGACATTGCACATGCAGTGGGAGTATTGAGCAGGTTTATGTCAAACCCAGGGAAGGAGCATTGGACAACAATGAAGCGGGTTTTCAGATATTTATGTGGCACTAGTGATTATGGCTTGTGCTACGAGGGAAGACCAGGATTGGAAAGAATGTCGGACATTCGTGGTTTTGTTGATGCAGACTGGGCTGCAGATCTAGACCAAAGAAGATCTACAAGTGGGTATGTGTTTAGCCTATTTGGAGGCGCAGTCAGTTGGATGAGTAAAAGACAGTTTGTAGTGGCTCTTTCAACTACAGAGGCAGAATACATGGCAGCCACTCATGCAAGCAAGGAGGCAGTTTGGTTGCAGAGATTGTGTTCAAGTATGGGGTTGGTACAATAAGATATAAGGATAGAATGTGATAGCCAAAGTGCAATTTTCTTGGCTAAGAACCCTGCTTATCATTCAAAGACAAAGCACATTGATGTTCAATATCACTTTGTTAGAGATATGGTTGAGGCTAAAAGGGTGTTTCTGGTAAAGGTGGACACTTTGAAGAATGTTGCAGATGCATTGACGAAGTCTGTGAGCACTCATAAGTTCTCTTGGTGTAGAGAAACAATGGGTGTTGAAGAATTGGGCCAATGACTAAGCTCTCATGTGGCCCCCTGCGGAAAGAAAACAACAAGTGTGAGAATGTTGGGTATGTGTTATATTCTTTCCATGACAAATCACGTGCGAGGGGGTGATAGCCGGAGGTCACAGGGGGGGCGGTAGCCCCCCCTGTTGGGGTCCGAGGCAGCGCCCTGGTGAAAACTTTTTGGTCCTTAATTTCCGGTGGGCAGTCCGCGCCCATGGTTTTGTGCATGGTTTTGGGGTATGATGGTTTTCGGCCCCTGGTATTTTTGTAGATCCGGTCAAGGGAACTATGGTTATGTTCTAATCCAGGGTTAATGGATTAGGGTTTATGTATGCTTCGACATGTATATATATGTGTTGTAACACTAAAAGGAATATAATGAAATATCAAGCTGGTTGTCCTGATTTGGATCCAAGGGAAAATCTCTGTGTTTATCTGTTTTATGTTTTATGCTCTAGCTATTGTTTATTTTTTGTTATAATATTTGTGTGTAGATAATTTTTTTTCAGTGTTAAAACCTACAGTATTACACCTGCAAAAACATACAATTTGTTAATTTCAAAATCATAAGGCTCAGTAGCCTCAAATAATGTTTCAAACATCATTGCTCCATCTTCAAGTTCAAAAGGAACTTGTTCTTCTCCAACAACTTTCTTTTGTTGTAGCTTAACTCCTTTGAGCTTATCCAACTTCAATTGAGCATCCATTCTCTGCTCAAGATTCCTAAGCTCCTCTATTAAATGAGTATTCATCTTATGCTCTCTCTTCTCTTGTAGCCTATTCCATTTCACCTTCTTTCTCATTATATAACCATACCTCTAGTCTTATTTACTCCTTTGGAACAACTCCATCAACAAACTAAGATGGATTCTTACCTCAGCCTTTTATTTGTCATACTCTTCATCATTCATCTTCCTTCCCATGCCATTTACTTTGGCATCTTACTTCTCTCTAAACCTCTACTATGACTACCAATAGTTATCTTCTTCTCCATCTCCATGTGTTTCCTTGCACTTAATATGAGCTGCAATAAGCATCTATAATATCAGTTCTCTTTCACCCTGCTACAACTACCTCACCAAGCTTCTCTTCAGTACTTCATCTTTTGACAATATTGGTTCTCTATTTAGAACCTTCTGAGCTTTATTCTCTGCTCCTTCTAGGATTCTACACTCAACTCATCTTCTCTTGAGAACACTCAACCATTCTCTTATATTCCAATCCTCAACTGGAATAATTAGGTTCTGCCACACTGTTATTTCTCAAGAAGTCTTTGTTGACTTCTTTCATCACTGCTTCAAAGAAGTGATCTACTTGCTAAGATACAGCTCAACTGTTGCTACCAACACTTCAAAAAATGTTAGTTTTGGGTGTCAGTTTTGTATGCTCTTCCTACCTTTGTTTTCCCTATTTTGCCTCTTAACTATAAACAATGGGAGTATCTTTGTCTCTTTCTCCTACTTTTCTACTCTAACTTGTGTTGTTTCACCTTGTTTTTATTACTCTTCCAATTCACCAATTATTATGATATATCATACCTTTTTATGACTAATTGATGGTGAATGTTTGGATAAGATCAATGGTCTTTGTGTTGTCTTTTCAGATTTCATTTATAGCACCAAAGATCTTGAGCACGAAGTTCACGGGAGCAGTTAAGAGGGTGTTGTTACAGCAAAGCGTTGCTGTTACACCTTGTTGTTACAAACCCGCCGGAAAACTATTGTTACACTTTGTTGTTACATACCCGTTGGTGAACTGCTGATACAGTTGTACCATTGACTGATCCCATCAACACTTGTTGCTGATCTGTCCTCTAGATGTTACACTACAACTATGATTCTATTACGATAGTTGTAGAAGTTGTTTAGCATTGTATTTTTGGGATAACAACCTAAGGGCGGTTTTGATTGTAATATTTTATTTTCTAATCAGAAATTTATTAGGAAGTGTTTATAACTATATGTGTTCTATTTCGATTAGCATGAGAATCATAAGATTGTCATGACTGATCTATCCCTTATTTTTCTGATGTAACCACTATATAGTTCTTGGTCCTAGAGGTCAAAAGTTTAATGGCGAACAACATTATTTTGGCTCTGTAATTGTGTTCAGATTAATACAGATCATCCTTTTATTACTGTTAAATGCATTATTCAATTTAGTTTCCGTTAATTTCCTCCTTTACCTACGGCCTGCTAGGGAGGAAGTGCCCTCCTTCTTAGCAGGGATTGCAGTGATTGAAGTAGTTGTGTGTATGTAATTGTCTTTCAGTTTATGTATCAATAGAGTGTTGTTGTTGTTGTTCAGCTGTGAATATATCCGCTTCAATTTCAATACTTTGTATGCTGTTACACATAAGATATTAGAGACAACAACTGGTTACTTGTCACGTGGCACGCTAGAACAGATTAATTGAAGTGTGATTCTAGTCTTGTAGATCCTTTTAATTCTACATGAGTGATTTACTTCCAGTATTTACATCAGCAATGGTTTATTTTCCTTGAAATTGCTTCTGGTTGGTGTATCGACACAGACAATGCAACTATCATTGGAATAAACAGACATCCCTGGATTGATAATTAATGTGTGTTGTTTAGTCATTTAACAGTGATTTATATAGTCCAACATTTTGGCGTCGTTGCCGGGGATGGCAGTGACGATCCAATCAATCAGAGTTGTTTCTTAGAAGTGAAATTTCCATATGTTTTCATAGAGTGTCTCCAGTGACACAATTGCCGGGCAGTAAGACGAGAGGTAAGAACCTGCGTAGCACTCTAAAAAACTTGAGCGGCCTCACCAATGTCTTGTTGGGACACTTAGGAGGTTGAATTTCTGAGCATTTTGTTTTTTTTCTTAGAGTGTCTCTAGTGACACAATTTTTGGGTAGTAAGATGAGAGGTAAGAACCTGTGCATCGCTCTAACAAACTTGACTCGCAAGCTCACCAATGTCTTGCTGGGACACTTAGGAGTTTAATTTTGGGTGTTTTTTTTAGGGTGCCTTGAGCTATGTAGTCATTGGGCGATAAGACTAGAGGTAAGAACCTGCACATCGCTCTAAAAAACTTGGGTGGGATCACTGCTGTAGAAACTGAAGCACTTATAGGATGAATTGATATACATAGGGCCCATGTGTGCTGGTAGGACAACATCAACATCTACAAACACCCCCCACTCTACTGACTACAAGAAATACGGGTCGTAATAAGGAAAAGAAGAGTGCGGATTTGGGAAGGAAAACATTCTTTAGAGATATGATTTCAAGGGAAGAAAAGGAACAATCCACGTCATACAGAGAAAATAGGAAGACAAGACCACAAAAAGTAGCTACCATATCAAGGCCTGGACCATTGGTGTCTTCTGTGTCTCGACCTCACCATCCTTCGAACAACATATCCACTCCTGATATCAAAACTCTAGATTCAAAACAGCAGTGGAAAATCATTGATCAGGATCTGAGAATTGAAGGACACGGAGAGACCAGTGGGGAACATCCGGGACCTAAGGAACAACATTCAGTAGATCATCAATTGGATGCTAGTAGTGTTGTTAAACAGTTGGTCCTGGAGTAGCCCAATCCTTCTATTTTTCAATCTCTAGTACACTCTGAGGTCAATTTATCCCATCAGGAAGAATCAGCGATGGGGGACGAGAATCTCAAGACAGAAAGCTTTGTTACTTTTTAATTCCCAATAGTATTAACATGGGACGAGGCTCCTATGAACAATATCCCTTTATCATCCCTACCATCCTTTCAAGGGATGGTTGTTGAAGATCCTGATACCTTTCTGTTTGAATTCGATGTGCTGTGTAGAGGTTCTGACTACACTTCAGATGCCCAGAAGTTGAAATTTTTCCCTGCTACTTTGAAAGGAGCAACATTAAGATGGTTAATGAGATTGGGTGCTAGCACGATTCAAACCTGGAATGACATGAGAGAGGCCTTCCTCTTTAAGTATCAGGACTACTTCCGAACCAGGGACTTGAAGGAAGAGATTTTCAGAATTGCGCAAAGGAGGAGGAAAGCCTGGAAGACTATCTGGAGCAATTTCACTACAATTTACAGAGGTCTAAGTTCAGTAATTTAGATCCAGAAATTCTAAAGCCAATATTCTTAAGAGGTTTAAGAGATGATTGTCTGGAGCATCTGGACATAATAGGAAAAGGAGACATATCGCAAGAGACGTTTGATGATATAATGAAGCTTTGCCTGTGTAGCTCAAGAGGATCGGTCAAGGGGAGAGTTTCAGTTCGGGATCCTTCACTTCGGATATAGAATTCAAAAATTGGAGGAGTAACCAAAGCAGATATCGGGAAATTATTTGAGGATTTTAAAGCCGACCTCCTTAGCACTCTCTCTGCCCAGATCACTACAGTACAAGTCAACAAAGCACAAGCAAAAGCTAAAGCAGCCTTAGCAATATTTTGTCCCCGATGCAAAAATAAACATTTGGAAAGAGAATGTGGACTGAATAGTGTCATATTGTGCAACATTTGTGAGTTGGCGCACTCTACGAATTAGTGTCCTAAGTTTCCCAGACTGGAGGCGGTACGTCAAGAATCAAGCGAGGATGTTCAATATTCTTATTTCATCGGATCAAAGAGACCATGGCAGCCGCGACCTACAGGTATGCCTTCAGATTTTTTCTCTTTTTATCCTTGGAATAATGTTTATAATAGTTAGAAATACCTATGCCAGTATCCTACTCCTTACTCAACACAATTTCTTTCACCATGGAACCAATGGCCATCTCCTCCACCAATGCAATATCCTCCATCACAACCTAATCCTTGGGGTTAGAAATGGAGAGGCAATGGCCAAGGTCCAGTACCCCCTCCAATACCAATGCAACAACAATAGTTACAATTTCCTTCTATTCAAAATCCTACAGCTTATGTCCGACCCCAACTACCCATGCAACCTAACCCCAATCCAAATAATAAGGCATCCCAGAGCATGGATGCTCCGGTTACCCTCCAGACTTATCTTATTAAACCTATCAGAATTAATGAGGTTTGGCTTCGATCAGGGAAAGTAATTAGATCTGAACATACCCCCATTATTACCGAAGAATTTGAATCACCCAAGAAGGATATTGTTGGCAAGGAAAAAGGTCTCTTGGGCAAGACCCAGGTTCAGGATGGAGGCCAACAAGGTTTTCCATAGTAGTCTAGCACAACGCCGACATTTTCACCCTACTTCGAAGAGCAGAGAGTCTCACCCAAGGCATGTCGTGACCTTACTAAGGTTAGGATCAGATGAGGTATCGATCAAACACAACACGTATCCTAAAACCCACAGGACTAGGTGCTCCAAATAAATGTAAATACTCTGTAAATGAAAATACTCATCAACTATTCAGGACAAATTTTTTTTTTTTAAAGTAACCCGCACATTCAAATAAATCAGAGACATAGCACTGAACTCAAAACATCAAGCCCAAAACATAATGGTTTGCATTAACAACAAGAGATAGTTATAGTGCTCCTCATAGTGATCCTGGAAGAACTGATTACAATAGTGTCACATATGATAGAATAGAATGTACAGAGAGAGAGAGAGAGAGAGAAAAACGAACAGAGCTCTCCTATGGCTCCTGTCCTCTGATCCCTACTATGCCAACCTTATGTCTCCACTGGATGGCTGTCTATTTGTTCCTTTTCCAATGCAACTGACAGTTCTCCCTTCCTTTCTGTTCTGGCATTTGCTGCATCTCCCTGATCACTAGGCGTTCCACTGCTTGTTCTTTGTTGCTTTCTTCTGCCATCTGTGCTTGTCCCGCAACAACCATGCCACCTACTCTTCGATTCTTCGCAACCCTAACAACTCTCTGTCTACCATGGTTGCGTTCTTCCACCTGTTATCTGCAACTCAAAAACCGTATTATTTCAAAACAAGGGCCCAAACAGGCCCTGACCACATCCTATTGACTCGTCCTAATTCAATTTTTTTTTGTTTCCTTAGTCTCCATCGATCTGCTTGCCTCCATGGCCAGTCCTGTCTTCTCCTTTTCTTCTCCCTATCCAAACAAGGGCCCCAACTTGGGGACATTTTCCAGCGCTGATGCTTTGAGTTCTCTGAAGCCGGAAATGGACTGTTGCCATCCCTGCATGAGCATGTCTGTCTCTGCAGTGACCTATTCTTCTTCTTTCTCCCTTGATATGGGAAGAAAATTACCAATGATGTCCTTAATCTTGATGTTGGCCTTAGCGGCCATTTGCTACATTGTTTGGGCCGTAAGCTTGACAGGTTGCCTTAGCTCCCAGAGGGCCTGTTTGGTTGTTGCTGAATGTTCCTAAATTTGTTGGATCTTGACTTCCAGCTCTTCCGCTTGGTTGTACAATTGGTCAATTCCATTGGGGTCTATGGCTTCTTGAATCTCCTTCGACACCTGTTGTAGTTGTGCCGAAATTGGCTGTGATTTCAAGGTGAGCATTTTTGAACACTCATGTAGATTTTTCAGAAGGTCATAGGCTTCCTTTACCGCGATGATCAGAGTTTCCTACAGCCCGGCTACCTATTTCTGTCTCTCTTTTATCTTCTCCATGTAGATGACCGCTGGGTCTAGTAGCGCGGGCGTGGTTGTTAGTGCTGCTTTCAGCTCCCTATTTTCTCGACTGAGATTTGAACATGCCACCCGGACGTGGATGGATTGGTCAACTATGTCACTAGCTAACATCTCTTCCTGTATCTGATCGTTGTGAGCCATTACTGTGGGCCAAAGATCCCTAAAAATCTGTGTCACCATGTCCAGTTGGCCCTGCAGGTTGTCCTTCTCTAACTTCAGTTGTTCACGCTCTTCAATAAGCGCGATGATCTATATTTGTTGCTGCTCAAATTTTTGCTAGAGTTCTGTGTGAAGCCCTTCAGCCTGTTGTGCTGCTCGCTGAATAAAATTGTACAACTGTGTCGTTCCCCAGGTCTGCATGCTCTTAGCTCTGGACGTATCTTGATTTGGCAGTCTCTCCTGGAGTGGTTGACCACTCGCAATGGACTTGGCTGAGTGCTCCTGCGGTGATTTCGACGGTGTTGGTTGCGGCAACGGATTAGTTGGGTTACCCATGTTTATAGTGGGCTACATCTGGTGAAGTATCAGGTTTGCTTGCTGAAACAGATTCAGCTCTTCAGGCGGGGGTGTTGTATCTGCAGTAAAATATCCCCCACGACTTAAAAGGTCCTGAAAAGTGACATGTTCAACTAGGGTTTGGTTAAAATTAGGTACCAATGATGTACTAGAGTTAACTTCCACCTCGTTGTCTCCGTTTGTCTTGCTCTTTGCTCTGACTGGGTCGGATATGGTGGTTGATGTGGAGGGTGTTCGGGTTGGATGGTCTTTTGAGGTGAATGAGGTGTGGGCTGATGAGTGGTGAGTGTGAGGTGGAGATATACGGATATTTAAAAAGGAATAGAGGTTGAGTAGAGGTAGATCCTGAGTTACCTGGGGTTCTATCAGTGGCTCTTCTTAGATTGGGGCCCCTGTGTCCATTGGTTGCATTTGATCTTCCCTCGTGAGATCAATGACCTGGCTAGACACTGTAACTCTTGCCTTCTTTGCTTTTGGTGTGGCTATGGGTGGCTTTGAGGATTTACTCTTTTTGACAGGAACTATGGTTTTCGCTGATGGTGAATTAAACAAACTAAGTGGTATGGTCGTGACTATGGGGACTGTAATGGAAGAGGAGGCAGAATTGGAGGCCTGAAATTTCGTAAATGTGGGAAACAATGAGGAATCACTTGTTAGAGTTTGAACTACCTAGTTAAATCTTTGTACCTTTCTGTTCAGTTCCTCAATGATTGGTGTTAGCCGTAGTCACGACATTCTAGCCATCGCTTCCTCTGGTGTTTCTCCTAGCAATGGATCCAGCAACATGCCATCAAATTAATAGCAATATACTCCGCTTCTGACCTCCATTTATATCCCTAACCATGAACATAATTCCGTGTGGAAATTTCTTTCATCAATTTGAAACTTAAACGACTTCATCCTAAAGGTTGATTCTGGCACACATGCTGGCCTGATGTAGGTTGGCTTATGGCTGACTCCAAACCATACTTATGCAGAATAATTTTCCAGCAAGCTCCTTGGGATTCTCTGTTGTCTCATCACGACGCCAACCATCTGGCTATACCAAAACTTGAATGCTTCCTCGTTCACCTCCTTAGTGTTGGGGTCCCTTGATGCTTTCCAGGGTGTGAACTTCATTGCTAACGGTTGACCTGCTACAATTTCCAGAGGTTATCTGATTCCTGGGAATGTCCATTTCCACATTGCCAGCGCCATGAGAAGATAACCGTAGATGAACCTAGTGGCCCTCTTATAATTATCCTCACAAGCCTTGAATAACTCATTATGTAGAAATGAACACCAATTTAGTTTTTCCCCCTAGATACAGTGCTCCCCAACTGAGATGGTATCCAACGTACACTCCCCTTTCGTGTAATGTCTCATAGTTTTTCTCGCAATCAGATAGAAGGAAAAATTGACCGCTGGCTTATTGATGAGGTCTATATTGGCCCCCTTTCCTCCTCTCTTGGTGTCATACTTCCTGTATTAGTTGTTGTCTCCTAATTTCTTCGCTCTATTTGACACATTTCGGAATTTTGTGGATACATCTCTCCCTTCTTGTGATAGCCCAGTTAGCCTGTGAATGTCTTCCACATGAATTGGTATTTCCCTTCCCAGCCACAATGACCCATTGTGGATTCTGCTCAGCAGGAACTTTGTGCACTGCATTGCAACCCTTGTAGTGTCAAATACTGGAAGATTTCTGAGGTTCAATATGGTGGATTGTTGGACACCTCTGAAATCTGGGAGTACTCTTGCTGCTTCTTGTCCTGCTTCTGTGGCATAATTTTCCACGTAGACTTGTTTCTTAATCACTAGGAATTAAAAAGAATCTGTCAAGTCGGTATCAATCAGTGATGTGCTATCATATTTTCCCACTAGCGAATCCATCTTCTGGATTCTTTCATCGAGCTCTTGCTCAACGGCTAATGGCGCTACCTTGGTCATTTTAGCTCTTATTTGGTACACTTGCAGAGCTACTCCTTTTCTTTCCTTATAAATTCTTGCCTCAGTATGCCCCCTCTAAAATTCTTCTGTTGATTTTTCTCTTGATACCTTTGTTGTTTCTGGTTCTAACTCAGATTTCTCCAGCATTCTCACGCTATCTTTCATGCAAGTTATGTAAGTAACCGGCATGCATGAGGTTGATAAGACCCCATAACTAATTAATTTTCCCTTCCTTCCCCCGTGGCTATAATCATGTGATTAGTTACCGGGATGAGGTGGGTTTTGACAAATCTGAATGTGGTTTCGGGAGTTGGGTAGATGCAATGGGTAATGATTATTTCCTATTATGGAAAATTTATTGCGGTATGGACGATGCTAATTATGGAAATTACTTCTCAAATCTCGGTAATCCTACGGAATGACATGGGTAATATGAGTGATGATGATGGAATGATGTTCGACACGCTTGTTCTCTGACATGGATGACACACTGGACACTACCCTCCCCCCGACCACAATCGGTTGCATTGCGGTCTCCTCATCGCAACTCTGAATTTTTGCTTGGCTTTAAAATTTCTTTATTGGGATATCTGTATAAGCTCTTCTCGGGTGTGAGAGAGTATTTAATATATCTAATCTAATCTACCCTATGATTCCTCTCGGTTGCAAGAGTTATTGAAAGTTGAAATGTAGAACTTACTCACCCATCCTGGTAGAATATGTTCATTCAGTTGTGCTAACCGAACTACTCCTGAATCTCTGATTTCTATCATGTAGTATGGTCCTAGTAAATGCATTCTCAGCTTTCCTAAGAAATTCTAGAACTTACTGTCATAAAGTAAAACTTTTCCTCCTACCAGGAACGTTTTGTGCTTGATATGGTGATCATGCCAAGCTTTTTGTCTCTCTTTTTGGACAGTTTGGTGGAATTCCACTAAAAACCTGTCTTCTTCCAACTCTTGTAGTTCATGTAATTACTCTTTTAGCGAGTCTTCCTCTGATAATTGGACATATGTTGCAATTAGGAGGATTGGTATGACAAATTACGTCGGTACCACTGCTTCCCTCCCGTACACCAGCTAGAACGGGGTCTGGTTTTTTAGTCTTTTGATAGTTGTTCTGTACGCCCACAGTGTTGCTGGTATATGTTCGTCCCAATCATCTCGTTCAGCATTGAAAATATTCGTTAAGCCCCTTTCCAGAATATTATTAAATTATTATACTGTACCATTAGCTTGTGGATGGTAAGGACTTCTTTTGTGATTTTGTACCATGAAGTTTTCGAGCATGGATTTCATGGTAAGATTGATGAAATGCATACCCTTATCACTTGTCAGGATTTTCAGGCAACCAAACCTACTGATGATATTTTCAAATATGAATTGAGCTATTGTTTCGGCTGTACAATCCTTCACTAGCATTGCCTCTGCCCACCTTGTCAAATAGTCTGTTGTCGTTATGATATACCTGGCCTGTGAGTGTCTTACGACAGGTGCAATCAGACCTACAAAATCAACTGCACATTTCTCAAATGTTTGCAGTGCTTTTACTGGGTGAAGTGGGATCTCATCTCTGTGTGATGTACATCCCATCCTCTGACATACATCACATTTTTTTACAAATTCCTTACTGTCCATGTGCATTGTCGGCCACCATAAACCTGCCTGCAATATCTTCCTCTCCATCAATTTTTCTCCTACATGCCCTCCCGCAACTCCACAATTGAATTTCCACAGTATGCCTTCCCTCTCATGATCCAAGACACATCTTCGTAAGATTTGGTCTAGCCCCAACTTATACAGGTGTCCTACTATTAGCCGATACTCTACTGCTCAGACTACTAGGTGTTTTCTCTGGACTGCTGTATATTCTTTTTGGCATTGTCATGTTGTCAGGTAGGTTGCTTTCTGGTCTAGGTATTCTGGGATGGCTTCTACTCTAAAAATATCAGCATCCAACAACTGATCGTCCATAGACCCTCCATTTTCTCTGTTTTCCAACCTTGACAGGTGGTCAAGCCCCATATTCAGTCTCCCGGGTTTGACAATCACCTCAAAGGTGAACTCCTGAAAGAGTACACTAGTACATTTGGGGGAAATTCCGACACTTGGTTCCGACACTTTTGACCAAATGTCGGAAATTTCCCCAAATTTTTTCAATCCTGCCCGAAACCGTCGCTATACCGACGTTTAGAGAAAAGTGTCGCAATGCCGACACTTAGACAAAGTGTCGCAATTGTGACGTTTGGAGGACTACATTGCAATTGCGACACTATGCCCCAAAGCGTTGCTATTGCGATGGCTACCTCCAAACGTCGCAAGTGCGACACAATGTCTAAGTGTAGCAATTGCGACGTTTGGAGGCATCCATCGCAATAGCGAAGTTTTGTCCGCCGTCGGTATAACGACACTTATATGCACGCTACATAAAAATGATTTTATTAAAAACTACATTAACGTCTGATATCACACGCGCATTCACCCTCCACTCTTGCAGAACATCATTCGCCCTCAGCATTCGCCCTCAGCATTTGCCCTCAGCTCTTGCAGAACAGCATTTTCCCTCAGCATTCTCCCTTAGCTCTTGCAGAACAGCATTCAACCTTAGCATTCGCCCTCAGCTCTTGCATAACAACATTTTCCCTCAGCATTTGCCCTGAGCTCTTGCAGAACAACATTCGCCCTCAACATTCGCCCTTAGCTCTTGCAGAACAGCATTCACCCTTAGCATTCGCCCTCAGCTCTTGCAGAACAGCATTCGCCCTCAGCTCTTGCAAAATGGTAAATTCTTACTGCAGGCCTTTCCTCCTATAGTAGGGTTGACTCTATTTGGGTTTTTTTGGTCAATTCCATTGGATTGTGTTAGGCTGTAGGGTTCTCTCTAGATGTCTTCCAATGTTCTTTCGGATGAGTTTCAAAGAGGATGTGTAAGATGTGTTTGTGAGAGGATGTGTAGGCTGTAGGGTTCTCTCTAGATGTCTTCCACCAGTTTCATGAAGTTTAAGCTATGGATTTTATTTCGAAAAACTCATTCATCTCAACACCCATTAACGAATTTCCCTTGGTCTGATCTATATTGAAGGTGAAGTGCAAAGTGGTAGAGAATGGGAGATCGAAAGTCATCAACTTTATCACAAGGGTAGTACTCCAGATCGAAAGTGATGAGATTTAGTTTTCCATATTTGGAGATTTTATGATATTTGGGGATTTTCTGATGACATACCAAAGGTCACATCCATACAACCATATCAAGGTCAATGTTGAGATCATTCTCATATAGATATAGGTCACTGATATATAGGGTTAATATCATCATCACTATCCATGGAAATCGAATGGTTACAAAATCTATGATTGTGGTTGGCTCATTTATAATTATTACCCATTTACAGTAGAGCACAGAAACACTAAATATGGCCCGAGCAGAGCCTTTACAACAGGCAATGGAATTGCAGCTGCTTCATCAATAACCAATAGCTCCACTTGAGAAAAAATTTCATAATCTTGGGGTTGGATATACTGCAGAGAAAACAATTGTAGTTATCATTCATGCTCCAATATATTAATATACTTTTTACATTGAACTAAAGAAAGGGAAACAAGCAAATGCTAGCCATCATACAATGCTTTGACATAAGATTTTTGAGTGACATACTTGAAAAAAAGAACTCATCCACTGATATTTATAATAATTTGAGTTATTCAAGTTAAACACAATGTCAAGAATCAAGATTCAATACCCTCTATTATTTTCATCACCCAATACAAGATTTAAATTTTTCCCAAAGAAATGCTAATTAATTTGGCAGCCATTATTTCTCCCCACTTTAAAAACCCTACATTTAAATGAAAACAAGCATTGCATTTCAACTACAAAAATCTATTAGTGTTCAAATGTACATGTGTGCATCACTTGTGTAGGGTATTCCTTTTCCACTTTCACATTATCCAAGAATGTGTGCAGTATAGTTCATATTTTTTGTGATTTAGATTATCTTGAAAAGGAAAGGTAAATTATTTCCCATGGAAAAAGAAGGTTTTCCCTTTTTACTATTGGAAATGGTACAACAAAGTTCCATTTCTACCCGAAACTCCTATGAAACAAGAACCAAATAAAGGCCATGTCCTCAATGGACATCATTTGGCTTTGAAAATGGCCATTGCACCGTGTTGTTTCTTATATTACATCATGATAGTTTCTTAGGTCATTTCTTGTTTCTTGAGGTGAAAAACAACCAAAGAAATTGTGAAGATCCTTTCAAGAGATAAATGACCATTTCTCAATCATATCTCAACTATTTTTTATTTTATTCAATGGTTGCTTACTTTGAGAGAAATTTGACACTTTTATAAGGAATATAACATAAAAACACAAAATGGGAAGGAATTGATGAGGTAGATGACCTTTAGTTGTTGTCAATTAAGAATTGATAATACATGATGCATGTTCTATACTACAAACTAGATTCCTTCCTAGAGTTAGGACACAAAGTATTGAATCAAAGTTGTAGTTTCTAACTTCTTGTATTGGTTCATCAATCTTGAAATTCAGACATTGCATGTCTTCATTTCTTCATGTTTGAATAATTTGCATCATATCGTACAATAGGAAATTAGGAATTATGATTATTATTACTTTATGGATCTGTTAAGTTACTTTTAATTTTGCATGGTTTAGTGTGAAATTATTCTAGTGTGCCCTAGGCCCAGGTGAAGGAATGCCAAGGACTGAGAACCCTAGTTTTTAAATGGTATTGTTTCTTATACCCAAAAACCCCTCAACATCATTTCTTATTAGTTCTTAACAATAGTGTTGTAAAAAATTTGAGAATTGATATAGAAAAATCTCGCACTTATCAAGATAAAGTCCTAAAGCTAAAGTGTGATACCATGTGTAATTCAATAGCCCCATTGTCACCTCACCAACCTCTTTTCACTTCGGGCTAGCTCTCCTCCAACTCAAGGGGGGTTCTCCCTAGTAGATGTTAGGGATCTAATGGCCCAACCAAACCAAGTCAAGAGCCCCTAACTCTCTATGTTTACTACTATCAATCAAAATATTGAATAATAGGGTCAGACATGCATCCTGAAGATAAAATTGCTAGGGTATTTTTGGGTAATTTCAAAGGGAAAGTCCCCAAACACATATAATAAAGGAATTATAACATGATTTCAAACATTAAATATCAACAAAATCGTTTAAAGGATATTGAAAGGAAAAAGGCGATGGAAGATAGAAAGTGCCTTACTTAAATGCTCTAATTATTTTTCAATAGTTGTTGCAAAAGCTTCACTTCAAGGCCCTTCAAGATCGTCTCCAACAATGCTATACCATCAACTTCAACAATGTTTCTCCAAAAATGTCCTCAAGGTCTTCACAACAAGTTTACTAGAAGTTGCTCCAACAATATATTCAATAAGGTCTTCATTTTCAACTCATCTCTTGTTTGGGTGCCTTAATGTGCAATGACATGTTTCCAGGACTGAATTCAATGCAAGGCATATTTGAAACTCTAACTCTATCTTCCGGTGTCTTATTAGAAATTATTTCAGTTTTCATTTTGTGTTTTCAAGTTAGATATTGTTTTCAAGTTTTTACATTTATAATTTTATTGCAATGTGGCAGACTGATCATGGCAGTACAGGAACAACCCCGACACGGGATGATCGCGGAAAGAGGCCAATGGAAGAACATGTAAAGTGCCAGCATTGCTCTATCTTCCGTTATTTTAGTTATTTACATAATTGAAATAATATTAATTTCGTTCAAATATGCAGACACCTAGCCATGGTACGCCTGACGATTCTCTCTTCGAGGAAGAGCTTTCTTCATCCCTATCTCCAGCACTCTTGTTGCGAAAAAAGGCATGAGATGCAAGGTCGGAATTTAATACTTTGATAGATGTGCCTCAAACACCTGAAACAGAAGAGAGGATAAAAAAACTTATGAGCCAGCTAGAAACATATCAGGTAATAATAAAAATTCAAAAGGATATTTTTTTTTTTCTGCATGAGATGAATTGTGATAGTTTGATTTTTAATTTTTGCATTGACTAAACTAACAAAAAGTTCTTTTGTATGTAGCATTTTCTGGCACTTGCTAAACCTGGTGTTGGTGGTAGTGGGACACAAGGGCAAGAGATTGCCCAACAACCCTCTCGTACACCTTCTACTCCTTTAGGTGCCAGCCAAGAAACACACCCTGCCCAAGCAGACACCTAGCGAACGTGTTGGCAGTGATGAGGCTGATATGGCCAACTACATTATTGCGTTTCCTGGAGCTACACGTGTCAGCTCCACAGGGACCATTAATGGCACGTTGTTAGTGAACGATGAAGGTGTCCCTATAAAGCACATACAACTCCCAGGTAAATTTTAATATTTTAACTATTTCATGTACTCTATCTAAAACATATTTATCATGATTTTTATTTTTAAATTAATGATAATATTTTTTTTCTGTGTAGGAAACAATGAGTTCTACAGGTTTTTGGAGAGCCATGCATTGGTAATTTTTGGCCCCACCATACGCACAGGGTGGAATTCCTAGACTTCCAACCTGAAAAAAGAACTTCTAGATTATCTAGAAGCCCTTTTTGGGGTCGGCACATTTGACAGAAAAGCGGTGGCTCGGGTAGCCGACAAATATTTGAAATATACCAGGGACACCTATAGGGCGCAATTGAAATTTAACCCTAGATACGATCGTCCTCTCACAGTTCTAGAGAGTGAGTGGAGAGCACTCATCCATGACGGAAAATAGAAAAGGGCAAAGAAAGAAGGAAAAATGCCAACTAGACTCGCAAGGTAAATTACAACTTTAATTCAATAGCTTTAATTTTCTCTATGTCTAAAATAAAATTGTGCTACGTCATATCTGACTTCAATATTTTGATGCTAGGTTTCCTGACACCTCAAAGGCAACCAAAGCTAGGATTGAAAAAAAGGGCCATCATAAGCTAGGCCAGGGCAGCTACTTGAAATTAGCCGCAAGAATTGTAATTAAGTAGCTAAACTTCTTATAATTAATTGTATCGCCTTCCAATGTTTTTGTAATCCTCTCAAATATGATTAAAAATACACAATCATATGTAATGTAGGGTGATGACTTCGAAACAGAAACTACAGAGGAAGATAAAAATATCGCTTTCCATTTCGGCTATCAAGTCGTAGTTGAACGTCACAGAAGCTTGGGGCAGGTCCCAAGATTCAGAATGCCTGATAAGGTAAAACATTAACCTTTCAATATGTTTGTATTCGTCCATAAATTTAATGTCTAACAAATTTGTTTAAATCAGAGGAGTAGCACTACCGACGAGGAAAATAACCCAGTTTTAGAGCCAGATGTGGATGATCCTCACGTGCAACCTGATCATTGTAGTGGGGACCAGGCCAACAATGCTACTATCAGTGAGGGCCATGACGTTAATTAATTTCCACTTATAATTTTTTCTAATTATACCTTGATGGTTGTCCTTATAACGTTTTTTGTTTAAATGACAAAGAATGTTTCCCTTGAGGATCTTACCACCAGAGAGGAAGACAGGGCAAGAGTCCCAACGGCGACAACGGTGCACCAGGTAAATAATCTCATTGCAATTTTTTTTATTAATATTATCGAACTAGTTCAATGATATTTAAAAACTGACAATTAAAATTTAATATTATCTGTTTTTGTAGGCGATGCCCCATCACTGGATGAGACCAGACATCATGACTACGCAACTAGGTTAGCAGTGCGGGTCGAAAGGCACGAAATAGGAGCAAAGCACGATGATATTGATGATGTAATTAGGAGCTTTAGAAATAGGAAGAAGAAAAAGAAAATTTGATAATGTAAAATATTGTATTATTATAAGACAAATGTTACCATACTTGGAACGCTTTTTGCGTTATATAAAAAACTCATTTATCATACTATTTTTATGTCAAGCATTAATTGAAATGTTTCCTTGTGTACTTTTTGTTGAATTGTTTTTTTATTAGTTATTGAATATTTTTTTTTATGCTCATGAAAGTAAAAAATGAAATATAGATTGGGTATTGGGGAATTGAGAGTGATGTGAGGGGGGAGGGGAGGGGCCATAAGAGCTTCCACCTTCACGTGGTTGGCCCTGTTTAGTAGAGAATAATTTATTGGAGTGATTTAATCTTGGAGCAAACCTCCCTCGATCCAGCGTATCAACAAAAAAGTCATTGTTGACTTAGTTGCTACTCTTTCAGATCGTGGGAGGCTTGTTCCAAGTTCACGCGACTCCAATAAATTGTTCTTGAAACGAAGAGGAGCTTATTCAGGTATGTTTTTACATTTTCAACATATGTTCTAACATTATCATAAGAATGCATCTTAGAGTAAAAAACACTACATCAATTACTTGTATTTATTGTATAGATAATGATGGATTTTGATTGACTTGGCAGTGCAGGTACAAATCCTCTTGCATCATGAGCAATACAACTTGTCAACCAGGGTCATGTCCAAGATATTTTTGCTTGTGCGCTTGACTAGGTTCGTAATGTCACATTTTGTAAGTTCCTTTACAGTTCATAATTCAATATTAAGCTTGCTCATGATTATTATCTAGGTTTTTTGTATGTGTTTTTTCATCTATTTGATTGTAAGCAACTCTGCATGTTTCCTGTTGTTCACTATGATTTCTCCCATTACCACTCCCAGGATGAATCCGACTTTATTGTTACTATGATTTCTCCATTTACGATTTCGTAGGTTACATCATGTAAAGTTGTCAATCTCAGGTTGGTGATGAGCTTTAGTTCTCCAGATTTGGGGCTTTTCTGATATTTTCTCCCTCATGTCATTCCCGCATCACCTCATTGTTTGAGCATGCCAATTGTCTACCACTTGTACCAATTGGCACATGTCAATCTCTGAGTGGTGCCACATTTCACCTATTTTCAATGAGAGTTTAGGGTTTCTCTAACATAGCTTCAGAAATCCGATTCAGTGCCTGCTTGAATATTGTCACATAATACTCATGGTTTGGATTGATGAGCATGTTCTGAATGGTTGGCTGATTCATAAGAACCACCCATATAGTCATCTTGAGATATTTCAGAAGGTTTCTCGGGTTTCCTTTTTCACCGTTTCTAGTGGGTGGGATGGTGTGGGGTGATCCATCAATACTGGTGCTCTTGTAGTAGGGAATTTGTTTTTGGGGATATAAGGGAGCATTTGATGTAGATATCCCATTGGATGCATTCATAGATGGGCACGAGAGGTCAAGAATTTAAATTAAAAATATGCAACCTCTAGCATGGCAACCTGAAGGCCGCGAGAGACACTGGTTAAAGATTGTTTCGTGTTGGCCTTAATATAGTCGTGATTTATTTCTATTACCTTAATGCAAATATATAGTCCGGTCTCATTAAAATGAGGATTGTGGTTGTATTTCTCTTTGGTTGTTTCTCTCTTAATGCTCCAGAAGTTGCCAAAATTTGCGATAGTTGTTTAGTTTGCCTGTTACAACTTAAAAGTGATTTTTAGCAATGGGAGTCATGTTTTTTAAGGTTCATACTAATATGAAGATCTTGTAACTCTATATTCAGGATAAGAGAAGATGGCCTCTGCTTTGGGCAGTATGACAACAATTGCCACATCTACCTCATTGGGTAACAATGGAAAGGGGAAGAAGTTGGTGCAATGTTTGATAATTATGGCAGACAATTGTCTTCTCTTTCAGTTTTTTCACCCATTTCCTTTAATTGCTCAAGCAGAAGAGGGACTCTGAGATTACGCGACAGAGAGAAGGTAGTTAATACAAGAGCTATGGAAAATGAGATGTACTTCAACAAGGATGGCTCAGTGACAAAAAAATTGTAGGTTAGAGAAAAAAATGTGTTTAAAGGAAGGTCACCTGCACGTGAAACTTCACTGCGGTGGATCTTTCCTTGTCCACTTATATTCGTTTTTAATGTGTTATTTTAATTTTTCATGGAGGGTTGTTTTGGTATATGGTCTGGCATTCAATTGCACACTTACTGAAAGCATTGTCAATTTGTCTTGCAGGCGATGTGAACAAACTTGCTGATCTTGTTGGAGTCACACTTGGGGCGAAGGGCAAAATGTTGTCTTGGAGAGCAAGCATGGTTCTCCGAAAATATTTAATGATGGTGTGATAGTAGCTAAGGAGGTGATTTGTATATGTGTGCTCTGGTTTTCTTTTTAACGTTGTATTAGTTCCCCCTCTTAAATGTCTTAGATTTGGTAGGCAGAATTTGAAAACTCAAAGGTGAAAGGAAACATATTTGTTACCCAGTGGTCTACTTGGCCTATGGACTAGCCACATTAGAGTAATGCATAAATATTTTCACAAAAATAAAAGGAAAGGGTTATGGCTGAGTCAAATTTTATTGTTATTGACAGTGTAATGAAATGTATCTCAATGCTATGGTTGTGGCCTTTTTATTGGTTGAATTAGAGGACCCAGTTGAAAATATTGGGGCCAAGTTGGTAAGGCAAGCTACGACAAAGACAAATGATTTAGCTGGGGATGGAACCACAACATCTTTTGTTCTTGCACATGTTGGAATATTGAAAAATTCCAGAACAATGAATGGAGAATAAATCTCCCTTCCTCTAACACAGAGAAAATAAAAATTTCTTTGACAAGAGACAGAGTTTCAATACTTTGAAAACAAACTTCTATTCCCTTCAATAACTCAAAAAAAAACTATTACACTTCTTCCTCACTAAGAGGGATTACAAAATTATGACTGCTACAAAACGCAGTGCATAAAACCAACTCACTGTTTGTTCAAAACAAACATACTCTGTCTCTAAGACACTCTGCTATGTTTTTCACTTTCGCACTGCTGTGCATACACACTTAAAAAGTTACACTTAGTCTTTCACCTTTTACACACTGCTGTGTAATAAAAAATTTACGTACTGTCTATAAAAAAAACTACCAAGATTTTTTTTCCTCTTTATTTTTATATGCTGTAACATATAAAACATATTATAATAAACCCTCTTTTTAAAAAGATAAAATTAAAACTAAATTCTATGGCCCACCTTTCATTTCCCATATGATATATATATATATATATATATATATATATATATATATATATATATATATATATATATATATATGATATATATATAACATATGTTTAAAACATATGTATATATTAAAGCATACATAAAATCAAACTCTCAAAACATTAAAGAAACCTTTCTGTCGGACTTCAAAAGTCTGAATAGATTGAATTTCAAACCAAATTCACGTTCCAAAATGGGATGCCGACGTCTGCCTAATTTGTAATGCGAATTCTCAATCCAATGTGCCTTATAAAAAATTCGGGTCCGGTTTTCAGGCTTTCAGATTCCCTTCAATTTCATGCGATCCAATATTAATGCTCCACGTGTCCTCCTTTTGAATTTACAAAAATGGGGGGTAAATTTTTGTTTGTTTAATTTCTGGTTGGTGAATTGCGTTAATGTTGGTTGTTGTGTTTAAATACAATCCTGTACAGAAATATGGTTGTGGCCGTCTACAAAAAAAAACTTGCAGGAATTTTAAATGCTGAATTAAATTTCTGGATGGCATGCAAGCAACCTCCAAAAAAAAATGTTGCTGCTGCATCCGTCCTTCTGCTGCAGCAGTTGAAGTTAAAATTCAACAGCACAGGGTTTAATAAGTAAGGGTGTAAAGGTAACTTTTTGTCGATAGTACTGGATTAAGATCATCTATTCATTTTTGTAGGGTCTTATGGTGTTTGGTTTTTTAGTTTTGGGTTGGGCTTATCGAGTCTAAGATAGTTTTTGAGTGAAAAAATTGCTATTAGGTATTAAAAAAATTTGGTTCTTTTGTCAAAATTTATGAGCTTGTTAGGAAATACAAAACTGACAATGGTTGTATCTTAAATTTGTGGAAAATAATTTGAAATGAAACATTTTTGTTTAGGTTGTTGCAACAGGTGCAAACCCCGTTCAAATTACTAGGGGCATTGACAAGACAATAAAGGCCCTTGTTTCGGAACTCAAAATTTTGTCAAAGGAGGTAAACGCTTGCCTTTCGAGTAGGCTGGTTTTCCTTTTTGCTGATGGTTTGGTGTATCTAATTGAATTAGTTGCCTAAGGTATTTTTGGTTGCAAACTCCTTTTCATTTTTCATACAGTATTGGCCTTATGGAATACATTTGATTGTGTGGTATTATTAGATCTACAACATTTGTAGTTGTTTAGTCTTATGGACGAGGTGCACTTTTATTATGGAAATAGTTGATGCAATATTGTCATTTAATCCTTACTGCAGGGTAGCATGTTGAGAAGTTTCTTGTGAAACATTTGGTATTCAAAATGACACTTGATCCTACATCATGCACTTGACTTCAAAATTCATATTCAAAGTGTGCCAGACAATTCTTGCAAAATTTCAAATATTTATGTTGTTTTAAACCATTATCTTTTTCATGTATTGGATGCTGAAAATGAGAAAAATACTTTGGTATGAAACCAACTGGTGAATAATTTCCAACAAAACAAACACTTCCAAGACATGATTTAGAAGTAGAACATATGTACTTATGAAGCATAGAAAGATATCCTTGATGCATTGTCAATGTTTGGCTAGGGTTATTTTTGGAGAAAATAACTCCTTATTCCTAGAATAGTGATCTTCAATACAAGTAAATTCCAGAGAAGAGAGATCATCGTGTGACATAAACCTATTAGCAAAAGTGAACAGGGAATGATTATTAATTATGGCATACTAAGTTGTCAGTGATTTTGACTATTTGTCTTTAACATGTAAAAATGTTAAATTCCAAACTTACATCATCATGGTTTGGCATCATGAGCTTGACTAATTGTCCACCATGCTCATAATTTCATTTTTGTATTCATATCTATAAACAATGTTTCAAATAATAATAATAAAGTTCTATAAGAAAAATCTAGACCTCCATGTTGCTTCTCCTTGTGAGACAAAGTCAAAATTGCATTACACAATCTGACACATAAGAATCTCCTATATCCCGGTGGTATGTATCCAAATTCTTATAATAGTGTCTTCAAGACTTATGTTGACATTGCCAATGAGAAATTTAAGCAATGAAAGATGGAGCCTTATTCATTTTTTTATGTGTAACAGTCTTTTATTAATATAAATATTGATGGTTTTGTCTTTCTGAAAATGAAATGTAAAAATAATTTATTGTGGTCAATTGAAAAGTTTTTTTTTAAAAGCTTTTCATTATGGAAGGGCGACATAGATATATGCCCTTCTAATTGAAATTCAGACCTGCCCTTCAAATTTGATCACTGTGTGGGACCTTAACAAACAATAAAACTATTCCATCGCGCGTTATATAAAACATATAACAAAACCTTTGTCAAAACTTCAAATGAACCCTTTAGCCGTGGGTATTTCATCACAAATTGATCATTTTACCATGTACCTTCTTCTAGAGGAATATTCCTCCACTTGATTAGGTACTTCATACTGGTTATATTTCAAAGAGATACAGAATGTTTATCTATAACTTTTTGTGGTTCAAGAATCAACTTTCATTCTTCATCTAATTTTGGAAGTTCTATTTACATTGGCATATTTTTTCCAAAAACCTTTTTTAGGCAAGATACATGAAAAACCTTATGAATGCAAGACGAAGGAAAATATAACTTCTATATCACTTGTGCAATCCTATGAATAATTATTTAGGGACATAACATTTTTGAGCTAATTCTTTATTCTTCTTTTTCTTGAATGAAGATTGCTTATAATGCTATAATCTAAAAAATACCCAATTACCCTCCTCAAATTATCTTTCACTTCAATGTTGTTCCCCTTGTTGTTTTATCATGTTTCATGTCCTTTGAAGGTTTTCCATAATAATTTTCAAACTTTCTTTAGTATTTTCCATATGTGACTCTGTTTCCTATACTTTGGACTTATCTTGCAAAAAGTATGAGATACTAGGTGTTGGATATCCATAAAGGGCCTTAAATGGGGAAATTTTAGTAGATGTGTGATAGGTAGTATCATATTACCATTCTTCCTTGACGAACCCACTTCATCCATTAAGATTGATTTTCTAAAGAGTAACATTGTAGATAACCTTAAAACCATTTGTTAACTATTTTTGTTTGACCATTTGATTGTGTTTGATATGTAGAACTCATGGCAGCTAGTGTTTCTCCACTCATATTAAATAATTATTTCCAAAAGTTTCTTGTTACTATTACTTTAGGAAAATCATGAAGACTATGAATTTCTTTCACGGACACTTCTGCCACTTGGCTTGTTGTTTATGTACTTTGAGCTCTACAAAAAAAATCTACAAAATTTGTCTATATAAATGACCACAAAAATGTAATACTTACCTTTATATTTCAGTAACCCCGTAATAAAGTCTATTGATATATCTTCTAGTCTTTGAATATGTATATGGAATGGTTGAAGTAACCCTAGAGATTTTACTATCTCTCTTTTATTTATTATGCAAACCTGACCTTCTCTTACAAAATTTTGAATGTTTTTCTTCATTCCCTCTAAAAATATTTTTTTTTATCCTTTGAGATGTTTTAAGGAACCCTGCGTCCTACCATCAGAGAGACATGGGACTCCCTTAATATTTGTTTATTCAAATATGCTTGCGTGCATAAAAATATTCTACATTTGCACCAAAGTATATCTCTCTTTCACTCCCAATGCTCCATAGAGTTCATCCCATCCTTTATAAATTTTAGTTGTTGTTTAGTACTATTGTCATTTTTCCATTATGGCAAGCTTCTTCTAGCCACCTAGGAATACAAAATGTAATTGGATATAAATTTGAGGCCTCTTCTATTTTAGAAAGAGCATCATGTACTAAATTTTCCTTACCCTTTTTGCAGATTATCTCAAAATTAAAACTTTGCATTTTTCTCCTCATTTTTGTTAATCTTCCAATGAAATCCATAGCTTCAAAAAATAATTTATGCTATCATGGTATATCTTGACTTTAAAGTACCTCCCAATGATATACTATCCCCATTTTTTATTGCATGTAATATTGCTTCCATTTATTTTTCATACGTAGATTTCACCAAATATTTTCTTTGAATTCCTTGCTTTCAAAAGCCAATGATATCCCTTATTGTGTTAATGTTATGTAAATTCCTTGTCCTAGTGCCTCACACTCTACTATGAATGTTTTACCAAAATTAGGTGCAACCGATGTTGGTGTAGAAGACATGGCATCCATTAAAAGAGAGAATGCCAAAGTAGCCTCATCATTCCATATAAATGATATTTTTTTCAAGAGATATGTGAGTGGACTTGAAATGCATGCATAATTCTTAACAAATGATCAATAATATCATGTAAGTCTAAAAAATCTTCTAAGAACATTGATTTTCTTAGGAATAGGTCATTTTGTAATAGCTTGCATCTTTTGAGGCTCCAACTTCACTCCTTCCTTTAAAACAATATGAACCAAATACTCAAATTCTTATTTCCCAAAAGCACATTTGGATGTTTTTACATAAAAATGATTGTTCTCAATAATTTATATAACTTTTCCACATGTTTAGTGTGGTATTCCCATGATTTATTATAAATATGTGTATTATCAAAGAAAACCAACACAAATTTTATAAGATGGGATCAAACAAATTTGTTCTTAAGTCGAGCCCGTCGGACTTCAAACGGCGATAAACCATAATTCAAACCAAATTCGCGTTCCAAAATAGCCTGCTGACGTTGGCCAATTTTGTGACGCGAAAACCAAATGAATTCTGCCCTAATCTTTTTCGGGTCCGAAGTTGGGCTAGCGTACGGAGGGAGAGTTGTGACGCGAATTTCTTATCAAATTCGCCCTAATCTTTTTTGGGTCCGGATTTCCACTGCGCGAGCGGCCCAAACAAAGATCCGCTCCAATCAATTTCTGCCACGTGTCCTCAATCAAAAGTTTCCATGTTCCCGGATGCAGGTGCATTCGATGGCATTTAAGGCGATGGGACATGGATGTGACGATTTCATATCAATCGCATTAAGTTTTAATGCTGTTCAATTAGCCGATATTTAAGTTCCAAGGTTTTCACATCAAATCGCATTAAGTTTTAACAATGTTCAAGATCGAACCTCCACTCCTATTAGCAATTTTTCATGCTCCAATATGATCTGGCCTTCGGCTCTCATTAATGAGAGATTAATTATGATGGGCATTCTTCGATTGCATTGCAGTCGAGTCGATAAAATGGCATTTCGCTATGGCTTTTCAGACGAGACAGTTGCTGGGTTACACTGCCTGCTCACTGTGACGAGAAGGAGAAGTGGCCAGCTGAACTGTTGCTTAGACCTTGGTGCATATCTGCATTTCTCTCGGTCTATTATGTGTTTTTCTTCCTCTGTTTCTTGGAATTCTGCTTCTCCGTCTCGTCTTGTGCCCATTGCTGAGACTGCACCCATGCCTCGCCTGCGTCAAAGGATGTGTTGCCGCAGGGGGAGCACTAAAGGTCAACCCCTGCATGCTCCCTCCAGCCCCTCAACCAAGTCGTCTTCCCAGTCCAATGATTATCACGCAGGTCGCTATCCAGATACTAGAAGTGGGTGGGGTCGGGTTCTAGGATCTGGCCACCATATGGGCTGCCCTGCTCCTCATTTCCCCACCGCTTCACCTTCTCCCACGATGCGCACTGCGCTTTTTTCCTTTAATTTCTCTCTGAACCGCCCACGAATCACAGCTTCAATTACTGTGGTTTTCCATGAGGAGGCCCAAATGGAAGAACAATGCACCCGTCCGGCGGGTCTGAGCTCAGAAAAATCCGGCCAGCATTCGGGCCTTCAGGAGGGGAGCGGTGGCATGAATGTGGAGATAGCACCTAGCGATCCTGGACCTTCCGAAGGATGGTTCCAAATCATCGAGGAACCACCGGAGGAGTAGTTTGGTTAATTTTTTTTCTTGCTTCGTGGCCCACTTAATTGGGTTGCTTTTAGATTATATTACTGTGCTGGACCTCTGTAATATTTTTGAATTCTGTAAACGTTCAAGACTGGTTTCCCCGTATGAGGGCAGTCTTCTTTTTTGATTTTTTGATGACAAATTTGCCATGAGTCTGGGCAATGTTTTTGAATTTGGTGTAATTTTATTCCCACTGTTAATAGATTAACTTTACTTAGAAAAAAAAATGTTGCCCTGTTTCTATTTTAAACCTGTTTTTTGAAATACAGAGCCATGTTTATATGATTGTTTATAGTCGAAGCGCTGCAGGGTGGTTTATTATATTAATATTTCACAGTTTAATTATGTTCATAACAATTGGAAAAAAAAATGTTGCCCTGTTTCTATTTTAAACCTGTTTTTTGAAATACAGAGCCATGTTTATATGGTCTACGTATTATACTCTTTCTCTGTATATCTACAGGAACCTTTTTGCTATGAACAGGGTGGATGCTGTAGCGGGATACTAATGGAAACAAGCAATCCTGAACCTTACATCTCGGATGCAACATATGGTTACCAATTTTAGAATCAAGCGAGCCTGATCTTACAAGCGAGCCTGGGTTTCTGCAGATGGTTTTATTTCCAGGAACAAGCGAGCCAGAACATACAATCGACCCTGGGTTTATACATATTTTTGCTCTATCATGGATGCTTTTTGTGTGAGGCGTATATCAATAGTACATGTCTCTGCACATTTCCTGTATCTGCTTTATGATACTATTTTATGTGTTGACAGGTTATCACTCTGCCTTCAAAACTAGTGATGTTGGTTTATTGATATGGTCTGATGGTCTTTTTATATTTTGGACATATCACACTCCTCACATGATTAGCGTTTTTCTCTGTTCAAGGATTTTGAGTACTTTAATTTTTACTTGGAACAATGGACGTCGGTACTCTATTTGTTGCTTTACTATTCTACATACTGCTATTTCACTTTCTTATAGATGCCTCGGGCATATTTGGATGCTTTCTCAGATTGTCGATAATCTCCATGTGGACCGTTACTGGGTTTTATATCATGTCCCCGTATGTGACATGGGGTATTTTTCTATCATTGTCTGGGGTGGGACTTCCACTTTTCTGGATGGATATTTGGGTTCCAATCTTCAGATGTGAAAATGTAATGACTTCATGGACTGTTTTACTTCATATAATATATTCAAAACAACGTTTTTTCTCTTGTGAAAAAAAATGATTGTTTATCACTCTGCCTTCAAAACTAGCGATGCTGGTCTATGTTGATGGTTTATTGATATGGTCTGATGGTATTTTTATATTTTGGACATATCACACTCCTCACATGATTAGCGTTTTTCTCTGTTCAAGGATTTTGGGTAATTTAATTTGTATTTGGAACAATGGACGTCGGTACTCTATCTGTTGCTTTACTATTCTACATACTGCTATTTCACTTTCTTATAGATGCCTCGGGCATATTTGGATGCTTTCTTAGATTTTCGATAATCTCCATGTGGACCGTTACTGGGTTTTATATCAAGTCCCTGTATGTGACATGGGGTATTTTTCTATCACTGTCTGGGGTGGGACTTCCACTTTTCTGGATGGATATTTGGGTTCCAATCTTCACATGTGAAAATGTAATGACTTCATGGACTATTTTACTTCATATAATATATTCAAAACAACGTTTTTTCTCTTGTGAAAAAAAAATGATTGTTTATAGTCAAAGCACTGCGGGGTGGTTTATTATATTAATATTTCACAGTCGAATTATGTTCATAACAATTGGAAAAAAAAAATGTTGCCATGTTTCTATTTTAAACCTGTTTTTTGAAATACAAAGCCATGTTTATATGATTGTTTATAGTCGAAGCACTGCGGGGTGGTTTATTATATTAGTATTTCACGGTCATTGGAACACCCACAATTCATAACAAATATTGGAGATTTACTGTCCTGTTTTAAAGTTTCATTTTTTTTTTTAAATTGAACCTGTTGTCGGTATACCGACGCCTTGTAAGCGTTGGAATTGCGACAGCTTAAAAACGTCGGAAGAGCGACATTATAAAAACGTCGGACGAGTGACGTTCAAAACTTCAGACCACATTTCGTTGGAATTGCAGCAGTTTACAAACATCGGAAGAGCGACGTTAAAAATATCGAACCACATTTCGTCGCAATTGCGACCATTTACAAACTTCGGAAGAGCGACGTCCAAAACGTCGGACCACATTTCATCGGAATTGCGACAGTTTATAAACGTCGGAAGAGCGATGTCCAAAACATCGGACCACATTTCGTTGGAATTGCGACAGTTTACAAACGTCAGAAGAGCGACGTTCAAAACGTCAAACCACATTTCATTGGAATTGCGACAGTTTACAAACGTCGGAAGAGCGACATTCAAAATGTTGGACCACATTTCGTCAGAAGTGCGACAGTTTACAAACGTTGGAAGTGCGATGGTTTGGGAAACGTCAGAAGAGTGACGCTTGTTTGGAAGCGACGAAAAAAGTGTCGGTAGTGCGACACTTTGTAAGTGCGTCGAAATTGCGACGGAATGGAAAACCACGTTTTTCCCGTCCTCGAACTGTCGCTCTTGCGACGACTATGTGTCAGAATAGCGACGAATTGGCCGTCGGAAATTGGGCCAAATTTTATAGTGGTAAGAGCCATTTGCAGATTCTTCCTTCTAAGACCAGATTGTTTACTAGGTACTTTAAAGTTGAATGGTCTGTGAAAAACTTGAACATACCTCCTAGTAGGTAGTGGTGGAACTTTTCAAGGGAATACACCATTGCTAACTCTTCCCGCTCTGTTGTAGTGTAGTTCCGTTCCACTGTTGATAACTTACGACTTGAAAAATAAACTGGGTGATTAACTGAAGTGTCCCCTGGTTGAGCTGGAACCACTCCAAGTGTGATGCTCGAAGCATCAATGTGGACTTGAAATTGCTTGTCTCAATCTGGGTGAACCAATATTGGCGCACTTGCTAATTTTTCCTTTAAAGTATTCAGGGTTGTTGTGCAAACCTCTGTCCAACTGAACTGTTTTGACTTCCACAACAGCTTCTATAATGGGGGTGTTATCCTCGCGTAGTTGTGGATGAATCACCTATAGTAGCATATGTGTCCTAACAGTGACCTTAACTGCTTCACAGTTTCAGGTGCCTCCATGTTAATTATAACTACTACCTTTGCTGGTTCAATGCAAACTCCTTGGTTTCATACAACGTGTCCTAGTAGTGTTCCAAAAGGTACTGTAAAGATGCACTTCTTTAGGTTCAATGAAATCTGTACTTGCCTAAACCTGTCAAACATTATCCTCAATAATGTTGTGTGGTCTTTTAACAGGTTGTAGACAGTCCAGTCATCCATATAGACTTCTAGGAATTTGTGGATGTACTCACGGAATGTTTCTATCAAAATGCGTGAAAATACTGCTGGCGCATTTTTAAATCTGAATGGCATTACATGATATGCAAAGGAACCCCATTCGGTGGTGAAATTTGTATTTTTCTTATCTTCTTCAGTGATTCTTACCTAATGGTATCCTGAAAATCCATCCATAAAGGAATAAGCCTCATTCCCCACAACGTTTTCAAGGACTTTGTCGCTGAACGGAGTAGGGAATGGGTCATGTATACAGGCATTATTCAAGCTCCTATAGTCAACACAAACTTGGATTTCATACTTATCCTTTTTTCTTTGTATGACTATTGGACTTACCCATTTTGCTTCTTCCACCGGGAATATCAACCCTACCTTTAGCATTTTGTCGATCTCTTCTTTAACCTTTTCCTTCACCCTTGGATTCAGCCGATAGGGTCTGTGCTTGATTGGTGTTGCATCGGGCTTTAGAATTATAAGCATTTCCCCCATGTCTCCTTTTATTCCCTTCAACTCCGCTACTGATGATGGAAACAAATCCTCGTATTATTGTAGCAGATTGAATATCTCCTTAGTCATCTCGGCATCCCAATAATCACCGATTGACGCAATTTTGGGCTTTTCTTTGGTCCCAATGTTCATTTTCTTGGTTTTTAGTGGTAGCAGATGAATTCCTTCAATTGTCAGGTCTTCATTAATATCCCGCTCCCCCTCCTTTTCCTCAAAATATAGATTTCTAAGAACTTCTAGATCATCATCGTCCATTTCACTGTTTATCTTCTTACATGCTACCGACTGTCTGATGCTTTGGTTTGGGAGAAGTTGCTCATCCTCCTCCTGAATCTTTGGGAAGAACAATACCTTTTTAATAGCCTGTAATGCTTGGGTGACTGGTTTTGTTTTTCCTTCAAATAAGAAGCACTATGTAAATTTCTTCGCAACTGCTTGCCAAGTACTAGTTCCTATTTTCCTCTCTTCTGTTAGGTACCAAGCTTGTGGAATCAAATCCAGTGAATGTATAAACTTGTGGACCCACAGCTCTTCCGGGTATCCTGCATTTTTCCACTGATCCTCCCACTCTTCCAAATGTTTTCTGGGGTTTGAGTCCCCTTGGATTTTTTGAGTGAAATGTGGTTCTTCTTCTTCCTTGAACCTGGCTTTCAATGCTGCCGCAAATTTGTTCCATCGCGATAGTGAGTTGCGGTGGTTACTCCACCACCTTGCTGAACTGGATTGTAAGGCCATATCCATGAGTGGGACCCTATGGTCCACTGGTACCTTGTCTTCTCTTCTGGAAATAAAATTATTTACAATGTTCATATTTGACAAAGTGGGGTAATCTCTTACCTCCGTCCCGATCCAGTTGATTCTTCTAATGTTGGCGCATATTCTTGTATTGGTCTCATATCCCCCTTGCTGCCAATCATCCCAGGCTATCTCTGAGCCTAATTATGAGCTTTGAATACTTCTCCAACTCACATATCCCCCCACTGTTGGGTTGATGTAATATTTCCTTTTTCCTGCAGTCATCTGATACAGATGATCAAGAAGTTGAGCATATTCTATGTTGTCAACAGACTCTGTGTACCCGAGACCTTGATACGGTTCAAGTGGCTGGGTAACCTTGAACTCCCCATGCTCAAAGATCATCAGTTCCTTTTTTAAATTTATTACTGTGTAGTTTTCAAAAGCCCAGTCGATCCCCAGTAATGCTGTATAGGGATTCTTATCCCCCATAATGTCTATCACCTTGAAGTATTTGTATGTCTTTACTCCTGCAACATCGACTTCAACCTCCTCTAGTTTTCCTATGGGCACAATGCAGTATTGGTTTACCATACGAAGTTGGATTGGGGAATATGTCAGCCTCAGTCTTCCCAGTGCTTCCCATGTCTTCCTTGGCAATATATTTACATCTGACCCTAGGTCAAGCATTGTGTCTTTAATTTGGAATCCCGCAACTTGAGTATTCACCCGGAACTCTTTTCATGTCCTTCTCTTATTTCTTTTTACCCTTCGTATGTATTTCTGAGTGGTACCGCTTGACTCCCCTGGTCTTGTGGCCTCTTGCACCACCCTTTCCAGGTTTTGCTTTAACTATTGCAACATTGGCGCATTGTTAGCAATTTTTAAGAATAGACAAAACCATTCTTCAATCGTAGTACTTGTATTAACTTGGTTCTCGTTATCTTCCTTGGCCTGGGGCAACTCAATGCCTTTGCTTCCCCCAAGTTGGGCAAAGGTTTCCACTGCTTCTTTAAAGTATTTCTTTTGTCTTTCTGGCTTGAACAATGGCTTTGGAGATGTTGGCCTTATCAATTTTATCAGTTCTGTCGTCTATGCATATTTCGGTTCTTTTTCCTCCTCTTGTCACTGTTGGTCGCTTTAATTGCTTTCACAATTCAAGCTCCACATAAATTGTCAACCCGAGGAAGTCTTTTTATTTCAAAGATAATCACGCACTGGATATGCTCAATTTCAAAAGCAGAAACAATGTTGTCCTAACAGTCACTATGGCCACATTCTGCATAGCTTGAGCCTCTATTATTCTTATCTCTATGTTTACCATATTTGTTCCCCTTTGTTTGGCTCTTTCTTCCCATATTTTAATAAACTCCGGGCAGTCCTCTGTTGCATGCGTGTTAACTCTGCACTGAGAGCACCAGGGTCTTCTAAGAAGTGGAAATTCCCTGGCTATGTGACCTTCTTGGTCACAGTTGTAACATCATACTGTCCCTCTTGCTCCAGCTCGGCCTCCTCTCATGCCTCCCCCTCATCCTCTAGGAGCCTAATTTACTCTATATGAAGGCCTATCCAATCATTTCGCTAATGCATCCAGTGCCCTACACTGCTCTATGCTGTGTGTGGTAGAAGCATAGAAATCAGAGTATATGTTGTTTGGAATGTTGGAGTATTTTTTAAATATTGGGCATACGCAGAGTGAATGACCCATGCTTTTGCATATTTCACAATATTCAGTTGCAGCTAAAGTCTGTTGCATAGGGAACCCCATGTACTGGTGTTGCGGCGGATATAATCCCTGGGTGTTTATCTGCACAACTCCTCCTACTGGCGAAGCACCCCGTGCCCTTGTTACTGATGTCCCCACATTCAGGCCCCGCAACCGAGGACATTCAGTTACCACGTGTCCTTCCATTAGACAATGCATACACCATACATTTGGTCTTGCCAACTGCATTGGTTGCATTTCTTTCAGCTTCTCAGTTAGGCTAGCTTTTTGATGTTGTAACCCCAGTATGGAAGGGTCCTGAGCTGGTGCTCCCCCTTTAAATTCTTGCGGATATCCCGCCATGGCCTCTATCTTCATAGCTTGCTCTAATGCATCTTGTAATGTCTCGATCTTTTGTTGTGTCAGCAGAGTTCTTGTTAATGGAAGAAGGGCCTTGATGAACCAATCTCTCTAATGGTTAGGATCGATTGGATAGCTGAGCTTCCCAATCGCATCCTTGAATCTCCTCATTAGATCCCATGTAGGTTCCCCCTCTCGCTCCTTGATCTCCCACATCTCTGACAAACCCTGTTGATCTGTTTGGGGTAATTTGAATTCCTTAACGAAATATCTCTTTACATCATCTATCGCTGGGTTCTGATGAGCCTCATACCACTTTATAAACCAGCGTAGAGCTCTCTCCCTGAGAGTAGTTTGAAATTATATCAACTTACCTGCCTCTAGTGTCTGTTGAGCCCTCCATATGGCCTCGCAGAGGTACCATTGTTGTTCCACATCATCATTACCCCTCCTAGAGAACTCTGGGTATTGGGTAAATGATCCTGCCATGCTTCCGTGTATGGGGGTTACTAGAAAAAAACCCCTGACTCCCGGTTGTGAAATGGTATTAATAGCACTACTAATAGTGTGTATTATTGTTGTAGACTGAACAATATCCAACTTACTCAATTCCCGTAACTTAACAAAAATTTCACCTAGTGGCTGATAGAGTACCAGGGGAAGGTCGGGACTAGAGCTACTTGAACTTTGGGGAATAGAGTTACCTAGGGTTATGGGTGCCAACCCCTCTCGGAATAGCTACTCCATCGCAATATGCAACTCCACATCAGACGTCTCCTCGAGGTGCACATCATCTCCATTGTTCTCCTTTCCCTTCTATGTTTGGGCTGGGCTCCTATACACTTGCCACACTTCCTTAATGGTCCCTCCTATGTCTTGGGAAACCACCTGACCTTCCATCTCCTTTGTCATATGAGGCGCCTTCTCTTTATTTTTTCTATTTCTTTCCTATTTTTCCAACTCCTTCATCACCCTTTCTCACCACTTCTTAGCAATTTTCACCCTCCAATGTGCTCTTCGTTCCCTCAACCTACTGGAGGTCTCAGCATCCATATCCCTATTCCCATTTTCAACGTACTTGTATCATCTCTCCCTCAGCTCCTTCCCCCAGTACTGGAGGTTTAAGTCTCCATCTCATATTTTTTGAACTCCATTAATCCTTTGTCCACCATCAAAGCTTTGATCCACAGAGGGATCTCCTTCAATAGATCTCCACGCAACCCTTACCTGAGTATGTCCTCCGCTTTCGAGAAAGACTGGTAACACTTAGCTGCAAACTCCACTATGTATCTCTCCAAGGTAGATTGCACCCAGAAATCTACCGCTCGGGTCAGATTCGTATCTAACCGATGGAGCGCTACCAGATCTATGTGCAACCACTTGCGACAGACCTTACGTGAGCTTCTTTGGACTATCTTGGTCTGTAGTCTCCTCAACCAGTTGTAGAGCTCCTCTGGAAAATTTCCCCAGAATATCTCGTAGATATCACTGGCAGATTCAGAGAATAGAACTCAATTCTTAACAAATTTCTCCCTTTATTGTCTCAACTTCACTTGCTGAGCTATGAATTGATATAGGTGGTTATCCCACCAGTTTCGTATTTCTTTCTCAAAGATCCGTGATACCATGATCTAATTCGAGAATGAAATTTCAGGTCCCAGAAACGAAACCATTTGTTGGCAAGGAAAAAGGTCTCTTAGGCAAGACCCAGGTTCAGGATGGAGGCCAAAAAGTTTTTCCGCAGTAGTCTATCACAACACTGACATTTTCACCCTACTCCGAAGAGTAGAGAGTCTCACCTGAGTCATGTCGCGACCTTACTAAGGTTAGGATTAGATCAGATATTGATAAAATACAACACATATCCTAAAACACAAAGGACTAGGTGCTCAAAATAAGTGTAAATACTTTGTAAATGACAATATTCATCAACGTATTCAGGATGAAAAAACAAAATTTAAAGTAACCTGCACATTCAACTAAATCAGTAAATCAGAGACACGGCATTGAACTTGGAACGTCAAGCCCAGAAAATAATGGTTTGCATTAACAATAAGAGATAGTTACAGTGCTCCTCAGTGCGATCCTGGCAGAACTAATTACAATAGTGTCACATATGATAGAACATAATGAATAGAGAGAGAGAGAGAGAGAGAGAGAGAACAAAACGAACAGATCTCTCCTACGGCTCCTGTCCTCTGGTCCCTACTGTGATAACCTTTTGTCTCTGCTGGCCGGCTGTCTATTTCTTCCTTTTCTAACGCAACTAACATTTCTCCCATCCTTTTCATTCTAGCGTTTGTTGCATCTCCCTAATCACTAGGCATTCCACTGCTTTTTCTTTGTCACTTCCTTCTACCATTTGTGTTTGTCCTGCAACAACCGCGCCACCTGCTCTTTTATTCTTCGCAACCGTGACATCTCTCTGTCTACCATGGTTGCATTCTGCCACCTGTTATCTGCAACTCAAAAACCGTTTTATTTCAAAACAAGGGCCCCAATAGATATGGACAATTCTAAGGTAGTTGTTAAACATGTAACAGTTGATACAACACTCGTTGTTACATCTGTAACAACCAGCTTGGGAGGGTTTGTTGTTCCTAAAAATTCCAATCCGAGTAAGGCTGGTACATCTGTGATAGCTGACTCAGCTGTTAGCATTCATAACCCCCCATACCCTCAACGGTTAACTGAAACTAGGCTGGTCTCACAACTTTAATCTGAATTCCTCAGGGAGCTGCAAAATTTGTATGTGTGGATTCTGTTGTTACAAAATCTTAAAGAAGTGCATATCTATGCTAAAATAATGAGGGATATATATATCAAAAGGCCTGGAAGGAAACCTAAAGGCCCTAATACTATCCATGTCATGGGAAAATTGTCTGATCTTATGATTGATCAGCCTTTGTTGACTAAATATAATGACCCAGGGAACCCTACAGTGACTATCCATATTGACAATCATCCCATAACCAATACTTTTATTAATCTAGGGGAAACTATTAATGTCATGACTAAATACCTCTTCATCTCTCTGGGACTCCATGGACTTAGACCTACACCTACAGTGCTTGAATTAGTAGATAGGTCCCGTGTCAAGCCCAAAGGAGTAATTGAAGATGTGGTTATCACTGTGGCTTCCTGGAATGATCCGGTTGACTTTCTCATTTTACAAACCAAATCCAACCTAGGGGGTCATCCTTTAATCTTGGGAAGACCATGGCTAGCCACTGCAGACGCATATATCGGATGTAGGTTGGGTTCTATGGTGATCTCATATGGACAGGCCACTAAGAAACTGAACCTTTATCCCCCAGAAAACCTCATATGGATTCGAGTAGTCCCTAGTGGGATGAATTTGCACCTGAATCTGATCTTTCCCTACCTCTTCTCACGCTTGGAAAAGCATAATACTTTAAGGATGAAATAGAGGATGGTATCATTAATGGTTTTATTAGTAATTCACTCCATGTTGCCTCCATTAGAGATTTGGGGGAAGAAGATGAGGAAGATGATGCAATTATTGAACATTTGAAAACAACTCCACTTACTATTAGCAGTCCCATTGAAATCGAACCTGGAAAATGTTTGAACATCAATCCTAACCTAACTGCTGAAAAAAAATATTGCTGATACAACTGTTACAGAAAATACAAAAAATCATTTTCATGGAACTATACTGATATGAAAGGAATCCATCCTGTCCTATGCACTCACCACATTTACCTTAAAGAGGATTTCTAACCAGTTAGACAACCTCAGTGCCGAATGAACCCCGCACTTAAGGAGATAGTAAAAGAAGAATTGCAGAAACCCCTTAATGCTAATTTCATCTACCCCATTTCTGACAATCAGTGGGTGTCTCTGCTTTTCATAGTTCTGAAAAGGAATGGCAAATGGAGATTCTATTTTGACTATAGAGAACTTAAAAAGGCCACTCAAAAGGACCATTTTCCTTTACCATTCATTGATCAGGTCTTGGACACTCTTTCTGAAAAAAAATTATTTTCATTTCTAGATGGGTTTAGTGGCTATAATCAAATACAGATTTCCCTAGAAGACCAAGACAAGACAACCTTTACTTGTCCATGGGGAAATTTTTCATATAGAGTCCTTCCCTTTGGCCTCTGTAATGCACCAAAAACCTTTCAAAGGGAAATATTGGGTATTTTTTCTAATATTTTGAATGACTATCTTGAAATCTTTTTGGATGATTTTACACCCTATGGGGATGCCTTTGAGACAACATTAGCTAACTTGGAAAAAGTGCTGGAACGTTGTGAACAAACTAATGTTTCTCTGAGCACGGAAAAATGCCACATGATGATGACCGAGGGAATTGTGCTATGACATTTCATTTCAACAGATGGAATCAAGGTAGATACTGCAAAAGTTGAGGCAATCTCAAAAATCTCAATCCCTAAGACTCCGAAAGAGGTACGTAATTTTTTGGGAGATGCAGGATACTATAGGAGATTTATAGAGAATTTTTCAAAGATTGCATCTCCTCTATTTTCATTACTTATGAAAGATGTGTAATTTGTGTGGATAGGGAAGTGTGAGTAGGCATTTTTAAAGTTGAAGAACTGTGTAACAACAACACCTGTTTTACGAGGACCAAACTGGGAATTTTTGTACCATATTGCTACAGATGCATCTGACATGGCTGTGGGTGCTGTTTTGGGGCATCTGGAGGAGAAGAAACCTTATGCCATTTATTACATCGGCAAGAAATTGACTCCAGTAGAACTCAACTACACTGTTATTGAGAAGGAATTCCTGGCAGTAGTGCATGCTATAAAAAATTCCGGCACTACATCACTAGGTATCAAGTATTTGCACACACTGACCATGCTGTAATTCAATTTTTAATGAACAAGCCTATTACTAATGGTAGAGTTACATGATGGTTATTTTTGTTACAAGAATTCGATATTACTATTTTAGATAAACCCAAGAAAGATAATGTAGTTGTTGGTTTCATTTCTAGATTAACTATAAGTGATGACTGCACTGCCACTAAGGATTCTTTTCCAGATGAATATATTTTTTCCATCTCTACTCACTCACCATGGTATGCAGATATAGCCATTTACCTTGTTGTAGGAAAATTCCCACACCAATTGTCTTCCAAGGAAAGAAGGAATATTATACAACAAAGTGCTACCTACTCCTAGATAGAAGGAAATCTCTATCACACCGAGCCAGATTTTCAGATTAGGCAATGTGTTAGAGAAGATGAATTATTTGAGATCTTGAAGGCTTGTCATGAGGAACCCTATGGAGGACACTTCACAGACAAGAGAATAGGACATAAAGTACTCTCAATAGGATACTACTAGCCAATTATATTCCAGGATGCCAAGAAGTTTGTGAAAGGATGTGATAGATTTCAAAGGATGGGCCAGCCTCTAAAATTAGAAGAGATGTCGTTACAGCCTTAGATAGTAATAGATCCATTTGATAAATGGGCCCTAGACTTTGTGGGCCCAATTAATCCTTCATCATAGAAAAAATCATACATATTGGTCTGCACCGATTATGTCAAAAAATGGGTCGAAGAAAAGGAACTAACTAGAGCAACAGAACAGGTTGTTTCAGACTTCCTGTTTCAAGATATTTTTGTTTGCTTAGGGATACCCAGAGAGATAGTGACAGATGGGGGGCCTTGGTTCACATCTCATTTGATCAAGAATTTCATTGAAAAATATGGAATTCATCACAGAATCACTACACCATATCACCCACAAGCAAATGGTCAAGTAGAAAGCACCAATAAAGTCATTGAGGGAATCTTAACAAAGACAGTAGCTAGCCATGGAATAAACTAGGCTGAGAAACTTCCAGATGTACTATGGGCTTACACGAAAACATGGAATAATACTACAGGCTTCTCACCATATGAACTAGTGTATGGTAAGAATCCCTTATTCCCCATAGAATTTGAAATAAAGGCATTAAGAACATCGTTGTAGGTCGATGTAGATTTGGGTACAACACAGAATCAAAGACTGAACCAACTCAATGAGTTGGAAGAAAAAATGTTGGATTCCATTCAACAGACAGAGATCATTCAGCAGCAAAGAGCTAGATGGCATGATGGGTTTATTAAGAAGAAAAAATTCCAGAAAGGAGATTGGGCTCTTTTGTACGATTCAAGGTTAAAATATTTCAAAGGCAAGCTCTGCACCAGATGGCTAGGTCCTTACAAAGTGGATACGGTCTTTGACAATGGAACTGTACAATTGGTCACCATTTATAGTGCTAAGACGTCGTTACTGGTTAATGGGCACCGTCTAAGGTTATATCATCAACCCTCTTTGAAGGAATCATTTGTCAACATTGTCACGGACTCTGATCTTCATGTTCCGACAGTAGGGGAACATTCTTTTGTGCAGCCTTAAAAACTGAAATTCCAATAAGTGTAGTAGTTGAAAACCACCTTTTTGGAAGTTGTTACACCTGTTTAAAAAAAAAAAAAAAAAATCTAACTGTTAAAACCCATTTCCGAGGCACAGTCAGATAGTCAGTAACAGCTGAAAACCACTCTTGTGGTGGCTATTACACCTATGTTTTTCTTCCTGAAACATCTCCCCTTTCTGATCTATTTTATATGATGATGGTATTCATGTAATTTCCTTTTTTGCACCAATTTTTCTTGATTATTGTTGTTTTCTGAGAATAATATAAGGGATGTCTTGGTTGTTACACATGTAACAACCGACAACCACGAATACTATTTTTTTATGATTCATTCCATAAACAGAAATAACTGTGCTGACCAAATGAAACAACACGAGCACTGTAAGAAGGATGCCACCAATTCAAAGTCTTCCTCCACGTCACCTCAGGCATGTCATTAAAAAGGTAAACATTGTCATTGATGATTCAATGATTAATTGGAAAAGTAATGATACTCCTGTGATGGCCGTGGGCGGCTATCACCATTAATGTGGGGGAGGGGATATGTCTTGAAATCATTGCAAAAATCCATAATCATAAATATATATCAAATCCGCATGCACCTAATCAATAACATAATTTCCAATGATGACCAAATCTGGTTGGAAAAGAGTGTGTGTTTAAAATCCAATTACTTTCCATAATGAGCCATTTATGAATATTAGTGTGAGGTATGATTTAGTAAATCCATAAAATCCGTCACCTCCCATCATCCCCCTCGACTGAAACCTTACCTTCTCATTGTATACTCGTCGATTGAGATAAGAAGAGACGCCGAGAAGCAGCGAATTTAGAAACACGTTAATGTTATAGTGGGGCTTAACAGAAAAGAAGAAAATTCAGAAACACAGTGATATTACAGTGGGGATGAACAACAAGAAGTGAATTTAGAATCGAACAACAGAGATGAGTGGAGCAGCGGTTAGGCAAGAGCCAGATTCTATGGATGCCTTGAAAAATTGTCCAAAAGCCTACCATATATTCAGAGATGCCAGATGGATTGAGTTTTTCCAGAATCTTGAAGGCTCAAACGAGGCAGCGACAATTGAATTTTCTCATAACTTGAACAATAATCAAATCTGAGTAAGGGGTTATCTTAAATTGGACTTTTAGTTCTAACTCATATTAAACTTTAAAGACGTGTATACGGAAAAATGATTAACAAAACCATTTAATTGAATGATTTAATAAAATATGTTAAATAACATAAGAAAACATTCAAAAGAAAGAGAACAACACAATTGATAATGAATTTCACCCCCTCCACTGGAATACCTCTCTGGATTTGTCTCCAACAGGATGAATCGCTCTATTGTCTTTCTGAATAGAGATAAATGTACATTGATTTTTACATCAAGGTGGCCAGCCGAGAACCCTCAACTATACATCCATACTCTGAAAGACTCATGAGCTATCCAAGCTCTGAGATATCCAAGCTCTGCTCGAAAATGACTTTTCCAAGCACTCAAAATATCTCCTTAATCTCTTTATCCTTACCTTTCATGTACATATAATGGAATTATATAGCTCTTAAGAGCCCAAAACCGAGGAGGAAATATCTCCTTATCTCTGATTTTAAGGAGGAAATAATTCTCATATCCCTTAAAATTTTCTCATGAGATTTCTATGGAGTAAATATCTCAATCCCTAATTTCAAGGGCCTTATCCCCAAAACCTTAGGGATGAGAATAATCTATCAACCTCAATATAAAATTAGAAATTGAATTTTTCAATTGTTGAGGAAAATACTCTCAACATTTTCAATTTATATTTTACAAATATACAAGCACATTTAATTAAAAACAAAGGCATCCTCAACCTAGGCTTAACATGAGTATATCTTCTTCATAGTGCTCTTTGGGTTGTCTAGATCCTCCTGGATCACACCTCCCCATTAAAAAAAAAAACTTTTAGTCCTCTAAAAGTATTTTTTTTTAAATTGAAGTCGATTCTGAATGAAGTCAATTCTTCCTGTGAATCTTGGAACAATTTTGTTTGCATTTGATGTAATCTTGCATGCTACCTTGTTGGAATTGATGTTGGGCTTCTGCATTGATTCTCCTTTTATAACATGCTTTTCATGTTGCACCAAATATTTAACCAAATAGGAAGATGAAATTGAATTTGTGTCCAATAATTTGTGTCATGTTGGAATCATACTGAAAACAACCTTGATTGTCCAAAAATTCGTTTTAAAAGCCCATACCAAAAAAAAAAAATCCAGTTGACTGCCAAATAAACTAGGGTATAATGATTCTATCATGTATGAAGAATCCATTGAACAACTGTCATGAAAAAAGAGTATACCAGAAGTTGGCACCTCATATACCCAACGTACAACCCCTCCATGGGACTCGATCAAATGGATCTGGCTCAATCCACTCAACTTACACCAATGAGAAAAAACTCTTAGGCACAACCTCGATGTAGGCTGGCAGTAATATCCTCTGCCACTTGCCACAGGGCTCCTGTGGCATGTGATCATAGGCTTGAACCTCGCAACCGATCCAAAACACCTTTTCTTACGAAGATCCAAATCGCATTGTGCAGACAATTTGCAGGATTTTGATTCTGTTTCCTTTCACCTTCAGTTGTAGATGGACATGATCCCACTCTATCAATCAAACACATCCTATCGGTTGCCGCCAGTTACCATAGAATTATTTAACAAAACACTTACCATATTTCAACTCACTACCACTTGACCACCCATCCTTCTATCCTAACAGTGTTGTCCAGTAATGAATTCTCCTGAGTAATGGCCACACCCTGCTTGGAAAAATCAAGGCCTACTTCACGGTAGGCTTTCTACACTTCCAACAATCCATTTCTAGTTTCTGGAGTGCCTCCACTCTTTGAGATAACAATCACAAGGGTTGAAGCAAGTTTTGTTCCAAGCTGGGCAATTTGGTGATCAATGCCTGTAAGGTCTGTGTTATCAATAAATCTTATCTTTAGAGGAGGATTATCAGGAGCCAGTGCCTCTGCAACAAATTCTGGACCCAAAGTTGACCCTTCAATTCCCACAGATAGCACCTGAGTAAAGCGACCTGTTTGAGAGGATGGTGGCTTGATCTTTCCACTGATAATATTCTCCGCAAAATCGCAAATGGAATTGAGTGTACTATCAATCTATTGTTTTAGAAAAGGATTTGGAATACACTTCGAATACCTAAGCCAATAATTACCAACCATGTATCCCTCATCTGGATTAGCAATGGCACCGGCCTCAAGCTCCTCCATCGCCTTCAATGCGCGCTAAAATTTGGGCTCCATTTCCTCCACGAATTCTTCCGTAAATCTAATTCGGCTAACGTCCACATACAATCTGAGTTCCTTGGGTTGATAAAGCCATTCTAGGTAACGCTTCCATAGGAGCGCAGGATCCGTTTCAAGCCCTTTTTTCTTCTTATCGAATGAATCAAGACTATGAGACCTCCGTCAATTTTCGTAATAAAGCACGAAAATTGGTTCACATACACATGATATTTTGGTACAAGAATATTGATCTCACAAGAGCCTATATATTGATCCAGAAGTCGACTCAAATGATAAAGTGTTGGTCGCAACGGAATGTCCATGGAAGGTATAGCTCTTCAGAGATAACTTCAGAAAGGATTTGAAGCATCATTCTCGTTTCGTCAAATAATTTGATCCACGACTTCGCTATTTATGGTGTCTTAAAAACTTGAAAATACATCACCAACTGAATTACAATCATTGATCATCCACTTTAACAATTGAAAGTTACTTTTTCATATAATTCATTGAATCAGGAAGATATTAAGTGATTAGTACTTCTCCATTTATGTGTCAAGGGCATATAGAGATCATGTCATCTATTAGCTACGATCTGGAACATCTAACATATGCCAACAATCTAAATTTTATGATAAACGTATAATCATGTATAATATTTAAGAACAATTTATAAATCCAAATTTCTTGATGCTATAATCTATGTCGTTCAACCATGTACTTCTGAATTAGTTTTGATCGTTCTGTCTTATCACGAGTCTTTGAAAACTACATTTCGTGCTTCGTTTTATGAATTATCACGAGGTGACATTTTCTAAGTTAACTTCACAAATTAGCAATATAAAGTGAATCCTCGCCTTGTAGATCTGACCACCAAGGATTGTGACGAATTAACATCAAATGATAGAAATACTGCATGTTGAAGATAAATGATGATCATGTTTGATCCGCATTTGAGCTCAAATAATACGCAAAATCCTACTGAGCCTGCCAAGAGATCATGACTAAATATGAAGAAAATGAATCACATGGTAAGGAAACGTTAATAGCAAGGATGGACTCGGATGGTTCACATGAACTTTACAAGTCTATAGAACTATCAGAAACAAACAACCACTACCTCTTTCATTCGCCATATGAATAAGGTTGTCCAACATGCATAACAAGAACAAAAATATCAAACTCACTGTACAATTGAACTTTTCCCAAATCTGGAAGTAGCAATGCACTCCTCGAGGCGTACAATAATTTTAAGTTTTTCCAGATTGATTGTGGAATATGATGCCATAATTAATTCAGGATCAACAACATTTTCAAGAAAAATATAAATTTTTTCTCCTTCATCCTTATCCTTGATTGAATCTAGTGGTAAGTTTTCATTTTTTGCTTTCAACAGATAAATGCCATACATCGAGAATGGCTATTTGCAGCTACTAATTTGCATCAACACTATCTAACCAGAATAATTATGAAGTAATCATCCCATAACACAATATATATCTTATATGTGTTGTATAAAATGCAAAGAAAACATTCAAATGCCAAGTTTATTACTTTGCAATACAAAGATTCCAATTATTTGGTTTCTTATTGAATTTACTAGAAATAAAAAACCAATATCTTCATGAATTTAATAATAATTCCATCCACTTCACGTAATGATTAAGACAACCATAGAATTTAATCGATTATAATGATATCCATTGTTTCACTCAACTGTATGAATTGATTTTCGATTGGATTTGTCATCACCAACATCGTTTTCTGGTGTTGTTGCAGTCTTTCAACTCTAAAGATATTGCAAGAACTGCTTTATTTACTTTTTTTATTTGCGAACTGTATTGTCCATATAATTAAAAGCCTGAATACATTGGTCTTCGACCCCAATATCCATGATTCAGATGAGAAATTAATGAGATAAAAGAAGGTCGCAAGAGGTCAAATAAAGCAGTAGCAATATAATGATGATGATACAGTAGTTTTATTAAAGAAATTATACAATTAACTTCTGAAAAAAAATATTTTATTAAAAAATTTTAACTAGTACTAATTTCTAACTATAAGCTTATTATTATAGTTCATTTAAGATAAAGATTAGTGCACTACAATATTAAGTATTTGAATAATTAATTTTTTTTTATTTTTACTCACTTATATTATTTTTCTTGTGTCAAAACTCTGGATGTAGATTCGAACAATTCTCCTTCCGGTGCCCATTTTCCACAATAACAAAATGCACTCACATTATTTGCAACATTTCAACCCTGACTAAGAGAAATAAGATTTAGCTCTTCTCTGAAGTTCTCAGACTTTCGTAGACCGCTTCATCACTATTTACCACTGATGATTTGGATTTGCTAATGGCATTTGGAAACTTTTCCATCTATGTTATTTCAATATTTTTTATGAGGCTTTCTTCACTAATAGACTAATGGATAATTGAACTATATCACATCCGCTCTTCGTATCCCATCTTAGTCAACAATTTCATACCAATCCCCTTGGTATGATTTTCAAAATCTCCAAATGATGCATCATTAACATCATTATTAGAAGGTATTGAAAATGAAATGCTTTGTACCTCCTCAAACACTTGATTATCTTCTTGATTCTTTGTTGATGACGAAGTAGAATATGATGCTCCATGACAACTACGTTTCTCACATGGCTAATAGAAAGAATCCTTCAATGGCTCTTTCAAAACATCTCTGTCCTTTGTGGCTTCGAGCAATCTTTTTCAGCTTGAGATTCTTCTCTCGAAGTGCTGAATTAATCTCTTCCAATTCATTTATCTGCTTATGCAACTGAAAATCCTTGTACATTTCTTCTACCATGTCTTTCATGGTTAAGAAAGTTTTCCAATTTTGTTGAAGAAAGGAATCAACAGATGACATTTTGAATCAAAACGATTTACCTTCCCCTTCTTCTGCTTGATAAAGCTGAAACTGGAAGATGTACCCACCAAACCAGATAATGAACTCGATCTGATACCAAACTTGATCTGAAATTAGACTTTTAGTTCTAACTCAAATTAAACTTTAAAAACATGTTTACAGAAAAATGATTAACAAAACCATTTAATTGAATTCTTTAATAAAATATGTTCAATAACATAAGCAAACATTCACAAGAAAGAGAACAACGCAATTGATAACAGAGTTCACCCCCTCCACTGGGCTACCTCTCTGGATTCGTCTCCAACAGGATGAATCGATCTATTGTCTTTCTGAATAGAGATAAATGTACATCGACTTTTACATCAAGGTGGCCAGCCGAGAACTCTCAACTATACGTCCATACTCTGAAAGACTCATGAGCTATCCAAGCTCTGCTTGAAAATGACTTTTCCAAGCACTCAATATCTCTCCTTAATCTCTTTCTCCTTACCTTTCTTGTACATATAATGGAATTATATAGCTCTTAAGAGCCCAAAACTAAGGAGGAAATATCTCCTTATCTTAGATTTTAAGGAGGAAATAATTCTCATATCCCTTAAAATTTTCTCATGAGATTTCTATGGAGGAAATATCTCAATCTCTACTTTTGAGGGCATTATCCCCAAAACCTTAGGGATGAGAATAATTTATCAACTTCAATATGAAATTAGAAATTGAATTTTTGAATTGTTGAGGAAAATCCTCTCAACATTTTCAATTTCTATTTTACAAATATATGAGCACATTTAATTAAAAACAAAGACATCCTCAACCTAGGCTTAACATGAGTATATATTCTTCATAGTGCTCTTTGGTTTGTCTAGATCCTCCTGGATCAAGGCGCATGAAAGTGGAGGTGACTGAAGAGGTAATTTCTTGGGTAACTTCATTACCAGTAGAGGGGCGAAGGTGGTTTAACAGAAAAATCAATGACCCCTCCTTGAAAGAAGACTTCCTAGTAGGGGAAGAAAAACTGGAGAAGAAAGGGAAAGGAATTGATAGGTTGTCACTTACTCATCCTTGGGAAGATGTTGCCCTAGGTTTAATTAAACATATTACTTGTGAGGGAAGATTCACGATAGTTTTCAACTATCACTTTCCTCTTCTTAATCACATTCGGCACCAACAAAGAATTAATCTTCCATTCTATTTGTTAGGGAATATCAAGAATATGGTGGCAACAGTAAAAACAACAACACACTCGGAGGCATGTGTGACTAATCACATACACATTAAGCTAATTTTGCTATATTCCCTAGGCTATCACGGAAAAACTTGCGAAGAATTCAAGTGAAAGAGGCTGAGGACAAACTGGGGGACACAGATCACGACTTCAGGAGGAAGTCAAGCAGAGGTGGAAACCCAGACTTAGCCTGTTGGAGTTAGGATTGGGAAAAATCCCATTGATGAATCAATTGGGAATAGAAGACCAAAAAAAAGAGTGAAATTCAACATACTTGCAAAACCTTTTCCTATGGCCGAAAAACAGACAGAAGCAGGAGTCCAAGAAGAAGAAAGGCAACCCTTCTCATCAGGTAAGGATGAAACCAATGCCCTGTTTTTAGAACTCAAAAATATAAGGAGAATGAATAATTAAAGGGGAAATTATCTGAGGGGAAGGAAATCCCGGTGTCAGTATGCATGACATGTTTTCAAGACTTAAAAACAGTGGGATATAAGGTCTGTAGAGAAAATATCAGCCCAATGGAAACAAAAACAGAACAACAGGAGGTTGTTACACAAGAACCTGCTGATGACACTACTGTTACACAAGAACCAACAATTAAAGCAGAGCCTCCTATAATAATTGACCTAGAACCCGACCCACAAGAACCTATGGAGGCTACTCCTATTGTAGAAGAAACATCAATGGAAACGGAGGCCACTCTAGGTGGAAACAAAGGGGATGACACACAAGAACTAGTAGTAGAGGTGGAACAACCCCATGTAGCAGAGGCTGGTACACCCATTGTTGATGAAGATATTGAATGCAGGAGAATGCCGAGTCCCATTTCGGGATGGAGTCCTGAGAAAATCTTGCTAATTTCTAAGTTACAAAAGTGGAAACAGGAAGCAATCTCCCTTCGGGAGGGGATGATTTCACTAAAGGAACATCAGAGAGAAATAGACACTTTAAATGAAAGATGGATGAAAGCAGAGTTGAAGAAAGGATGGGAGAGTTACAAGAAGAAGGAAGCTCTAAAGAAATAGGAAGAACAACTGTAGCTGTTACAGTAGCAGGTTCAGGACCTCACCTTAGACAAGTAAAAACTTCATGACCTCGCCCTCAATTTGCTGGGTTGTAGGCGGCCTTCTCCATCCTATCCTATTTTTCTGTGGGAATGTTACTTCTTGTTTTAGATGAAAGCTATTATGGAGGATAGGCCTTATTTATTCTCTTGCACTTGTACATTTCTAGATTTTTTCCGTGCCTCTAATTTTGATGAGCAAAGCTTGCTGTGTGAGTTATTCTTACACAATATTATTTGTGAACATGTGAGTATGCAGATGGTTGTGACAGTATTCTCCTATATGGGAGATCTTCAATTGAGAGCTTTTGTGTCCTTCATGAAGAATCAAATTGAATAGCATCTGGCCATTAAATCTATGGAGACTAATGAGGAGAAGACGACATTGTGGGTTCGGGCAGAACTAGGACGGGTTGCTGTGTTGAGACGATAATTCAGGAGAATGCTGAGTACCCCTGGGATTAAAGAACCACCTGCCACTTATAGAAGAAGAATTGTGAACTTCTTCCTCAATTAGTTCTCAACGATGACGATCCAAGTTTTGACAGGGTGCTTGAAACGCATGGAAGCTAGCAATGTTGAGCTATTGAAGGGGGGTCAATTCTCATTCCAAAATTTCGTGGTGGCTGTTACACATGTACCAGCTTATGCACAGATTGTACAATCCCTTGGTGCTTTGTGGTTGGGATTGAGATTCAAGTTTCCTTTGATCTGGCTGCCAATTGAGGATTACCAGATCAATTATGAATTGAGTAAGTATGAGTCTGAATCCTGGGTACGACAGTTGATGTCCAATCAGGGATACAATTTTGCAGACGAAGATATAGCTGGTGCTTATGATCTCACCGACCTGCACCGAAGATATTCCCATGAGAGATGAGTTTGCATGAGGACATGCAAGTATTTCGGTTGGGGGGAGATGTTGGGTGCCAGTTTTGTACACTTTTCCTACCTTTATTTTCCCTATTTTTCCTCTTAACTATAACCAATGGGAGTATCTTTGCCTCTTTCTCCTACTTTTCTACCCTAACTTGTGTTGTTTCACCTTGTTTTTATTACTCTGCCAATTCACCAATTATTATGATATATCGTACCTTTTTATGACTAATTGATGGTAAATGTTTGGAGAAGATCGATGGTCTTTGTGTTGTCTTTTCATATTTCATTTATAGCACCAAATATCCCAAGCACGAAGTTCATAGGAGCAGTTAAGAGGGTGTTGTTACAGTAAAGCGATGCTGTTACACCTTGTTGTTATAGACTCACTGAAAAACTGTTGTTACACTCTGCTGTTACAAACCCGTTGACGAACTACTGATACAGTTGTACTGTTGACTGATCCCGTCAACACTTGTTGTTGATCTGTCCTCTGGCTATTACACTACATCTGTGATTCTATTACGATAGTTGTAGAAGTTGTTTAGCATTGTATTTTTGGGATAATATCCTAAGGGAAATTTTGATTGTAATATTTTATTTTCTAGTCAAAACTTTATTAGGAAGTGGTTGTAACTATATGTGTTCTATTTCTATCAACATGAGAGTCATAAGATTCTCATGACTTATCTATCCCTTAATTTTCTAATGTAACCACTATATAATTCTCGGCCCTAGAGGTCAAAAGGTTAGTGACGAACAACATTATTTTGGCTCTATAATTGTGTTCAGATTAATACATATCATCATGTTATTGCTATTACATGCGTTATTCAATTTAGTTTTCGTTAAGTTCATCCTTTACCTGCACCTTGCTAAGGAGGAAGGGCCCTCCTTCTTAGGATGGATTGCAGTGATTGAAGTAGTTGTGTGTATGTAATTGTCTTTCAGTTTATGTATCAATAGAGTGTTGTTGTTTTTGTTCAGTTGTGAATATGTTCTCTTCAATTTCAATACTTTTTATGTTGTTACACATAGTATATTAGAGACACCAGCTAGTTACTTGTCATGTGGCATGCTAGAAAAGATTAATTTAAGTGTGATTCCAGTCTTGTAGACCCTTTTAATTCTGCATGAGTGATTTACTTCCAGAATTTACTTCAACAACGATTTATTTTCTTTTAAATTTCTTCTGGTTAGTGTATTGGCACAGACAGTGCAACTGTCATTGGAATAAATAGATGTCCCTGGATTGATAATTAATGTGTGTTGTTTAGTCATTTAACAGTGATTTATATAGTCCAACAGTTAGAAACAAAGACCATTTTCATATCATGTATTAACAGACCTACTCCTGGCTATCAAGATTTCAAAAGCTTTTTGTTTCCAAACTTTCGTGCCCACTCTAAATTCTTCTACTCGGCTTCCATATCTGTGTGATCTAACCTCTTTCCCTTGCATAGAACTACTTCTCCCAAAGTGGAATTCCTTCTGATCAAGAAATTCCTTGTCCTCCTCAAGCTCTAAGCTTCTTCTTATCCTACATATAAAGTATTTTAATTCATAAAACCTCCTCTATAGACCTCTTTCCTATCTTCTCTCTCCAAAAGAACATTCTCGCTCTGATACCAAAAATGATGGACTTTTAAGGCTGAACTCCTCCATACAAGATGAGGGTGTGCTTCCTTTCCCTCTGCTTTGTATCGTATTGACATGGGATTGTCAGGTTCTATATTTTAAAATTATTAAAATGATGTTTACAGGTTGTTGAACAAATAATTTAATACAAAGTATGGTTACATAGATTTAACTGTGTTTTCTTGTGCTCAGAGACTCCATTCAAAGATGTAGTTGGGGACTCTGAATTTTGATGGGAAGACATAATGAAATTAACGAAGAATAGAGGAAGCATAAACACATTTTTCCCATTCGAACATTTCATTATGTACCCTTTTATCAACACAATCAATGCTCTTATTAAAAATGATAATGATGGGATTATATCATCTCTTTGCTAAGTATGACACCATGCTGCTCCAAGAATTCGTACTTAGCTCTCAAAATCCACTCTGTATTGACTTCATTTTGCTTTAGACCTTTGTGATCCCTCGCCCTCCAGTGACGAGTCCAATATATCTACATGGAATTGTTCTCCATTACTTGTGATCTTAACTATTATGCACAATTGTTAGAGGATACTCTATATCCTATTACACCTTCATTTCCTCTGAGTTGTTTAAGACAAACTCTTCTACTCATTTCATTTATGCACAAGCACCATCATCTAACGAACTCAATTTCATTCTTCAGGGTTAGAATCATGCAGAAATCCTCCTATTGAATTCTCTACACATCACCAAAATTCTCAATCCCTCACAAGATTGTTTAGGTCTTAATTACTTCTACAGACTTTGGAATCTCTCATAGAAATTCTACCTAATTTCAGATCTTATGGATTGGAATTAAATCCTTACTTTGTCTATAGTTAAATTCCCTTCCATTTCACATATAAGAACCTTCTTTATGAGTTCAAAACTCATTGCGCCAAGGTTTAATCCACTCACAAAAACCCTATCTTGAATTATCAACTCAATTCAAGTCCTATATCTGGTTGCAATAAATATCCTCATGTTTGTCTCATACACAATCATTTACATGTACAAAGTTTCTTTACTTTCTTAACTATGAATGGTCTCAAATTCTTATAAAGGATTTTTCCCTTTGCATGATATATCTCATCTATATATCACTAATTCAAACACACACATAGAACTTCAATTCATCTATTATCCACACACATAGACAACCACATAATGAACTTCCTTTCATTGATAAATTTGTACATACATCTACTCAAGAACATATTGTGTTCTAATATTCACCTTATCTTTCCATGACCTGATTCCTCCTCTATTTGGCCATCTCTCTCTCTGCATGTAGGCCTACAATAAAATCCTTTTTACCCTATTGAGCCTAGGATCATTAACATAAAACCCTACAGAATTGTAGTCGATCCCTGAATAAGAGCAATTGTTTCTAAAAATAGGAATATTAACCTATCTTATCTGTAACTCTTCAAATTGATTACTATATACATGGGATCTGTTTCCAAATTTCTCTTCACTCCTTTGAGTCATTCCTCAAACTTAGGAATTAGTTACATGAATCATCCTTTATGACACCTATCCATACTTGAATCTTCTATGTGTATGCTTGCATTCTAATTAAGAGAAAATTAAACATTCTTACAAGCATTTTACAAAGAACCCTTCTTGGGAAATTTTCAAGACTTAGGGTCTAACCAAGATTTGTAACTTTGGCTTGAGAGATAATTCTCCTGCATCAGAAGGGACCAAGATGTGTTGGAGTTCATAAATAATTATCATACCCTTTGCATGAAGTTGAGTATCAAGGATTCTAAGTAGCATCTACTAATCATGTACCAAGGTTGTCTACACAAATACATCCAGGACAAGATGGAGTTCTTGGAAATATCCTTGCTTGGTGTTGCATACCAATTGTTGTCAACACTGAGCATACATTGAAATAGAAGAAGAAATACTTTGGATCTGAAAATTTGAAGCAAGGAAAATGTACCCATAGATCGTAGAACAAAGGACAATGCCAAGGCTAGGTGACTTAATACAACCCATCGAAGTCGCATGAAAATAATAGCACCACAAAGATGAAGAAGGACAGAAGAAAGTGGTGTGAGTTCCACAAGAACCCAAATCACAACGAAAGTGAGTGTTGTTCCAAGAAATCACTAGTGGTCGAGCTGAAGGCTTCATATTTAGCCACATGTTCCAACTCTAAATCAGAACCCAGTAAGGGGAATAAAAAATGGAAGCATATTATCGATGCAAAGCCCAACGCAATTGTAGCCACCACAAATATCCAGAAGATTGAGCCTGAAGATCCATAGGAAGGGGTCTCTGTTGTAGTTCATTGTCAATTGAAAGAGCCAAAATAACCTCTTCTCATCAAATTTCATTAAGTGGTGGGCCTACATACCATACCACACCCACAACCATACACCATCAAGTGGCTCCACCAAGGAAAAGATCTCTACATCAACCATTAATTCCACCTTTCCTACAACATCAAGCCCTTCATGGATAAGGTATTGTGTGATGTTGCTCGTCTTAAAGTCTGTGATGTGTTATTAGGCCAACCATACTTTTGGGAGCATCGTGCTATGTATGAGTCCAGGCCTCACACTATTATTATTAATTTGGGGAGTAAGTTATATAGGTTACCAGAGGTTGCCCCGCCTACCTCCATTTTTTTGATCTCTACTAAGAAATGTAATAAAATCATCTCCCAGACTGGGAAAATTGTTTTCTTTATTATTCTCTATCAAATTACGATGAATATTATGGCCACATCCATAGCCCTTGGGAAGGGTTCCTCCACACAGCATGAGCAAGTGGATAAGGTCGTGGAATAATATATGGACATATTCTCCTCACCCATAGGGGTACCTTTGCATTGTTAGGTTAAGCATTTGATAAATATGACACCTAGAGAACCTCTACCCAATGGGTCGATATACCACCACTCTATTCTGGAAATGAAGAAATCGAGCGGAAAATCTAGGAGTTGTTGCAGAAAGGGAATATACGACCAAGTTCCTCACCTTGTGTGAGCCCGGTTGTACTTGTACAAAAAATGGATGGGACTTGGAGACTCTGCATTGAATATCGGGAAACTAAAAAAAATCACTTCCAAGAACAGGTATCCAATCCCACAGATTAATGACCTTCTTGACAAGCCCGAGGGGGAAAAGTACTTCAGCAAGATTGATTTTAAATTTGAATATCACCAGGTTCCAATAGAACCCACAGATGTATCGAAGAGTGCCTTAAAATCCAAGGAGGGCCCTTTTTAGTGGATTTTCATTCCTTTCAGGTTGAAAAATAACTGTACAAATTTTATAAGGCTAATGGATGACATCTTGTGGCCCTTCACCAACTCGTTCATGGTTGTATATCTAGAAAACATCCTTATATTTAGAAAATGTTGGGAAGAGGACTTGCAATGTTGAGAATGCAACAAGATGATGAGCTTAGTGGAAAGGAGTCGCCTTCACTAAGTGGGCCCGCAGGCTATTTTTGGCACAAATTCTATTTTTAGACATATGGATCATGTTCTATGAGTTGCAGGATGCTATTTGTGGATGGTTGTTCAAGTCGGAAAAAATAGATGGACTTCTATTTTTAGACATACTGGGTGGAATCTATTTTTAGATTGCCAGTCTAAAAATAGAAATGTTGAATATTATTAGCTCTTAATAATATTTGGACTCTAAACATTATCTTATCCTCTTGGAGCACTTTAGTTAAGTGCACAGATGTGGCACATGCAGCTGACAGAAGGAATTACGCTATTCCTAAGGGTTTAGTGGAGCTATTGCATGGATACTTCAGTTAGAACTCAGGTGACAGAGTTTGGTGGAGTTGATTGAGGAGTTAATGGAGTTGTGTTCAGTTTAACTCAGTTAAACATAGTTGAGCTAGTTGTATCTATTCTAATTGATTGATACACTAGTGAGAGTGGTGTGAATTAATTATTAATTAATTCACTAATTATTAACTCATAAATCAACTAAAGAATACATCAGTTAACTTCAGTGCATGGACAATTTAGTGGAGACCAATGGAGAGGTAGGTGAAAGAGCAAGTGTGACTATCAGTTGTGACCATACTGGTGCATGAGTTTGCACCACACATTGATGGAGATGCAAATGAGGATTGCGCAGTGCATACCAGGTGGATTCGAACTCAGTCAGGGCCATTATTCATCTTGGATTGCACAGTAGAGGCAGGCTAACAGGTGGAGCAGATTGGAGCATGTGTTTTGTTAGATCTAAGCTTGTGTAGTGTGTAACAATTGAAGATTGTACTGAGAGCTTGTGAGGATTTTTTACAATTATTGTTACATGATCTCTATCATTATAATATATAGATAGTTGGGGGTTTTCAGCTTTAAGCTTTCCCATAAATACTGTGTTTATATGTGTGATTGTTTATGGTTTTAATGTGCGCATGTGATTGTTTATATTTCCGCAATTAATGATCAATAGTAGAAGAGGTTATGTATTATGCATGAAGCTCAAATAGTGTGTGATCGGGATAATCTCGGTGAATAATTTAAAATTTATTCAAATTTCTACATGCAACACATTTGAAAAGTCCTTCAAACCCTATGAAAACAAAAAATATGTGCCAACTTAGAGAAGTGCACCATTGGCATGATCCAATTCCAATATATGGGTGACATCATTGATTAGAAAGATGTGTCATTGTGTATCCAACTAAGATCCAAGTCATTCAGGATTGGCCAACACCGACCACACCAACAGAACTTCAAAAAATTTTGGGTCTTGCCAATTTTTATTCGAGGTTTGTGTTGGGGTTCTCTCATATCACTTGGCCTTAGAGTCAAGTTACCAAGGGTGGAGAAAAAAAAATATTCCTGGTCTGAGTCCCAAAAAAACGCATTCATTGAGCTAAAGCACTACCTTTTCTCTGCACCACTACTCACTTTTCCAAACCTACAACAACCATTTGAAATTGAGATAGATGCCTCTAGATATGTTATTGGTTAAATTCTCACCCAACAAGGGCATCTGATGGCCTATCATAGTGAGACAATTTCTGATACAATTTGGAAATACCCCACCTACGATAAAGAGATGTATTCTATCATGCAGGCTTTCCGACAATGGAAACACTAAACTTTGGGGAAGGAGATGGTCATCCACAAAAATCACCGACCTTTTTAGTTTATACATACACAAGAGAATTTGTAGAATGATCGCCATCAAAATTGATCCACATATATACAAAAATTCCATTTGAACACTAAATACAAGAAGGGAAGCACCAATTATGTTGAATATTGTCTCAGTCAGCCACTGGTTGCATCATTAACCACTCTTCTCAACTCTTGTGGCCAAAAGACCTTTAGATGGATGCAATTATACACAAATTATCTAGAGTTCACTTTCACATACCAGGTTATAATGGATTGAAAGCAAGGACAATAATTTCACCTCTAGGACGCATTATTATGCTACATGGGCCAATTTTTTGTTCCTTCATGCGAGCATTCCATGCTTATTTGGGAGAAGCACTAAATTTGGGTCGCAAGACACTTTTGTGTGGAGAAAATGGTGGCAGTACTATAGAAGTATTTTTATTGGCCAAAAATCCGACAGGATGTTGGAAAATATATCATATCCTGCACTGCTTGTGCCATCACCAAGCCAACCATCAAGAATCAAGGCTTATACACTCCTCTGCCTACTCCCAAACAAACATGGGAAACCATATCCATGGAATATTTGTATGGTCTCCCTTCTACCAAACATTGTAATGACTATGTGTTTGTGGTCATGGATAGATTTTCTAAGATGGTCATATTGGCAGTCTGCAAGAAGAGTATCACAATAGAGGACACTTCCAAACCCTTCTTTGAATGAAAGTGGGTACATTTTTGCATCCCACAGACCATTATATTTTATCAATATAGCAGGTTCCTAAGCACATTCTAGTCAAGTCTCTAGTCATTATTGGACACCAAGCTCACCAATTCGACCACAATCCATCCCTAGACTGATGGTAAGACAAAGGTCATGGATAGGATGATAGTTCACATACTGCACATGTACACCTCTAAGAATCCATGAACCTAGGATGAGAGCCCTCCTTATGTGCAACATAGTTATAACAGAGCTCTCCATATCTTGACTAGACACAGTCCCTTTCAAGTGGGTCTGATATTTCAACCATTGTGTCTGATTGATGTTGCCATCCCTCATGCGAATACAAGGGCAGAATCTACACATGTAAATTCTGGGTTGATAAAGTAACCAGGTTTATTGAAATCATCTAGCACATCCGCTAGTAGAATCAATACATCTTGGATAAAGCCAATTCCAAGTACAAATAACAACATGATCAACATCAGGTACCACATAAGTTTCAGGTGGGTGAACAATTTTGGTTTCATTTGTAGAAATAATTCCTTGTCGGAGCCCATCAAAATCTTCGAGCACTCTGATATGGGCCTTACACCATCACCCAGGTTGTGGGAGATAATGATTTTAAGCTGAAAATTCCCCCATTCCTAGGCCTACACCCAATATTTAATGTGGACCACCTTCGACCATACTTCCCACCATTGTTGGACACATCAGAAATTGAAAAACAACTGACACCAACAGAGCTCAACCCAGAATGCATGGAAAAGGCCACAAATGATATAATCACAGACACATAGATCATGAACACGCACCAATAGAGGATCCAATTATATCAATTTTTCAAAGCTATCCAACTCCTGCACCAAGGAAAGTGGCTCACCAAAGACCAAGTGCAACAAAAGTTTCATCGTCTCATGGAGGCACTCAACGAAATGGGGACCATTGCTTCCTAAGGGGGGAGGACTGGTCTAGGTTGATATTGGTGGTCATCCACCTATTCCACTTGGACCCCCAATATTGTTTCATTTCGGTTTCCTTAATTCTAGTACAAAATTCTATTTTTTTCAATTTTTCAGGTCCTTAACTTCTGGAGCTATTTTGGGGCCCTAAACATATATATTTTTTTAAATGTGCCAAGCCCAAATCCCTTGGGTAGGGGCCTGTTGTGTTTTTTTTTCATTGGATAAATCTTTATAATGAAGTATCATGCACACCAAATGGAGATCATATGGCCAAATTACGACCCCGAGAATTTGGTGTTCCAACTAATCCCAACGAGGCTTACAAAATTTTAGCGCTTCATATCCTAGGGTTAGGTTTTTAGATGTTTAGGGTTTTCCATTGTTTCTCAATAATAAAAATTCCTTTAAGCCTCATTATAACATAGTTCAGTAGGCATGTAGCCATTATATCTCTTATCAGAGATAATCTACCATCACCCGAGCTAGTTTATTTATATTCTACATGTAAACAATTTGAGTATTTTTTATTAATGAATTGAAGTTCAATTTTAATTGTAGATATGTTTTCTATTTAAGTTTTTATTTCATTTTCATTCCTGCATAAATCTGGATCATTAAATGGATTTTCAGAGGGAAATCCAAAGACATTGAAACTCTTTAATCTTGTAACTAAGCAAAGATTCCATAAAAATGGACTTAAAGCCTCATTGTTCCTATTATGGAATTGGGTTTAACATCAACCCCTCCAATTATAGGATCATTACAATTATTCCTCTTCACCACGTTATATGGAATTATTCTAGAAAAGAATATTTGCATTTAGTTGTAAATTCAAGATAAAAGGGGAAAATCATAGGATAATTTTGGAAGCTATCATTAATTGTAGACAACTTGGTTATGCGTAGGATCATATTAGAGGAATTTCGTAAAATTAAATCCAATTTCCTTTTTTGTTTTGTTGACTTTAGGAAAGCATTTGACATGGTTCCTAAAATTAACCATTGGAATAGATTAGAATATTAAAGGTTCCATATTATTTGCAAGCTAATGCGATATGGTTGTACATGAATATCATTTATAAGTTTTGGATCGTTGAGGGTTCGTTGGAAGAAATTATTTGTAATATAGGATGTAAAAATGTTCTCTATAAACTACCCTCTTTAGCATTTACATTAACATGTTAGAGGCATTTTTCGAGGTAGATTAGTGGCACTACTTTTGCTGAAATAGCGATCATCCTAATTTTATGCATTTATGATATTGTAGTGACATGTCCCTATGGCCTCAGAAAACAAGAATTATCAAGGAATTATATCTATCACATATATGATAATTATCACATATTGTTAGGTCTCTATAATACGAGTGTAACCCCAATATGGTTATTGTTGCACCCCATAGAAGGCCACTATTATTATTGTTATGCCCTTACATTATTATTTCTATGTAGGCCCTAATTATATTTTCACCATTTAGACTCCTATCTATACTAAGTAGGACTTGTCATTTAAATCATCCAAGAATTGTTTATTTATGTGATGTAAAAGGGGGTTTCCCCACCTAAGTGGCTTATTATCAAGTCTTTGGTCTATATTTTCTTATGTTTTTGTGTTATTTTGATTTGGATACATAACATTCGGTATCAGATCTCATTATCTTAGGATTTTTCAGCTTCAAACGAGCCATCATGGAATTTTTGCTATGATATTTTTTTTATTTGAAGCTTTGGATTGTGAACTTTTACCATGTGGAGGGTAAATCTTGATGAAAATCTGGTTAAAATATCAGACCCTGGTTTACATATTTTTGGAGATATGGTCTAAGGAATTTAGGGTTTCTATATGCTCCAGAATTCAGTCTCAAACTTGTGTCTTGCGAAAAATTGTCATTTCACTTTGAGCATCATATTTGAATTCATTAAAAAGTGATTGAAAGTGCACATACTATAGGTTTTTTGGGAATTATTTCCAGGGTTTAAGGTTAAAAAAATCACACATGGGATTCCATATAAGTTCACTATACTGAACTAATCCATAATCAAGTCATCATGGGAAATTTGGCATAAGTTATATTGAAGAATCCAATGTTGGCCTAAATTGTGGGGCTGGAAGGAAGACACAAAGAGATACCACGGGAAAAAAAACCATATCTTAGGAGGATTAAATCATAGAGATACAATATTTTCAAGGTCAACCAGATCAACAAGTTCAAAATCAAGCTCTTAAAAACAAAAAAGGTTGTATTTTCAAAATTGCGTAATTTTTTCTTGAAAAAATAGTTTGAAGTGATTAAAAGGGCATATAAAAGCATAGATATCATTATTTTGTTCAAAAATGAATTGCAAAAAAAAATGATACACCCATTAAGCCCACATAAATCTCTACTATGATGCATCAAGAAGAGGAATAAATGCAACACGGTATATCAAAATTACGAGAATAAGTGCAACAATTTTTTCTCTCACAAAGAGAAACCAAAAATAAATTGGAAGCAATGATGAGTGGTTTAGAAGAAAAAATAGAAGGAGAATAATGGTTTAAAAGTAGAAATATAAGTTTTGACAAAATTTCTACAAGAAATGCTTCCTAATGGTGATAAGGTATTTCGTGCAAATCATGATGAGAAAAAAAGGAATGTGAATCATGATTTTAGAGACTCCAACTTTGGGTTGAAGACCCATCACATTCCAAAGATAGATATGAGGAATTTTGATGGCAAGGATCTGGTAACATGGATACTAAAGATGAGTAATTATTTGATCTACATGATGTGAAACACACACAAAAGGTATGCATTGCATATTTATATTTAAAACCCAATACGTTTGTGTGGTATTGATGGATTTGTTCTCATAAATCACTTATCTCTTGGATAAATTTTATGAAGTAATTGATAACACATTACGAGGATACAAATATAAATACCTTCTTTAACCAATTGATAAATCTAAAACAAAGGGGTTCAGTTGCAAAGCAGATTGAGAACTTCCAAAGGTTGAATATCAAGGTAAATAATATTCCAAAGGAGCACCTAATTGATGCCTTCATAAAGAATTTAAAGGATAACATCCAACATGAGGTTTGCCTTTGGGAACACAATTCATTGGATAATGTGTTTAGGGTGGCAAGAAATGTTGAAATAAAAATTATGGCAACAAAGAGGTCTACCTCTGACAACTATAGTGTAGAAATTTGAATAACTGATATGTTATCCACCGAGATTCTCCTGATCACACACTATTTTATCTTCATGCACAATACATAATCTCTTCTACCATTGATCATCACATGCGGAAATAAAATCAATTGCATGCACACATTAAAACCATAAAAATTCACACATATGAACACAGTATGTAATGGGAAAGCTTAAAGCTGAAAACCCCCAACTATCTGTATATTATATATGTCATAGAGATCATGTAACAATCATCATACAAAGCTCCTCACAAGCTCTCAATATAATCTCCACTTGCTACACACTAATCAGGCTTGATCTTGCAAATCCCATGCATCGATATTTGCCAACCCTTAGCCTGCCTCTACTGCGCAATCCCTGTTGAAGAATGCCTCTTGATGAGAATTTATTACCCTAGCCTTGCTCACGCAGTCTTTATAGGCATCTCTACTGAGTGTTGGATGCAAACCATGCATCACTTATAGTCACAACTGATATTCATACTTGCCCTTTCACCTATCTCTGCACTGGTCTCCACTGAAACTGTCCATGCACTGAAGTTAACTGATGCATTCTTTAGTTGATTAATGAGTTTATAATTAGTGAATTAATTAATAATTAATTCACACCACTCTCACTAATTGTATCAATCGGTTAAACTAGATACAAATAGCTCAACTATGTTTAGATTAGTTAAACTGAACACAACTCCATTAACTTTCTCAATCAACTCCACCGAACTCTCTCACATGAGTTCTAACTGAAGTATCCATGCAACAGTTCCACTTAACCCTCATGAATAGCGTAATTCCTTCTGTCAGCTGCTATGCCACATCTGTGCACTTAACTGAAGTGCTCCAAGAGAATAAGATAATGTTTAGAGTCCAAATATTATTAAGAGCTAATAATATTAGACATATCTATTTTTAGATTGGCAGTCTAAAAATAGACTCCGCCCAATATGTCTAAAAATATAAGTCCATCTATTTTTCCAACTTGACCAACCATCCACAAATAGCATCCTGCAACTCATAGAATATGATCGACATGTCTAAAAATAGACATAGTCGATAAATAGACTTTGCGCCAAAAATCACATGTGTGGGCCCCACCTAGTTTAGGTGATTACTTTCCAACTAGGATCAGGAATGATGTTTCAGGATGCCTCCTTCACTATTTCTTGTTGAGAGGGAGTGTTGAAGATTGCAACAAGAAATAGTGAAGGAGCATCACGAAACATCATTCTGACTCCTAATAGAAATGATGCAAAAACTCAGAGGTGGGAACTACCAGTTGTTTGTCGCAAAAATCTATTTTAAAAATGTGAATGTATGATAAAATTCGAGATGTTTGTGAGATGGTGTCAGGGATAATAGATGGAGTTCTATTTTTAGACATATTGGGCAGAATCTATTTTTAGATTGCCAGTCTAAAAATAGATATGTCGAATATTATTAGCTCTTAATAATATTTGGACTATAAACATTATCTTATTCTCTTGGATCACTTTAGTTAAGTGCACTTGACTTACGAGAGGCGGCGAAAGTCCATGTCTGAAAGTGGAATATATAATGGAACTATTCTTGGAAATAAAATCAGTTGTTTTACATTAAAGCCACAAGAAGTGTTACATATGATGATATACAATGGAAAGCTTAAAGATGAAAACCCCCAACCATCTGTATATTATATATGTCATAGAGATCATGTAACAATCATCATCCAAAGCTCCTCACAAGCTCTCAGTATAATCTCCACTTGCTACACACTAATCAAGCTAGATCTAGCAAAACACATGCTCCAATCTCTACCACTTGATAGCCTACCTCTACTGCGCAATCCCTGCTGAAGAATGCCTCTTGATGAGAATTTATTACCCCAGCCTTTCTCACGCAGTCTTTATAGGCATCTCTACTGATTTTTGGATGCAAATCATGCATCACTTATATTCACAACTGATAGTCATACTTGCCCTTTCACCTATCTCTGCACTGGTCTCCACTGAAACTGTCCATGCACTGAAGTTAACTGATGTATTCTTTAGTTGATTAATGAGTTTATAATTAGTGAATTAATTAATAATTAATTCACACCACTCTCACTAATTGTATCAATCAGTTAAACTAGATACAAATAGCTCAACTATGTTTAGATTAGTTAAATTGAACACAACTCCATTAACTTCCTCAATCAACTCCACCAAACTCTGTCACATGAGTTCTAACTAAAGTATCCATGCAATAGCTCCACTTAACCCTCAAGAATAGCGTAATTCCTTCTGTCAGCTCCTGTGTCACATCTGTGCACTTAACTGAAGTGCTCCAAGAGAATAAGATAATGTTTAGAGTCCAAATATTATTAAGAGCTAATAATATTCGACATATCTATTTTTAGACTGGCAATCTAAAAATAGATTCCGCCTAATATGTCTAAAAATATAAATCCATCTATTTTTCCAACTTGACCAACCATCCACAAATAGCATCCTGCAACTCATAGAATATGATCGACATGTCTAAAAATAGACTTTGCGACAAAAATCACCTGTGTGGCCCCCACCTAGTTTTGGTGATCACTTTCCAACTAGGATCAGGAATGATGTTTCAGGATGCCTCCTTCACTGTTTCTTGTTGCAATCTTCAACATATATAAGTGGAATTTTTGCCTCTCCTAGCCTCCCACAACCTACAAGGTTGAAACCACAACAACTGGAGGAAAAAAAGAAAAAGGGCTTTGTTACAAAAGTGATAAAAAATACGCTAAAGGGCATAAATCTACTGAGAAGAAATTATTTTACATAGATTGTGAAGAGGAGGAAGAAAAGGAAAAATAAACATCAAAAGAATAATATTTACACCAGGAACCAACCCAGTGGTTGAAAAGAAGAAATAAATCTGACCATATCCTGCAATGAATTGGTAGGAATTACCACTCCTCAAACTCTTAGAATATAAGGATATATCAAGAATAAAAAGTTAATATTGTTGATTGATTTGGGTAGTACCCATAATTTATTCATTGTAGGACAGCCAATATTTTGAATTGATTTCAATATCCAACACCAGAGTATCAAATGATGGTTGTGGATGGAGGAACTATAAATTGCTTAGGAAAGATCCATAATATCAATATAAACATGGGGGAATATGTATTGAATAGTCTAATGCTTTCCATTCCAATGGATGGTGTCGATGTTGTATTAGGATTCCAATGGTTACAATATTTGGGGATGGTGGATTTTAATTTTCAAGAAATTTTCTTCAATTTTTTCTAGGAAAGAAAGGAAATTGAATTAAGGGGTATCACAAGAAAACCTAGGAAGATAATAAACTCTAATGACATGAATAAGATTTTTAAGAAGGAAACACTAGGGGTAATTTCACAATTAATCTCACTAGATGTTCAAACATCTAAGTCGACCTTTTCTCCAGGTCTTCGAAGAGTCCTTGACAATCGTTCCAAGGTATTTGAAACTCCCAAAGGTATTCCACCTATTCACGATCATGATCATCATACTCACTTTATTCTAGGAAATTTTCCTCCAAACATCAAACCTCACAGATATCCCTATGCCCAAAAGAGTGAAATTGAATGTTTGGTTGCAAAAATGTTAGAGGAAGGTATAATTCAACCTAGACAAAGTTATTTCTCTTCTCCATTACTATTGGTGCAAAATAAGGATGGATCATGGCGTATGTTTCCAAATTTCCCATTCCTGTCATTGATGAATTGTTGTATGAATAACATGAATAAATTTACTTCACTAAGTTGGACCTTCATTCATGATATCATCAAATTAGAATGAAGATAGAAGATATTCTGAAAACAACATTTAGAACTCATGAAGTTCATTATGAATTTTTGGTCATGCCTTTTTTCCTTACTAATGAACCTTCCACATTTCAAGGTTTGATGAATTACACTTTCAAACCATTCCTTAGAAAAAAATTGTTATTATTTTTTGATGATATACTAATCTACAAAAAGTCTTGGAATTATCATGTTCAACATGTTGACAAGGTGCTCAAACTATTGAAGGATAAATAATTTTATTAAAAATCCTCCAAATATTTCTTTGGGGTACACGAGGTCGAATATTTGGGTCGTATTGTATCTCATGAGGGTGTTAAGGTAGACCCTAACAAAATTAGAGCCATCAAGGAAGGGAAACTCCCCACAACCTCAAGGAATATTCGAGGATTTCTTGAGTTGACAAGGTATTATCACAAGTTTGCTAAGAATTATGGGAAAATAACAACACCTCTAACAACATTACTGAAGAAATATGCATTTTCTTGGACTCCAAAAGAAACTAAGGCCTTTGAACATCTTAAATATGCAATTGTCAAGCTCCAATTTACACCAGACTTCACAAAAACCTTTATTGTTGAATGTGATGCCTCAAGAAATAACATTTTTGTTGTTTTAATGCAAGAATGAAGTGTTGAAGTTTGCAAAAAGAAATGGTGAAATTGGCATTCGGAAACAACATCCTTGATCCTAGTGAAAATTAAGCACCTACACTAGGTGGGGCCCACACAGGCTATTTTTAGGTGGATGTCTATTTTTAGAATGGTGAGAAAATTATATTTATAGCAGGAGTCTATTTTTAGAATGGTGAGAAAATTCTATTTATAGATGATGTTCTATTTTTAGATGCATGTGCAAAGTCTATTTATAGATCACATGAATAAATATAGAATGCATGTCGATTATTATTATCCCTTAATAATAGTTGGACAATAAATATTAATCTATTCTCATGGAGCACTTGAAATCAGTTAACTGAAGTGGAAAAATAGTTAGCTGAAGGAATTTCGATTTCAAATATTGGTTGGTGGGACATGCAAGTGGACTTAGTTGTAACTGAATGATTCGAAGTTGTAACAGAGTTGGATGTGTAGTTATGTGAGTTGTAAAGTAGTTTAACTCAGTTAAGTGAGTTAAACTCAGCTGTGCTAGTTGTAACTAAACATACACTAGTGAGAGATCAGTGAATTAATTATTTAATTAATTCACAAGCAGTGATCTCACATGAAACTGAAGATTTACTAATGTTAACTACATGCTGTCAGATCTAGTCGAGACCCAGTTGAGAGATAGGTGAAAGGGATAGTTTGACTATCAATTGTGACATTAGTGGGTGCACTCATGCAACCACACACACATTGGAGATGCCTATGAGTATTTCGCAGTCAAGGTAGGCTAGAATAATTCATTCAGATGTTCTTGACCATCAAGGATTGCGCAGTGGAGGCAGGTTGTCTGGAGGCAGTAAATTGGCGCATTTATTTGCCAATTTTTGTATGACAGTGTGAGACGATTGTATATTGTACTGAGAGCTCTTGGATTAGAGTTTTGTATGATATTTTTTCATGATCCATGATATATACATAATATATGATAGTGGGATTTTTATCTTTATGCTTTCCCAATAAAAACATTTGTGTTATGTGTGATTGATATTTCTTCATGTGTTTGCAATAGGCGATTAAATTTCTGCAAGGTTTTGTATAAGAGATTATGTATTTAACAGTGACATATAATTGTTAGATCAGAAGAATCCAGGCAATACATAATTGTATTAAAATTTCTACATGGTATCAGAGCACAAAGGATAGCAATTTGGAAGCAGGAGCTGAGTTTGTTGGTGGAAACAATTCGAATTTACTGCAATATTTTCTTGGTGCTATAGTTGAGTAAACATTGAAATGGCTTTCAATGGCTTGCGGCTAGAGTATACAATTGAGGGTGACGAACTACATTTCCTGGGAGGAAAGGATGGAGGCAATGCTCGAAGATAATGGCTTGAAGGAATTCATCGACAATGATGTTCCTAAGCCCACTTCAACGGATGCTGCATTACTTGATGCATGGCAAAAGAAAGTGGCAAGGGCAAGGAGGATTTTGTTGGAAGCTGTACGCAACCACATTGTCTCATACCTTCATGGGAAATCCACACCATATGCTATGTGGAAGGCTTTGAAGGATCTATTCCAATGCAGCAATGACCATAGGAAATTTTCGCTGAAGGATAAACTCAGAAAGATCAAGATGGAAAAGAACGACACTATTCTGGTATACTTAATAAAGTTTTTCCAATGTAGGGATGAGCTTGGGAGTGTAGGAGTAAGTGTTGTTGATGATGATTTGCTGATCTTGGCTCTCTTGGGACTTCCTAAGAGTTGGCACAGTTATCAAGAATCTGAACGGATGGGAAAAACTGCCACATTGGGAATGACTATGGTTAGATCTAGTGCAGGAGGAGTTCAGGCGGAACACCAGAGATGGCTCTTCATCAAAGCTTGATGATGAAGTGGATTGTGCTTTGGCTTCCAAGGAGAAGAATGGTAAGGGGAAGAAATTCCATTCTAAATATGAGGCCGGTGAATATGGAAAGGAGCTCAACATGTACAAAGTGAAGTGTTTTCACTGTGACGAGTATGGACATATTGCCACAAATTATCCACAAAATAAGAAGAACAAGATGGTTGCTGGAGCTGCAGCTGGTGAGGCTCTTGCCTCATAATTTTAGCTTGAATTCTCATTGATCACATGCATGGTGTCAAGTGAATTGGGATTGGGTTGGTACTTAGATAGTGGTGCTTCCTTTCACGTGATGGGAGATAAGAAACTTTTAAGTGACTTGGAGGAGAAAGATCTCCAAATGCATATTGAGTTGGGCAACGATGGACGATACAGTGTGACTAGAATTGGTACCATTACCTTTCAGAGGGCATCAGGTAAACTCTTTCATTTAAAATATGTTATGCATGTTCTAGGTTTGAAGAAAAATTTAGTCTCAGTCGCAATGTTAGAGGATAGAGGCTATGATGTTGTCTTTAGTGAAAGAAATTTTTTCCTGCGACACAAAGCAAGAGGGAAAGCCAAGAAGGTTTGGATTCAAGTTAAGAATCTCTATAGACTTGATGTATATGGGATTTCTACAGAGCTTCCTACTGTTGGGAAGTGTGATAAATCCATGCAATTGATGCTTGAGAGGGATCTGGATTTGCATGTAGGTAATAGTGAACCTCGGGATGTGGAGCAGCCACAAGCTGAGGATCATGGAGTGGGAGAAACCACTCATGTAGAGAAATTTCGTGCCAGATGGGTAGAGGGAATTCGTGTAGCTATACCACCAGGTGAGAGGTGGGACGACATGCATGAGTAATCCCAAGAAGAAATGTCTAGGTAGGATTCATTGATATGGTGTGGATCTCATGAATTGAACCTAGCTACGAGGAGCCCACAGTACAGCAGTAGAAGGATCAGTTGGATTGATGCATTCAAATGTCATGAGGACATTAAATAAAAATGAAATTGTCGGATAATAGAGCGCGGATCAGAGTTGACAGCAAGTGTAGAGTGCATGGATGCAGAGGTCAACAACGCAGTGGATCCTAAGACATGTGTAGTTAGTGCCAGTAGAAGTCAGAAGACTTTGATGATAGATGCATTATACTGATTCAGTTTTTTGGAGGCTATTCATTTTTGGAAGTGTTGCATGTTCGAGAAACACTAGAGAAGTGTTGCATACAAGGTTGCAAGGCGCATGCATGGAGTTGCATGGTGCATGCAAAGGTTTTAGGGCAAATGCATGGAGCTGCATGTTTCATGCAAAGACATTCCTTCCTTGTTAAGAGGGAGTGTTGAATTTTGCAACAAGAAACAATGAAATTGGCATCCAGAAACAACATCCTTGATCCTAGTGAAAATTAAGCACCTACACTAGGTGGGGCCCACACAAGCTATTTTTAGGTGGATGTCTATTTTAGAATGGTGAGAAAATTCCATTTATAGCAGGAGTCTATTTTTAGAATGGTGAGAAAATTATATTTATAGATGATGATCTATTTTTAGATTCATGTGCGAAGTCTATTTATAGATCGCATGTCTAAATATAGAATGCATGTCGATTATTATTATCCCTTAATAATATTTGGACAATAAATATTAATCTATTCTCATGGGGCACTTGAAATCAGTCAACTGAAGTGGAAAACCAGTTAGCTGAAGGAATTTCGAGTTCAAAGGTTGGTTGGTGGGACATGCAAGTGGACTTAGTTGTAACTGAGTGATTCAAAGTTCTAACATAGTTGGATGTGTAGTTATGTGAGTTGTAAAGTAGTTTAACTCAATTAAGTGAGTTAAACTTAGTTGTGCTAGTTGTAACTGAACATACACTAGTGAGAGATCAGTAAAATAATTATTTAATTAATTCACAAGCAATGGTCTCACATGCAACTGAATATTTACTAATGTTGACTACATGCATGTCAGATCCAATCGAGACCCAATTGAGAGATAGGTGAAAGGGACAGTTTTACTATCAGTTGTGACATTAGTGGGTGCACTCATGCAACCACACACACATTAGAGATGCCTATGAGTATTGTGCAGTCAAGGTAGGCTAGAATCATTCATTTATATGTTCTTTACCATCAGGGATTGCGCAGTGGAGGCAGGCTATCTGGTGGCAGTAAATTGGCGCATGTATTTGCCAAATTTTGTATGATAGTGTGAGACGATTGTATATTGTATTGAGAGATCTTGGATTAGATTTTTGTATGATATTTTTTCATGATCCATGATATATACATAATATATGATATTGGGGTTTTTATCTTTATGTTCTCCCGGTAAAAACATCTATGTTATGTGTGATTTCTCTTTCTTCACATGTTTGCAATTGGCGATTAAATTTCCACAAGATTTTGTAGAATTGATTATGTATTTAACAGTGGCATATAATTGTTAGATCAAGAGAATCCAGGAAATACATAATTGTATTAAAATTTCTACATGAAGGCCCATTTCTTTTGAAAGTCTTCCAATAAAGGGAAATAATTTATACAAACCTATTTATGAGAAGGAAATGTTGGCAATATTACATTCCCTAAAGTAATGACACCCTTACATAATGACAAGACACTTCAAGGTAAAAAAATATCATGATAGTCTTAAATACTTCTAGGAACAAATATTATATTCAGAAGAGTAGAAAAAATGGGTCACAGATATGTTGGATTATGAATTTGAAATCATCTACAAAAAATGGAAGCAAAATGTTGTTGCATATACACTCTCAATAAGGGATGAGGATGTGGAGGCATAACTCAATATCATTTATATTATCCAACCTGATTGGATAAAAAAAGAAAGGGATGAATGGAATAATAATGAAGAGGTGTGGACACTCATTCAAAATTTGCAGCAAGATCCCAATGCATCTAATACATTTATCTATAAAAATGATTCAATGTGATACAAGGATCGTGTAAAACCCTCCTCCCAAATTTACCCAAGCTAACTGGTCCACTAGGGTAAACATGTTACAAGAGGCTAATATGATGTGATCCAAATCCCCATGTACAGTTAAGGAAGTGGAACTGACATAATGAAACCAAGATAACCTTCCACACATGCTACAGAACCTTCAGGAGACAACCAACCCTTCCAGATGACCAACTCCTGAGACAACTTGAAATTTTACTGATCTATACCCTCATCCACTCCCATGACAATCCATGCATGCGATTGAGGCCTTCATGTCACTCACACAACAAGGCATGCCAGTGACTGTGGACTTTTTCAAGTAGTTTTGTGCTAGCAATCCCAGATTTTGAGCCACTTTTTTAGGGCTAGGTATCAAGCGCTGCCCAGAACTTCATGCAACCTTCATAAATGAATTATAAGAAGGGAAAAATTATAATAATGCAATCAATGATACAATTAATTGATCTGAACCCTACTAGCCATGATAGGAATTTCATCAATCATGTCACAAATATGCAATATACAGGTCATAAAAACATATATGAGCATAGGGGTCGCATACTTATCTAAGATTCGTAAGGAAGAATTGATGTCATATCAAAATAGTTTCATTACCATATATTAGGTCATATTCATTGTGCATTCATTTTATAATAAAAACATGATGAGATCCATACATCAATTATGTCATAAACATACTCATAACCATCATATTACCAACAAAAATAATAAGGATATAGCAACCATCAAAACCACATATGAACCAGTACATTTTCACATGAAATAAAAAAGGAGAAGAAGCTCTTATTAATGAATGCAAAATCCAACCAGGTATGGGACTTCCATGAACCACCTGACCATATATTGGTTGAACCAAATATTTATTTCATCCAATCACCCCCGTGCCATATTACAAGCATGAATGTGGGACTCACAACAAAACCAATCATGGATTCCTCAGGATTTACCACAATCCAAACCATATCTATAGACCTGAACCCTTATCAATACAGACAAGCTTTACCATAATCCCCACTAGATCACTAGGCCCTAAACAATCATGGATTCCTTTAGATATCTCCACCTACATTGTGAGGAATTTGGATGTCTCCTAGTCTCTAGGATTTACTGTATTTCCCACCATTCACCGATCAAGTATTCTTAGGCCTAATTGAGACTCCAGTCCCCAGGATTTACTGTATATCATGCCATTCACTGGTCGAGGATTCCTAAGCCTAATAAAAACTCCACCCTCCGGGATTTACCATATATCTTGCCATCCACTAGTCGAGGATTCCTAGACTTGATCGATGGCACACACCTCTAGTATTTACCGTATATCCTGCCATTCATTGGTCAAGGATTCCTAGACCCACCGAGGTACACAAAAAATGACTTTATCGCAACTCTGTCTTTACCGATCTAGGGATCACTAGGCCTTGTGTTCTTTTTTAGAGACCACCTCACTCAACTTCAATGTAATATCCCAAAGTAGGGAAAATCAACACTATTGGGAATATCTTAAGATATTCCAAAAGTGGAGCTACAACAATCCATGAACATAATGATGAAAGATCAGTGTAAATAAATTCATAAAAATGGGAGATCAAAATGGAGACATTAATCCATGTATTATATCAGCAATTCCATACATAAAAATGAGGCATTGATCATATACCATGAAGGAACAAGCCTCCCATAAGAAACCACTCTACAAATGAACTGCTATCACAATACAAGAATGTCAGAGACTGCTACAACGCAGTTAAAAACACACTACTACAGAAAAATGATGTACAAAATGTGTAGGGCTGTTATAAGCCTCAAAATATATGCTCAATATAGATCTATGCTCAATATCAACTCCTACAAAGAACCCGAAAAGGGGTTTTCAGAAATACACTCTATACAAGATGGGATCTAAAGCCCAATGGCTAAAGATACACTGTAAAATGAAGAAAAAAATTGTATAAGGCTGAATTATGATAGATCTGAAGTATAACCCCACAAAGATCTCCTCCCATGAAAGGATGAACCCCTCAATCACAAGGAAACACTGCAAAGGAACCACCAGAACATCTGTTGAAGCTGCCTTCAAAAATACTGCATTCCCTAGCTGGAACAACACTGTGAATGATGGGAAATGTATGGCCTAATGCCAAGGATCTGAAATGTTCCCAAGAACTCTCCAAAAAAATCTCCCAAGAGAGAAGCATTTATCACGAAAATAATGAAAGTGGGGTTCTAACCCCCTCCCTTTCTTCCCTGCCTGGCCAGCCACAATAACCTACAAAAATGCGGCGATGAAAATTTGTAGCTTGGCACAGCTTTGAATGTGGTAGACACAATACTCTTCCAGAAATCACCTCAAGGAAAGAGGTGGGATTCCCGCTCAGGAACACCCGATGCTAAACAACACAGCTACCCTGCTAAACAGCAAGAGGAAGAAATAGTCTAAGCAGACCAATCTCAAAATAATATAGAATATAAACTCCACTAGCTGCCATACTCTTTCTTAAATATAATGTGAGCTTACTTGCCTTTGGCCCCACTCAATTAGGTCATTTCCTCCATGAGATCCATCTCCCTCCAAAACTGTGTTATTCTCTAATTGATCTCCACTCCTCCTTATCAACGTTGTTGACTTGGTCAAAGTTGACTAAATCAACATGACCCAATCCCTGTTCACACTTGGCGGAGCTTTATTTAGCTGCTACAAAGCTATCCTTTCACACTTGAAGTGTTTTTATTGCTTCTCAAGAGGCTTATGGGCCTCCCCACCCATTTATTTACCGACCTAGTGATAAAACAACTATAATATTCCATTTAGCTTGGAGGCTAAATTTTTGGAATATTACAGTCCTCCCCTCAAAAATGTTACTTGTCCTCAAGAAAATATATAAGGAGAGAAAAATTCTTCCCCTCCTCCTCTTGTGGCCTCCTCATCAATAGTTCCCACCACTTCTCAAAACAATCTGCAATAAATTTTTCCTCCAATACTCCCTCCCAAGCATGCAAAACCAAATGGCTCACATCATGAAAAGGTGGAAGGTGTAAGTAGAAACCTTCTTGCTGTCCAATGGCCTCCTCAAGATAGGAGTTATGACAAGCATAGGGGATCTCATGACCAATGAGAGGCTCCCAAACCCATGCTATCATCCATATGAAATGAGCAATTATAGGTAGCTCATCAAAATAATCCTCAACCCCCGGTGTATGCAATGTGTTGAGGCTGCATGGAGAGATTAGATTTCTAAATTCAAGTGGTTTCTCTCTCCACTTATGGTAAGTATGAGGTTGTTACTGATCTTGGGCTGAAATTTCATGGCCTCCAAGATTGGCCCAAGTTACCCCACAAAGCAAATCAGCCATGAAATGCCTCCTCCAAGAACGCAAATTCCTCAAATGGCTCCTCCCATGTGAAGACAAGAAGTGTGGTGTGGAAATCATGGTTTGCCCATTGTTTCTCCTAAAATATACAACATGTAAAGTAGGCAGAATCATACTCCCAATGGGCATCTCAAACTCATATAGCACTCTCCAAAAAAATCTCCCCTTGAACATAAGAGTATCAGCAAAATATGGAAGCAAAAACCAGTGAAAGAAAGCTGCCATATGACAACCGGAGAGTGGATCATAGTTCCTCACATGGAACCAGTGCAGTGCATCCCTTGCCTACATCAAAACAAGTAATAATAAGTGCTTTCCCAGCCACTTGTTTGCTGCCACAATCATTCTATAATATGGAATCATGAAAGTACAATGTGATGTCAATGGTGCACACCAAGAATCATGTGGCCTCCCCCACAAACCACCGATAGAATGGCCGACATCAATGCTACAAATGGCCTCAAGTACATAAAAATACAATATACAAAAAGGAAATATCCTCCTTGGTACAATATGATGCTCAAAAAAGGTAAAGGAGTGCAAATCATGGTGCATAAGTGTACATCCTCTACTATGTACTTTGGTCCTTGAGCTGAAATGGCTCAACTGGAAATTCTCCCTCACTCTCAATGAGTAGGGAAGTGGCTGTGCCAACCTCTCCATCACCATACGGGCTATGAATCTCTCCATATGCTGATGTATATACTGTTGGATGCCCTCCCAAGTGAACTCCTCCATCAATGAATGAAATGCATCAAGGTGCATGGAAAGAAAGTCCACATGTGATGCATGTAGTAGCTTCCTCTTGAGCTCAGAAACTCTAGTCAAGAAGACTCTCCCATAAGAATATATTACCTCACCAATCACCATGTATCTATCATCTCCATCCTAGTCATCAAGTATCATGCAAGCACCAAGATCCTTGGAGTGCTCCACCAAAAGTTGAGACCTCCAATATGGATCAACCCTCCTAAGAGACAGCGCTGAAGATCTAAAATGTGAAGCTCCCCACATGTTTTTGTCTACTCCTTTTACATCCCCCATGCCAAATTCATCCTCCAAAGTGCTGCTATGCCCATCATGCAGCTACTCATGCTCAAATAGAAGTGGTGAATTTTGGATGTTGGCTCCCCATGAGAAGCTATCCTCCAAAAAGAACCTCCTGATCTTGGCCAATGCAAGCATGAGTGGCCTCCATCTACTCCCATGTATGGAGGATTCCTCCCTCAAAGGAAGTAAAATATGTTTCTCCAAATCCATGGAGCAGCTCCCTTGCACCATCAAGGTACCATCCCCCATCACTGCAACAACTTCTGTCAGCGTAGTATATGTAGTGAGAGTGGGTAATGCAGAAAATGGAAGAGTGTCTCTCTCCTCCCTGAGTCGATCCCAAACTCTCTGCATTGTGTTGGATTCCTCCAAAGTCTTAACGTCTCTGGAATCTAAGAGTGGTGAACCAAATGATGCAATGTCTCCCACCAACTCCAGATCTGGTGGCCTCCCAAGTGGAATGCCACCATCTAGTGAGACATCAAAATCTGAAGTGGATTGTATATATCTGTGGACTGATTTGTCCCTCCCTTCACTATATAATATAGTCTCCTTATTTTGTGTAGAAACCTCCCAGAATGGATAAGGGTGAATTATCATCATCCCTTGATGTTGATCCTTCCTTTATTCTCCTTCCATCTGCCAAGATTCACAACACAAAATAACTAATGCATGTTGCTCCGAATTTGTGGTTTGGTTCCCACATGTTGGATCATTTGGAACTCCCTGCAAAGACACAAGGGCTCCTCCAATGGAAGCAATGGCTCCCTTCCCATCTCCATGTGGTGATGGATCTTCTCCCAATGTTACAGCGCTGTCAGCTCTTCTCTGCTCATCCTCTTCATCAATATGTGAGAATTCCTCATCATCAATGAGAGACCCTTGATCTTGGTCTTCTCTTGAAGGAGGAACCTCCATGTCTTCATCCATAGAAGAGGGTTTTTTAAGAAGTGGGGATCTTTCCCTTGGCAAGGTATCGTGCATGTTTCTATCCCCTTCAACAAAATTATGGAATTGAGTTGGAAAAATAAATCTCTCCAACTCATGCAAAGGTTTTGAGTTTTTGGGTTCAACAAGAGATGTTTTACAATGTTTAAGATAAAATATCCTCACTAATTTCTTAGTGAACCCTGTTTAAGTGTTTACATTTGCATGATGAAATGAAGTAGAACTATAAAACCACGAATCATGGGCCATACCTTTGAGGTGCAACGTTGCTACTCTAATGGCCTCCTTTTCTGAAACTTGGTGTAGCTGGAAATAGGAATCTAGCTCCTCCACCCAAGCTTTGGTTGTGCACTTTGCTGATCCATCAAAGTTAGATAGAAAGATTCTACCTCTCTTGCATCTATGATGGTTGTTGAATATTCTACCTTCCTTGATTTGGAAAAACCCTTGGAAGTCCAATTTCTCTTTGAATCTCCATTATTGAGACTCATACTCCTAAAGATAGACACTCAAGGTCTCCTCCCTTGGTGCATCTCCTTCCTCCATCCTTCTTGCAGTGAATGTGGGAAATAGACTATGTTGTGGATCTTCATGTGTGACTGAATGCTCACACCCAACATATAAATAACTAGGGCTTGCTTCACCTTCAAACCCTCTTGGGATGTTCCTACACTCCTCCCTTTTCATCTCCTTGAGATCTTCTTTGGTAATTTTCATAGTTTGGAAACAAAACTGGGAGATCCTCTCTTCCTTCATTTCTCCAAGTAATGGAGTCTTCTCTTTGTGCCTTATGTACGTCTCTTCTTCTCCTTCTCCTCTTGATAGAAGAATGGTTGAGATTCCATAGGCTGAGCCAAGATTATGCTTTGATACCACTGTAATATCCCAAAATAGGGAAAATCAATACTATTGGGAACATCTTAAGATATTCCAAAAGTGGAGCAACAACAATCCATGAACATAATGATGAAAGAGCAGTGTAAATCAATTCATAAACATGGGAGATCAAAATGGAGACATTAATCCATGTATTATATCAGCAATTCCATACATAACAATGAGGCATTGATCATATACCATGAAGGAACAAGCCTGCCATAAGAAATCACTCTACAAATGAACTGTTATTACAATACAAGAATGTCAGAGACTGCTACAACGCAGTTAAAAACACATTACTACAGAAAAATGATGTAAAAAATATTTAGGGCTGTTATAAGCCTCAAAATATACACTCAATACAGATCTATGCTCAATATCAACTCCTACAAAGAACCCGAAAAGGGTTTTTTAGAAATACACTCTATACAAGATGGGATCTAAAGCCCAATGGCTGAAGATACACTACAAACTGAATAACAAGAGTGTGTAAGGCTAAATTATGATATATATGAAGTATACCCGCTCAAATATCTCCTCCCATGAAAGGATGAACCCCTCACTCACAAGGAAACACTGCAAAGGAACCACCAGAACATATGCTGAAGCTGCCTTCAAAAATAACACATTACCTAGCTAGAACATCACTGGGAATGATGGGAAATGTATGGCCTAATACCAAGGATCTGAAATGTGCCCAGGAACTCTCCAAACAGATCTCCCAAGTTAAGAAAACCTTCCTCCTATGAGAAAATAGCTTAGAAAGTGGGGTTCTAACCCCTCCACTGCTACACCCTACAACATAGCACAATAACCTACAGAAAATGAGTTGATGAAGAAGTTGTAGCTTGGCCTGGAAACTTGAATTTGGAAATTAATACAATACTCTTCCAAGAGGATCCTCAAGGAAAGAGGTGGGATTCCCGCTCGGGAACACCCAGTGCTAAACAGCACAGCTACCCTGCTAAATAGCAAGAGGAAGCAATAGTCTAAGCAGACCAATCTCAAAATAATATAGAACATAAAATCCAATGGCTGCCATCCTCTTTCTTAAATAGAATGTGAGCTTACTTGCCTTTGGCCCCACTCAATTAGGTCATTTCCTCCATGAGATCCATCTCCCTCCAAAATTGTGTTATTCTCTAATTGATCTCCACTCCTCCTTATCAGTGTTGTTAACTTGGTCAAAGTTGATTGAATCAACATGACCCAACCCCTGTTCACACTTGGAGGAGATTTATTTAGCTACTACAAAGGTCTCCTTTCACACTTGAAGCGTTTTTATTATTGCTCAAGAGACTTATGGGCCTCCCCACCCATTTATTTACCTACCTAGTGATAAAACAACTATAATATTCCATTTAGCTTGGAGGCTAGATTTTTGGAATATTACATTCGATGCCATATGAAAATCCAACTCAACAAAATTAAGATGAACGAGCATCACACCATGGCTATCTAGAAATGGCAAGGCAAGGCTGAAATCCACTATCACACCTAGAAAATTTCATGTCAATAACAACAAGAAGACCAAAAACACACATGCATGTACCATGCATGCCAAATCTAGCAAGGAAATCACACATGCAAAATAATACATGAAATTAATCCCAATGTATTTTCTTCATCATTCTCTTTCTTGCTTTATTTTTTCCTCTCTTTTCCTTCTTGGTCCTTCCACTCCTTTCCTTTATCCATTGTTGAAGTGCTCCAAAAAAACTTTGTGTGTCTAAGAGTGAGAGAGAGAGAGAGAGAGAGAATAGAGAGAGAGATCCAAAACTGAACTGAAAGAAAGGTACCAACTAATCCTCGGAAGCCTTTTTATTAATGAGGCCTCTAATTTCTTCAATTTTCCATTATTTTCCTTCATTTTACTCCTCACATGCAACTTGTGACCTTTCACCTTCCTTTTATCCTAATTTCCATTCTTTTCATAAATAAAATCACAATTAATGTCACATGCCTTTCAAAACACATTTCCATTTCATTTTCCAATTTCCATAGCCACTAATAAACCAAATGAACACCCACACTAGGATTTTTTACCCAACATTCAGCTTGGAATACGTGTCCCATGACCATGGTAATTATGTTTCCTTTATTAACTTTATTTACATGCATTTTTTACGAGGTTTGCTACAAAATCCTCCCCCTTGGGGGAACACCGTCCTTGGTGTTCAATAGCACCTACAGCCAACAAGACCGTTGAAAACAAAACATACTGCCCATGGAGCTTAATAACTTAGTTCATTGCAATATTTACAATGATCAAGCTGCTAAGAATCAAACCAACATGACAACATAACAGCATAACAACCATAATAACATGACACCCATACCACTTATTGGAGCTTTATAACACAGCTCATTGGTTTATTTACATCCATAAAATATATACATATACTAAAGCATCACTCTAAAACACATACAAAAAACATTCACTCAAACAGTAAATAGAGAAAGACACATAACCTGCATCTGATCCACCATCTCCCATGTAGCTTCATCGAGCCCAAAGTGCTTCTGCTTCACTGCTCGATTTCTCGGTTCTAGAGCATGAGCATCTTTCTCTGCAAAATACACTAAGGTTCCTACTAGAATTATTATTTTGGTTCCACTTGCAATACAGACCAGTCAATCACATGATAAACATATTTAACATACTTCTTAAGCAATGAAATGTGGAAAAAATCATGGAATTTTACTGTTGGAGGCAGTGCAAGTCGATATGTTATTGGTATAACCCTTTCAAGAATCTTGAAAGGTCCACAAAGCCAAGGTGCCAGCTTGGCACACGATTAAATCCTCAAGGAGATCTTCTTGGGCTTGATGTGCAAGTACACATGTTCCCCAACTTGAAAATCCTTAAACAACCTGTTCCAATTTGTGTAAATTTTCTGCATGTCCTGTGATTCCTTTAAATTTTTATTAATTACCTGCATTTATTGTTCCATTTATTCCAACATATCCATTCCTATCAACACCTTGTTCACTGGATCACTCCAACTAATGGGAGTATTACAATTTTTCCCATATAGTGCCTCAAATGAACTCATCCTCGGTGACTCCTAGTACCCATTGTTGTAATAAAACTCAGCCAACAAAAGGAACTCCTCCCATCTCATCCGCTGATGCATCACATACATCATCAATGTGTCCTCCAATATCATGTTGACCCTCCCTGGTTTTCCATCTTTCTGCAGATGATAAGTTGTGATGAAGGAAAAATTTGCCCCTAAACCTACAAATAACTATTTCTAGAACATAGAAGTGAACTTAGCATCCCTATATGACACAATATTATTCATAACAACATGTAACCTCACCACATATCTGATGAATACTTGTGCCACCTCACTAGTTGAATATGTAGACTTCACTGGAATGAAGTGTGCTACCTTTGTCAAACTGTCCACCACAACCATGATAGAATAATGTTGTTTATATGTCCTCAGAAAACTTGTGATGAAATCCATGGAAATCACCTCCCACTTCCACTCTCAAATCAGAATCGATTGTAGTATTGCACATGTATGTTGACACTTTACTTTCACCTACTGACAGTCCAAACATCTAGTCACAAACTCTACCTTGTCCTTCTTCAGATTCGTCCACTCATAAAAATTATTCACTATTTTCAATGTCTACTAGTATCCTAGGTGACCTAAATATTATTTTGCATGAAACTCTCGCAAGATAGTCTTCTTGGGCTCACTGGTTTCTAGCACATAAATCTTGTCCCTAAATATGATCAAACCATATGTTGTAAGACAATATTCCACATACTTCTCACCTGTACCCTATTGTAACCTATGCATAAGCCCCATGTACCTATTATTCCACCATCCTTCCTATTTTATTCTATCCTATAAGGTTTTCCCATAAGAACTCATAGCTGTTATATGATTCACCTATACTCTCCTACTAAGATAATTTACAACCTTGTTCTATTTACCTTTGATGTAACTGATCTCAAATTCAAACTCACTGATTGTGGCCAACTATATAGCTTGTCTAACATTTGGATTAGGTTGGTCAAACAAGTATCTCAATCCACTATGTTCACTCATTAATACAAACCTCCTACCAAGAATATAGTGCCTCCACATATTGCATGGATGATCATTGCCAACTCAAGATCATGTGTCGAGTAATTATGCTCATGCTCATTCATTTTTCGTCTCATAACATCCTACCTATCCTTCCTATATAAGAACTCCACCAACTCCTCTCTTGCAGGCTTTTGTACACACCACGAACTCCTTGTTTGGATCTACAATATTTAACACTCTAGAATTTGTCAACAACTCCTTCAATGATTCAAAACTTGTTGCACATTCCTTCATCCATTCAAATTTCTTACCTTGCCTCTACAGTGACATAATAGGATATGCAATCCAAGAGAAATTCCTGATGAACCTCCTGTAGTAACCTGCTAGTCCCATAAATGATCTTACCTCATCCACATTTCTAGGAGCTGCCCACTCCATGGTAGCCCTTGTCTTCTCTGGATCCACTATTATTCCTTCCTTGGAAACAACATGTCCCAAGTAATGTACCTTTGTCTAAAATAAACTACGTTTACCGAGCTTAGCATACAATTGATGCTCTCTCAACAATCTGAATACTGCTGCTAGGTGTTCGACATGCGCTTCCTCATTCTTATAATATATCAAGATGTTAGCAATGAACACAATAACAAATTTGTCCATATAAAGATGCAACACACTATTCATCAAGCACATAAAAGTAGTTGGAGCATTAGTCAAAGCAAATGGAACTACAACAAACTCATAATTCCCATACTTTGTCTAGAAATTTGTCTTGTAGATGTCCTCTTCCTTAATGTTTACTTGATGATATTATGATTTCAGATCAATTTTTGAGAACATTGTTTCTCCCTTCAACTAATCAAACAATTCATCAATCCTTGATAATGAATACCTATTCTTGATTGTTACCTTGTTCAATTGCTATAATCAATGCATAGTCTGAGAGTACCATCCTTATTCTTCAAAAAAAACATTAGTACGCCCCAAGGAGATACACTTGGTCTAATTTATCCCTTGTTAAGAATTTCCTTCAACAACAACTTTAACTCTACTAACTATAAAGTGCTCATCCTGTACGGTGCCTTTGATGTTGGTGCTACCCCTAGTACCAACTCAATGGAAAAATCCACTTCTCTGTGAGACTGAAAATCTGAAATATATGTTGGAAACACATCCTGAAACTATTGTAATAACGGGTACCTTATTAATATCTTTGCATCCTCATCCTCCTTACTTTTATCACTAGGAATATGTACTACAAATAACACACACCCTTTTCTGTGATTGCGCTTTACCTGCATAGTTGTCACCATTCTAACTGATGTTTCCTTCTTCTTACCCTATAAGATTCTTTGTTCTCCATTTTCATCCAAGCACTCAATAGAATTGTTATAAAAATCCACCTCATTCCTGTGAAGATACAACCATTCCATACCCAAAATCATACTATATGATACCAATGGAAATACATTCAAATGTTTTTATGTAGGAATACCATTCAAATCAAACGCAAAAGCTCTTACCCATTGATGAACTCTCTTCTTTGTACCTATATCGAAATTCACTAACCAATACTCTACAAGAAATTCTTTATTCGAACCACACTTATCCACCAAGTCAAGGTTAACATAACTATAATTAGATCTAGGGCCAATCAAAATAGAAACAAATTAATCACAAAGCTCATAGTCCATCTTGATAATAGATGCTCGGTGATTTTCCTGCCTATTATCCAACATTGCATAGATACAAGGAATGCTCTGCCCAACATCCCCATATTTATGCGCCTCCTATGCACTATAAATATGAGACCTACCACCCTAACTTTGCGTAAAATCCCTCTTAAGATGCTCCTTACCGCATGTCCAAAACTACAACCATTATGTACCATCACCTCTATTCTACTGCCCTCCATAATGTCACCCATGCCCTTGTCTAACTGCATTGAACTTCTTATAAGGTGCAACATTTTCTTTCTCTTTTGAATGCTAATGTCTTTTTCTTTTCAATTTCCATTTACCTTTAGCTTTACCTTTCCCTTTCCAACCTTGTTGCGATTTTGCCTTACATTTTGACTGCTCATAATATTGCTTCAATTTCCTAATAACCTGCTCAAGTGACTGAGGCTCATCATATTCAATATGATCTCTAAATGATAATGGAAATCCAATGATAAATCTCTAAAAAATTTCCTTCTCATATTTAAGACACAGTACATACCTCAATAAATCCAAATTCTTGGTCATATACTCCTCATCTTTCATCGATCCCATCATAATATCAAATAATTCCTTAGCTTTACTATCGTGGTACCTCTCTGGAAAATATTTCTTCCTAAAAAGTCTCTTGAATTCATTCCAAATCAACCTTTTTGTCCTGATGTCTCTAACTCACTTCACATCTTCCCACTAGATGTCTTCTTTCCCTTTGAGGTCGAAGATAGCTATTTTGTCCTTCATGTTTTCTGTGTACTCATGCAACTCAAATAATTTCTTCATCCCAAGTAACCATGCTTCTGCATATTTTGGCTTCTTCAAATCCCCATCAAAGTTAGGTGGCTTTTCTTTCGTGAACTCTTCTGGAAAATATCCCCTATCACTCCTCTTGTAAGGATGATAACAATAATGATCATAGTGTCTATCAGAACAAGAACTAGAATAGAACATGTGGCTATCACCTCTCCTATCCAGAGTATCCAGGAGCCTTGCATCTCTAATTGTGTCATATTTTTCTAACTTGTGCCCACCATGAGATCTACTGCCATATGCCCCATTAGTCCTATCCTCCTTCCCATGTATGATCCGAAGTGGTCCTTTTCTCTGCAATTCTAAAAAACTATGAAGGATTACTGCATTGACTTATTTTTTCTCCTGTGCCTGAATGATTCTATCATTATATTCCTTGAACATTCTTACTTATGTCTTCAAATTTCTCAATGTGTCTGCTAATTCGGAAGAATTCCTAGCACCATGTTGCTCATCTGATCCATAGGGAGAGTCTTGTGAACTGTAGTCTACCATCTTGCTAGTCATATTTGATATTCTTCTCACAAGTATACCATGTCATCTAAAACCAAAAAATAACATACTTAACATACCTCAATATAGTTCAGGGAGGGCTATCTCGTTTGCAAGATAAACTAGATTATCATGACACATGTATAATCATAATCATAATAGTACATAAGTATCATTTCAACCATTATCTAGTTATCAATGCAAGACTATAATGACCATATACCATGAACTCATGCACGAAAACCACCACCATGTCAATGTATGCATAAAAACATATAAACATTAACATGCATAACTGATGCATAGCCGACATATACTCATGATAATCACATACAACATCAACACCGTCAACTTTTACATGGTGACACAACTCCAACCATAACCACCACCATGCATACACAACAAGCACAAATACCACAAGCATAAAAAATACATATGCAACCGACATGAATGCATCACCAACACACTTCCCATTGAGTCCAAGGGGTGAACCATGCTTTGATACCACTCGGTAACACCCTCCTCCCATATTTACCAAAGATAATTGGTGCACTAGGGTAAACATGTGATGAGAGGCTACTATGATGTGATTCAATTCTCCATGTACATATAAGGAAGTGGAACCCACATAAACAAACCAAATTGATCTTCCATACATGCTGCAGAAACCTCAGGAGCCAACCAACCCTTCTAGGTGACCAACCCCTGAGACAAATTGACATTTTACTGATTTGTACCCTCAGCCGCTCCCATGAAAATCTATGCATGTGACCAAGGCCTTCCATTCGCTCCTAAAACAAGGAATGGAAGCCTTAGAAATTGAAAAGATATTGGTTAACCTTAACAAGGATGATGGGTGGAGTGTTAGCAGATGTTGGATTCCTGCCCTTCACTCTTAGTTGTTGTTTTTCTTCCTGGCCCATTCTCCCTCTTGTCTGTTCTCCTCCTTTTAAACCCCCTCACCCTGCTTTTCTTCTTGGGCATTTTTGCTCGTGCTCTCTTTTTCCCCCTTTTTATTTTTAGCTTGATTAAAATTAAAATTATGTCAGTCTTTCTTATTATAATATTTATAGCTATTTTCGATATACAATGTATTGAAATAACTATTATATTAGGATTTAAAATATTAAATTTACTTAATAAGTAATAAAATAAGTATATTAAATTATATAACATATAACCTTAGTTAATTCATTTATAAATATTAAAAATAATAATAATAATATATTAAATTATATGCAACTATTATCAATTCATTTTTAAATTAATTAAATTTCTTAATTTCCTTATTTTAGTCAAACTATAAAAAATAATAATAATAATAATAAAATATTCAATTATTAATTAATTAATTTCAATTTTCTTATTTGAGTCAAACTAGTTCTTATTTATAACTGCTAGTTGGAGTGTCCCTTTATCTATTTAAACAGGTTCATTGATCGGATTTCTCATCTTGTCCTGATGATGAACCACATTGGCTGGTTCAAAATGCGTCAGAAATATATTCTTTGATGTGATTATCACCAAAAAAATTTATATACGTTTTATGGATCATAGAAGCCAAATTCCTAAGATTGTGGACATTTTCAGGTAGTTTTGTGCCAGCAGCCATGGATTCTGAGCCACTTTTTCAGGGCTAGGTCTCAGACCACTACCCAAAACTTCATGAAACCTTCATAAATGAATGATAACAAGGTAAAAAAGATACTAATGCAATCACTGATACAAGTAATTTATTTGACCCCTACTAGCGATGACAGAAATTTCATCAAACATGTCACAAATATGCAATCTACGGGTCATAACAAAAGATTTGAACATAGGGGTCTCATACTATCTGAGATTCGTAAGGAAGCATTAATGCCATATCACAATAGCTTCATTGTCATCTATTAGGTCATATATTCATTGTACATTAATTTTCTAATCAAAACATGATGAGAGGCATACATCAAGTTTTTCATAAACATACTCATAACCAACATAAATAATAAGGATATAAAAACCATCAAAATCACAAGCGAACCAATACATTTACACATGAAATACCAAAGGAGAAGAAGATCTTATTAATGAATGCAAAATACAACCAGGTATGGGACTTCCACGAACGACCCGACCATATATTAGTTGCACCGAATATTTCTTTTAGTCAATCACCCTCAAGTCATATTCCAAGCATGAATGTGGGACTCACAACAAAACCAACCAGGACTTCCTCGGGCTTTACAAAAATCCCCACTGGATCACTACGCCCAAACCCTCATCAATACAACTAGGCTTTATTGCAATCTCCACAGGATCACTAAGCCCTAAAAAAGCATGGATGCCTCTAGATCTCTCCACCTACACCGTGAGGAATTTGGGTGTCTCCTAGTCTCTAGGATTTACTGTATATCCCTCCATTCACTGTTCGAGGATTAATAGGTCTAATCGAGACTCCACCCTCCAATATTTATGATATATCCTTCCATTCATCAGTTGAGGCTTCCTAAGGTTGACCAAGTACATGCACCTTTAGGATTTACCATATATCCCTCCATTCACTAGTTGAGGATTCCTAGGCCCACCAAGGTACACAAAATCTGACTTTACCGCAATCCCACCTTTATCGGTCCATGGATCACTAGGCCTTGTGTTTGTTTTCAGAGACCACCTCACTTAGCTTTGATACCATCCACCAATCCAACTCAACCAAATAAGAGAAACCATCATCACACCATGACTATCTGTAAATGATATGGCAAGGTTGAAATCCACTATCACACCTAGAAAATCCCATGCTAATGACAACAAGAGAACCAAAACCACACATGCATGTACCATTCATGAAAAATCTAGCAAGGAAATCACACATGCAAACCGATACTTGTATGTAATTCCATTGTAGTTTCTTGATCCTTCTCTTCCTTGGTTGATCTTTGCTTCCATTTTCCTTCTCAGTCCTTACTTTTCTTTCCTTCATCCAATGCTGAAGTGCTCCAAGAAAAATCTAAGTGTCCAAGAGTGTAAGAGAGAGATAGAGAATAAAGAGAGAGATCCAAAACTAAAATGACAAAAAGGTACCAACTGATCTTCATAAGAATTTTTATTAATGAGGCCTCTAATTTCTTTAGTTTTCATTATTTTCCTTCATTTCCCTCCTCACATGCAACATGTGACCTTTCACCTTTATTTTCTCCTCATGCCTTTCTAAAGCCTTTTCCATTTCCTTTTCCAATTTCCATAGCCATTAATAAACCAAATGAACACCCACACTAGGATGTTTTGCCCAACATTTAGCTTGGAATACGCATCCCATGATCATGGTCATTATTTTGCCTTTATTAAATTTATTTACATGGAATTTTTACCAAGGTTGTTACAGATCGCTTCTATCTATGTAAGAACTCCCAACTCAAAGAAAAGGTTCTTTTGGAATTGCATACATCTCATATAGGAGGGCACTCAGGATTTTTTTAAAACTTACCAAAGTGTCAAGAAGGATTTTTTTGAGGATGGCCTTAAATATTATGTTTAAAATTTTACGACAGAATGTTTGGTTTTCCTACAAAATAAAATTAATACAATTAAGACCCTAGGTATTTTAAAACCATTATCCATTCCAAGCCAGCGTTGAGAGGAGCTATCAATGGATCTTATCACAGGTCTACCCAGAGTTCGAAGGAAAGAGTTTCATCATGGTGGTAGTTGATAGACATACCAAGTATGCATACTTTTGTGCATTATCTCATTTTTTCAAACTTAGTACATTCACTACTACATTTGTGTAAGCAATTCAAAACATACATGGGAATCCAAATATTATTGTAAGTGACATAGATCCCATTTTCACTGGAAATTTTTGGACATAATTATTTTCTTGTCTTGGTACTCAATTAGCTAATAAATAATATTATCATCCCCAATCTAATGTGAAAACTAAGATAGTAAACAAATTTTTGGAAGGATATCTTAATTTTTTTGTATCTGATAAACAAACACGTTGGGTCAAGTGGTTACCTCTTGCACAATGGTGGTATAACACTTCCTTCCATACCTCAACAATAATTATCCTATTTATGGTGCTTTATGGATATCATTCAACATCCATCACTTCATCTCTAAGAGTTAATTCTAAGGATCAATCAATGGAAGATCATACCGAGCATGAACAACACATTCTCCAACTCTTAAAGGATAACCTGACTCTAACGCATAATCAAATTAAAGAACAAGTAGATCAACACTGCAATGAAACAAGTTTTTATGTGGAAAACTGGGCAGTTTTACGGCTAAAACCATATAAAAAAATGTCCCTCAATAAAGTTAAGAAAGATAATAAATTATCACCCAAATATTTTGGCCCTTACAAGGTGTTGCAAAATATTAGTATTGTGGCATACAAATTGGAGTTGCCTACATCTTCGCGAATACACTCATTTTTCCATGTTTCATGTGTAAATAAGGTTATATATGACAAGCTATCAGTTCAAATATATTTCCAAAACTTGATGACGAAGGAAAATTCATATTGGAGCCTAAATAAATTGTGGAAACAAGAATATGACAACTATGAAATTGATCAATTTTATAGCATCTCATTAAGTGGAAGAACTTACCTGTTGAGGATTTTGCATGGGAGAATGATTATATTATACAAAAGCATCCATAACTACTCAAGTGTTGAGTACACTACTTTTTTGAAGGAGAGGGGCATGTTAGGTCCCTAAAATACTAGTGTAGCCACTATATTGTTATTGTTGTACCCCATAGAAGCCCACTATTGTTATTGTTGTGCCCTTACATTATTATTGTTATGTAGGCCCTAATTATATTTTGACCCTTTAGACTCCTATATATATTAAGTAGGAATTTTCATTTGAATCATCCAATAATTATTTATTTATGTGATGTAAAAGGAGGTTCCCCCTCGAAGTGAATTATTATTAAGGCGTTGATTTATCTTTTCTTATGTTTCTGTGTTATTTTAATTTGGATACATAAAAAAAATAAAGAAAATATTATGATAATCAAATCCAAAAAGGTGACCTAGGATATTGGTAGTATCTTTTGTTTTTAAGGTTAATGTTACCAATTTTTTCGAATGTGGTCTTAAAAATTTTGTAATGTTGCCAAAAAAAACCCTTAAAATCAACATTGAATAAAAAAGTGGCACTAAGATCATTTTTTTCAAGGTTAGAACTACAAAAAAATTAAATAACGGACGTAACAATTAATACCATTGTAACCAAAATCTTAAAATGAATCCTTGAATTTAAAATTGGTGCTCTTAATAAAATCCTCTATTTTCTTGATACTAAAATCACAATTTTTTGAAATAATAGTTTTGATAACAAGTACCCTTACAACTAAAACCTTAAAATCAATCCCTGAAATGAAGATTTGTGTTATCAATAGAAATGTAGATGTTGTTATCAATAGTGATATTTTTTAAGATGTGACCTAAAAGCCTAAAATTGTTGCAAAAAAAATCATGAAAAATGAACATCACCCCATATTCCCCCTCCCTCTCACTCTTCCTCAGTCGCCCCCCATTCTTACCCCATCAATATACCACTTGAAGGAGTGGTGACCCCGATGTTGAATTTTGTAGCTATGGTCAGTCTTCATAATGTACAATTTTTTACTTGTAATGGTAAAATTTAAATTATATTTGTGACAAAATAAAATTTTATTTAGCATGTTCTTCATGCTTGTGAGAAAAGAAAACTTATTTATTGATTTTTCAAAAGAATAATCTATAAGGCATGTTCTTCATGACCTTTTCAAAAGCGAGAATTTAAATTTTTAAACTTAGACACCACAAGATGTCAAGTCCGGCTCCCTAGTGATGAAGTCGGATCAACCCTAAGGTGCACTCATCCAGACCCTTTCCAATTCATATAAATAAGAGATTCTCTCTCCCTCTAAAAGCATCATTCAGTCTCACACAAAAGGCACATTAGTTTATAATCTAGAGCGAAGGAATAAGAAGATAAGGAGACCGATATTAAGGAGAGAAGTCAACCGAGATTCTTATATGGTGTAAGTCAAAATTTACTCAATAATGCATGTTTGAGATTTTATGGAATAGTCTATGCTTCACTGTGAGCTACAATATAAAATCTTTGTGATTATAATTTGACCTTTTTAGAGATCTCTGTGATTGTAGTCTGAGATCTTATTTTCCCAAAGTTTATTGTAAGAATAAGTATAATCATAGTCCAAGGAATATATATAATAGTGTGAGTTTCTTGTGAAGAAACAACCCTATTTATTGTGAAGTGGAAGTCCAGTTTCCTATGAAATGAAGTTGTAATCAAGCCTAATTTTTTCTGTGATTTAGGATGAGAATTTTAGTGGGAGAAGAAGTTGCTCAAAGTGGAAATTTGTGGACATGTGAAAGGGGTTGGACTTGACATCTCGTTGGTTGTCTTGTGAGTGTGACCATAAGCCTTGACTTCGATGTATCTCCTATTCAACTAAAAATTTCTCTAAGAATAAGGTTGTTGGGTTTCCCCCCCAAGTGGGTTTTCCCACGATAAACAATGTGTCTCTCTTGTGCATTGTGATCTCTATTGCTTCATTGTCTTTATAGTTGAATTTATGAATGTGTAATTTCTTGATGATACATTGAAGTGCTAAATAAACATCTACATCATTGGAAGTAATTATTAAGTTTAAGAAATAAGTGCTTGTATAATGTGCACTCAAAAAATCAACACTATGATAGTAGGGGAGGGAAGGGAAATTATGAGAATTATCCTCTCCCTAACACTAAAGATTTTTCTTTTATTTTTTTTGTAAATGTTTTGTTTGATTTTATTTTTTATTTTTTTCTAAATTGTGTGTGTGTGTGTGTGTGTGTGTGTGCATATTTATTTTTTAATATTTGGTTTATATTTGTTTTATAAGTTTCAATTTTTTTTCTATAAAGAATTAAAAGGAACAATGTTTCTTCCATAATTTTAGGTTTATCTCTCTCTCTCTCTCTCTCTCTCTCTCTCTCTCTCTCATTATGTTTTTATTTACTTTTTCCTTTGCTTGATCATTTTGCTCATTTTTAATGATTTTTTTTTGCTATGATATTGTATTTTTATAGAGTGGCTTAAAAATTATTGCATTGTTAGGTCCAAAAGAAAATTAAGTATTATTGAAAGAAGTTACATGTTTAACCTTGAGAAAAAAGTGTGCTTCTATAAGCACCACTTGTTTACTAAGGGGATGTGTAGAAATATATGGTGACAGAATTGCAGCTTTTCAAGAAATTTAATCTAAATCAAGAGACATAATTCTACTCTACTGCTCTACGGAAATTAATTCATAATTTAGAACAACATTCGCAAACATGCATCAATCACTTACACAAGTACACATATTTATCTAGGGGAAACCAATGGGTAAAAACCCCTTATGCATACTTGCATTAATCAAATGAATGGAGAATGTATTACAATTGATTGTTTTCTTTGAGCACAACTTGCAAGTGAATAGCCTATATTTATATTCAATGATAAGCTCTGACCTAGACTTAGTCAATTTCTACCTATGCTTGAGCCCCTATTTCCTTGTGCAAATTCTAAGGAATTAGGACCTTGTTTTTTATGAATTTTCCTCGAATTGATTGTTCAATTACCAAGGTTGGTCCTCTAACTGCATGCAACACCTATACACTCAAGACTAGTCTACAATTGATGTCACATTGCCTTGGAATATCCACCATAGCTGAGGAACTTGAATTCTCTACATGCAATAGATATTTTGGTTGATTGATCAGTAAATTAGATGATCACCGAGTTAGATTTTTTTCCACTGCACAATTTACCTCTAACTAGTTCAATAAATAGTTAGAACCATTTTAACTAAATACAACTGGAAATAATTGAACTATATTGCTACAAATTAGTAGTCACACCTGCTTACCTGAACTCCAAACCCTCTAATTCAAATTTACTAAGCTAACTGAGTGATAAGAGACATGTCATCTCAATTAAAAACCTCCAAGTTGTCTATTGATGTGGAAATTTGAATTTTCTCAATTTGACCAAGGAAAATTCAAATTGAGACTTTTTCGCTACACTTATCAACATGATGATTTTAATATTTTAATTTTAATGGTACTATTTGGTGACTCCATGGTTTCAAAGTTGCAAATACAATCTCGAAAAGAAAAGGTGGTTGTTATTTGTGATATGTTTTGATTTGAAGAATTTTTTTTGGCAACATTACGAAGTTGTTATCACTATCATTGTAAAAGGTGGTAATTTTAACCCTGAAAAAAAAAAATGTTATTAATAACATCAATTTTTTATTTATGGGTTGATTTTGTTATGTTTAACCCAAAAATATGGATTCTTTAGGCTACAGTTCCCTTTTTAGGGTGACGTTTCTGTCAAGTTAAGAACAAAGTTAACTCTTTTTCATCATAAATACACTAATCATTTAACAAATGAGTCAAAATTCTTTCTTTATTATTGTCAATAATATCTCTAAATTGGAATCTAGTTCCTTCAATGTGATCCAAAATCACCAATATGAAACTATTTTATAAGATTATACCTCAAAGAAGCTTCCATAGTACACAATTTCTTATTTTTCCTAATTACCCGATTTGCATATTAAACCCATGATTAATGAGTTTCAACCCCTTTCGCCTAATTCATGAGTTCCAACTCACCAAAAAGATTTAAACTCACTATTGGTGATTTCTACTCATTGAGAGGGATTTTACTTACAAGTACTTTTGGGTCATTGATTAGGCCAATGGGTTTCACCTATTAACCCACATAAAAACTATTACTCATTATTAGTGAGATTGACTCATTGAGATGGTTTTGAGCTAAAGTACTTGTGTGTTATTTATTATACCAATGGGCTTCACCTATTAACCCATGTAAATATTAGTTCACATGGTATATTTTGTCCTTTTATATATAAAAGGGTGTAATTTTCCTCAACGAGTGATAGTGTTGTCAGTGAGTAAGTGATAGCATTGTCAAGTAGAATGTGATAAATATGTTATTCTGAAACAACTATACATATTTTAAAATGTACTTAAAGTAAGTTCTTTTTATCTTGCAATGCTAGATGTTTTCATGCTTGAATTGCTTTACCAAAGTATTTTTCAACCTTATAAAATCTTCAGAGACTTCTATTTTATAATGAAGGAATAAGTAGAAAAGCACATCCCACTTCACATGTTATTATTCCCTACCTAGAGTATAGCGTTCGATAGAACGTTGACCACCTATTAATCCAAACATTGACTTTTAAAATTACATGGTTATTGTGTATTAATCTAGGTTGATAATAGATTTCAATTATATAATAAAAATAAAATTATTTATTTTAAACATGATTGGGCACTCTGGTTTGAGGTCTTATTTCCCTTATTGCCTAACTTTGATACCCAACTTTGGATAAATGAGTTTTTATAAATAACTTCCTTCACATACAAGTAGCCCTGGATGCAGAAAAGTTAGCACAATTTTATTTTAACCAAAGTTTGGTTGTGACAAAATCTGTTATCCAAATTTTTCTTAGGCCCTTTGCATGCCCTTTCCACGTGTCCTTATGCATGCAACATGCCATTTTCATGCCCTTTCCACATGTCCTTCTGCATGCAACATTAGTATTGTAAGCTCTATAATTTCTATCTACTAGGATTTTCTCTGCAATTATTTTATTTTGCTCTACTCTGGGTCTCTCTGGTAAAATCATTTTGGGATTCTTCTTCTTCTGCTTGGGGTCTCTTTGGTGAAATCGTCTGCACGACAGGAGGGCCTCCAGTGAAATCGCCTGCGCGATAGGAGGGCTGAGGGCAGGGATTGGCTCAGCAGGAGTTATCTCAGGGTTTTCATTTTGTTTCTTTGCACCTTTGGAATGGGGCTTATAGTAGCAACATCTAGAATTTTTTGCGATTTTCTGGGGTCTCTCTGGTGAAATCGTTTGCGCAGGAGGAGGGTTGAGGGCAGGTTTGGGCTCGGTTCAGTAGGAGTTATCTTAGGGCTTTTCTACAGGTTCTCCGATAGTTATCTCATAGCTTTTTTGCAGGCCTTCAGACTCGGGCTTACATTAGAAGCATCTTGAAAATGGTGTCGCATGAGAGCTCAAAAATGCAAGAGGAAGGGAGTGGGAGACAAGTGTCGGAAGGGCACATTCACTGCTTGAACAACTGCGGCTTCTTCGGGAGTGCAACTACCATGAACTTGTGCTCCAAGTGCTACAGAGAGCTTAAATCCAAACAGCCTTTTTTTCTTCTCACTTGAAACACAAGAAACCTACACTTGAGTAGTTGAATGTGAAGCACCCATCAATTTCGCTTCCCGTGATGTGAGTCCCCTCAAACAACGATTGTGGAAGCAACAGGTATTTGGTAAGAAATTATGTTAAAAAAAAACAATTATATATTCAGAAACTCCATGCAAGGGGGTTGTGTAAGGCATTTAAGAAACATAGTGTACACTATAGATGTTATGGAAAACCAAGTTTTTTAGGGAGATGCAAATTGTTATAGACATATATAGGCAAGACCCATATTTTTAGAGAGATAATTTCTGAGCACTTGATCTTTTCATCTAAAGCAAATATGGTGAAATGTTGTGTATATTTTATTTCTCATAGTGTTGTGCATTATTCTTATATACAAATTGAGCATGTGTGAAAATTTGCAGAGCAGAAGTATGTTAATGAAAAAAGTGGATAGAGAACCAAAAAGAGCACTAAATGCAAAATACACTGCACTGATTACTATCTTAAACACAAATTGGGACAAAACTGTGATATTTGATTTCCCGATAGATGTGGAAACTGAAGCTAAAAAGACTCTAGTTCCTGGTATTTAAAAAATGAAAATTGCGGCCTTTAAATCCCATTGCTTCTTCTTATCTACAAGAATTGATATTTAATCACTAGACTTTGGAAGGACACTACTGATTCACCATCCATCCAGTGGCATCTCATTATTATTAATTTTTTTTCCAGATGCCTTTTCTTTGGCTATTCTTGTTCTGTAATTTACTTTGAAAAAAATACGCATTCAAATAAAAATATAAGAGAAACACAATCTAATTTACTTAAACAAAATCCATATTCAAATAAAAATATAAGAGAAACGCTTCTGGTTCGTGTGGGGCACCTCGTATGAACCCTAAAACCAGATGGTTAAATTGGTCAGAGTCACTTCCGGAATGTTAGGAGAGTCGTTCAACTGCACGCCATCTCTGTTTTGAACAACTGAAAGGAAAAGAAAATAAAAAGGAATAAATAGTCAAGGTGTCAAGGAGCACGGTCTTTTATATGCATACAGTTGGACTATCCTTGGCACACGTCAGGTTTTCAATACGCACCAACCCACTTAGTGTTGAACTAAAATGAGGTTAGTGTGATATGTAACAGCTAATCCACGGCTAATCCATGCAATGGGGAATATTGGTCGATTGTTATAACGGCTATCCATTCGCTAATCACAAGTGAAATACAGTTCCAACGGCTCTATGTGGGATTAATAAATTTTAATTAACATTTTTCATTGCAGGAATTTGCAATTGGGTTCATTTAGATTATAGCAATTGGAAATTGGGTATGTTTTCTTATTTCTTTGATTTATTATTATTATATATTTATGTATTATTTTTCTATTTATATAAGTAAATATAAGTAAGTTAAGTGATTTAGAACCTTGAATATCTTGATACACTTTGTGTTGAACTAGTTCCCAAACTAATACAAATACTATTAAAAAACTTGGAATAGGTTATTCCTCTCTCTTCTGGAATCTATTGGGTTATTAAAAAACTCGGAACAGGTTATTCCTCTCTCTTCTGAAATCTATTGGGTTTTTAAAAAACTCGGAACAAGTTATTCCTCTCTCTTCTGAAATCTATTGGGTTATTAAAAAACTCGGAATAGGTTATTCCTCTCTCTTGTGAAATCTATTGGGTTATTAAAAAACTCGAAACAGACTATTCCTCTCTCTTTTTAAATCTATTGGGTTATTACAAAACTCGGAAGAGGTTATTCCTCTCTCTTCTGAAATCTATTGGGTTATTAAAAAACTCGGAACAGATTATTCCTCTCTCTTTGAAATATATTAGGTTCTCTTTTGAAATCTATTGGGTTATTAAAAAACTCGGAACGGGTTATTCCTCTCTCTTCTGAAATCTATTGGGTTATTAAAAAACTCGGAACAGGTTATTCCTCTCTCTTCTAAAATCTATTGGGTTATTAAAAAACTCAGAACAGGTTATTCCTCTCTCTTCTAAAATCTATTGGGTTATCAAAAAACTCAGAACAGGTTATTCCTCTCTCTTCTGAAATCTATTGGGTTATCAAAAAACTCGGAACAGGTTATTCCTCTCTCTTCTAAAATCTATTGGGTTATCAAAAAACTCGAAACAGGTTATTCCTCTCTCTTCTGAAATCTATTGGGTTATCAAAAAACTCGGAACATGTTATTCCTCTCTCTTCTGAAATCTATTGGGTTATCAAAAAACTCGAAATAGGTTATTCCTCTCTCTTCTGAAATCTATTAGGTTATCAAAAAACTCAGAATAGGTTATTCCTCTCCCTTCTGAAATCTATTGGGTTATCAAAAACTCGGAATAGGTTATTCCTCTCTCTTCTGAAATCTATTGGGTTATTAAAAATATTGGAACAAGTTATTCCTCTCCCTTCTAAAATCTATTGGGTTATCAAAAAACTCGGAACAGGTTATTCCTCTCTCTTCTAAAATATATTGGGCTATGAAAAAACTAGGAACATGTTATTCATCTCTCTTCTGAAATCTATTGGGTTATTAAAAAACTCGGAACAGGTTATTCCTCTCTCTTCTGAAATCTATTGGGTTATTAAAGAACTCGGAACAGGTTATTCCTATCTCTTCTGAAATCTATTGGGTTATTAAAAAACTCAGAATAGGTTATTCCTCTCTCTTCTGAAATCTATTGGGTTATTAAAAAACTCGGAACAGGTTATTCCTCTCTCTTCTGAAATCTATTGGGTTATTAAAAAACTCGAAACATGTTATTCCTCTCTCTTCTAAAATCTATTGGGTCATTAAAAAACTCGGAATAGGCTATTCCTCTCTCCTCTGAAATCTATTGGGTTATTAAAAAACTCGGAACATGTTATTCCTCTCTCTTCTGAAATCTATTGGGTTATTAAAAAACTCGGAACAGGTCATTCCTCTCTCTTCTGAAATCTATTGGGTTATTAAAAAACTCGGAACATGTTATTCCTCTCTCTTCTGAAATATATTAGGTTATTAAAAAAGTTGGAACAACTTATTCCTCTCTCTTCTAAAATCTATTGGGTTATTAAAAAACTCGAACAAGTTATTCCTCTCCCTTCTGAAATCTATTGGGTTATTAAAAAACTTGGAACAGGTTATTCCTCTCTCTTCTGAAATCTATTAGGTTATTAAAAAACTCGAAACAAGTTATTCATCTCTCTTCTGAAATCTATAGGGTTATTAAAAAAACTCGAAACAGGTTATTCCTCTCTCTTCTAAAATATATTTCGCCTGTATAAACTCTCTTTTTAAAAACATAGTATTTGATTTTTGATTGCATATTTCTTAAATATTTTAAAACTATTTTGAGTTCATTTAATCATTAAAAAACTCTCTTTTTTCAAACATTATGCAATCGATATATAAATGCCATTAAATTTCTTTATGATACTTTTCAAATTAACTACACTATGGAAAATTCCTAACCTCAATTATGCTTACTTAAGAATTCCCTTAATCTTTTTTAGATCATATACAAGTTATCCTTGATAAAACAAAGTTCCAAAATTTTATACACTTCACACAAATATGTAATTGTCTTTTTCATTATCATAAGTTGTAAATTATTCAAATGATATTATTTTACATCATTTTTTTTCAGATTTTAAATAATTATTCTATTAAACTAATATAATCTAATAAAAACATTACTCTCCCCCAGAGGTTTTTTTCCTTTTCTTTAACTCCTGGTGTAGGAGAAAAACCACCCCAAGTCAAAGTTGAAATTCGTGAACCTTCCAGAATGCAAACGTGGGATGAGAACAAGATTTACTCACATTTGTTTGAGTTTGTTAATTTTTTATTAATGAAATTATTATTTTAAGTGATTTTGAGCGAAGTTAGGGGTTGATCGAATCTCACTTGATCCGATCCATATTGTATTATTCTATTTAATTGTAACTGTGAGTGCTTAGAAGGGAGGTCGATGCAATGTAATACTAGGGCCAGTGTGTGTGTTCAGGCCCACACAGGCTGTAGTACTGTAATCGAATTCGATTTCAATGAAGATTTAATAACTTTATATTTATTATGATTGTTTTAACCATGGTTTATAAATCCCGCGTGATTGCATGAATTGTGGTGTGCCATATTGTTTAAGTGGAATTGTACTTGAAGTTTCAGATCCATATCAACTAGCAGACTGGGATCCAAATTAGTGATTGTCATGGAGTCTTGAGACTCTGCATATTAAATCGGGGATTGCACTACCGTGGAAATTTTGATGGTTGTGTAACCAGCTGGAGCCTCCAGAACGAGCGGTGATGGAATGCCTTGCAGGAATCAGTGGACATGTGTCAGGAAGATGATCCATGCGCATATTGCACATCGCATGCGATATGGTTTAACAGTTAACGTCATAGACTTAAGTTTGCGAAATGTCGAATTGTGATAAGATTTGGGCTGCGATGTTGCGATGTGATATCGTCATCACAATTTCGCATTGGCATTGTTATTTTTTATTGTTAAAGTTATTTGTTATGGATTTCGATTTGCAATATATGTTATATCTGAGATCTGCGAAGTTTATAAATCTGTGATATTGTGATCCGTTTTGAGAAAAGGAAATTTATGTGGGCCCATAACCCACAGGTCCGTGGGTATTGTGTAAATTGTAGTTTTGTTGCATCAAAGTGGTATCAGAGTAGGGAAATATTTCCCGTAGAGCGATTTTTGCGTGAAAAGGAGGTACAAATATGTTGAAGATTGGTAAGCGTGTGGTATTTATATTTTTGTGCAGATAGAAGCCAAATAATGTGAGAATATTGCAACAGCCTAGAGCCAGAAGTGTCAAATGGTTCCAGAGGAGAGAACTAGAGAGATTCCAAAAGACTGAGCTCAAAGGAGAGAAGCTTAAGAAGGTATCATGTAGCAAGGAGGAGACTTGTTACTGTAGAGGTTTTGTTGCAAATCATGAGTGATGTTATGGAAAGATCACAAAGGAAATTCCACAGAGAATGTGGCTAGAATTTTTAAGAGAAAGAAAAGGACTTGGTACTGATAGCAAGTAGCAGACTTGTTACAGAGATCAAGAAGTCATATAACCAGGAGGTCATAAAATTTTTGTACCTCGGGAGTTTGATGCAGGATAAAAACCACCCCAAGTCAAAGTTGAAATTTGTGAACCTTCCAGAACACAAATGTGGCATGAGAATGAGATTTACTCACATTCGTTTGAGTTTGTTAATTTTTTATTAATGAAATTATTATTTTAAGTGATTTTAAGTGAAGTTAGGGTTGATCATATCTCACTTGATCCGATCCATATTGTATTATTCTATTTAATTGTAAGTGTGAGTTCTTAGAATGGAGGTCGATGTAATGTAATACCAAGGCGAGCATGTGTGTTCAGGCCCACAGAGGTCATAGTATTGTAATCGAATTCGATTTCAATGAAGATTGAATAACTCTATATGTATTATGATTGTTTTAACCATGGTTTATAAATCCCATGTGATTGCGTGAATTGTGGTGTGCCATATTGTTTAAGTGGAATTGTTGTTGAAGTTTCAGAGCTAGATCAACCAGCAGAGTGGGATCCGAATTGGTGGTTGTCATGGAGTCTTGAGACTCTGCGTATTGAATCAGGGACTGCACTATCTTGGAAATGTTGATGGTTGCATAACCGACTGGAGCCTCCAGAACGAGCGGTGATGGAACGCCTTACAGGAAGCAGTGGACACGTGTTAGGTGGAGGATCCATGCGCATATCGCACATCACATGCGATATCATTTAACAGTTAACGGCATAGACTTAAGTTTTTGAAATGCTGAATTGTGATAAGATTTGGGTTGCGATGTTGTGATGTGATATCGTCATCGCAATTTCGCATCGGCATTGTTATTGTTTATTGTTAAAGTTATTTATTATGGGTTGAAATCTATGATATATGTTATATATGTGATCTGCGAAGTTTATAAATCTGTGATATTGCGATCCGCTGTGAGAAAAGGAAATTTATGTGGGCCCATAACCCACAGGTCCTCGGGTATTGTGTAAATTGCAGTTTTGTTGCATCAACTCCTAATATAATTTATAAAATTTCAATTAATTTATTTTAATATTATTTAGAATATTAATCATTCTTTAATAAGTATTTAATTAATATAATACTCTTATAATATTAATATAATTTATTTATTCTTACAATAATATTATAGTTATTTTATTATTTATATATATATATATATATATATATATATATATATATATATATATATATATATATATATATATATATATATATATATATATATATATATATATATAATTAAAAAAAATAACAGCTAGTTTATAACTAAAATTTGACTTGAATTAATTGAATAATTAATTACTATCAAATAATTACCGACATCTTAATGGATAATTCTTAATAGCTAAGTTTGGACCCTGGTGCATCATTTTTATTTATTCAGTAAGATTGATAGATTTCTTCACCTTTGTCCTAAGGATGAACCACATTAGTTGGTTCCAAACGTCGACCAAATCCTAATTATGTGATTAATCCGAAAGGCACACTCTTTAGCATTATGGATCACAAAAGTATAATATCTAACATGATATTTCCTCCTATTTATTTTTCATTCTCCACTAGGATTAATTAGTGAGATACCAAGTTATGGAAATTTTCCTCATAAATATATGCAATCAATGTTCCCCCTAAGTGGTAAATCAACATGTATGACATCAACCATAATGTATTAATACCTATAGAACATGAATTTCGCTTGTCAAAAATTAAATTTTCAATCTTTTTTGGCACAAAGGTGTGCCCAAACTCACCTCTCTTTGTTGTTGAAGCATTTCATTTAAAATTCCACTTCTCTCCAAATTGGTATTTTGTATTTGCAAGTACAACTTAACTTCAAAAATTCCATCATGGATTTTACACACACATATAAAATTGACATTCACTATTGGAATACACACACATGTACACAGATTCCCCAAATTACTACATCAAATATTTAATCACATGTATGAGTTATAGAGGGATTCTCATCCAATTACACAATTAATCAGTCCATCACATAAACCTCATATAATAATCTAATTACATGGAAAAACATAAGATAATTCATATATAAGTATTCCAAAAAGAGATATTCCTTCTTTGGTATGGGATCTTCATTAATACCAACGAAGCAAATTCCTTACTATTGGCATTGATACACCATAATTTACACAAAATAGATCAAATTGTGCATTCTTCAACAAGAATTAATGGTTATAATAGTTTTGATTTTTGCACATAATTATTTCTAAACATCCCACAACTTCTCTCTAAGGTAGTACATAACCATGCTACTAGTCACCAACATAGATAATCTTCACACAACAACAAGGTTACATAAAATTATTTTTCAATATTTAAATAATTTATTTTTTTGTTGATGAATGTAGTTGAGGAAATATCTCCATTTGCATATTTTCCTTCCAACCATAGTCATAATCTCACCTAAGTGTCACCCCCAAGTTTGGAAATGAAGTATCAAAGGAAAACAAGTAGCTTAAATACTCAAACACAAGCCTAACCTAATTCGTAATAGAATTTGGCTTTCTCATTTTATTATTTGCAATTTTGGCTCCTCAATCAATGCTCAAACATTACAAATATGTCTTCCTTCCAATACAACACTCACAAACACTCCCCTTATTTGGTAGAAGTTCCTTTGGAAATCCAATATGCCTACTCTATTGGTGCATGAAGAATTCAAATGCAATTTCTCTTGTTATGATTCCAAGAACTTGTCTGATAACAAGGGAAAATTTATGTCATCAATTGCATCATGGCTCTCAACAATTCCATGTATTACATAATCAACATGGAATTCACCATACATATAGTCTTATCAAAATGTCATTGAAGGAATGCAACAAAAACAACTTCCTCTTATAAGAATGAATTCTAGATAATATCTTAGCTTGGTCCATAATAGTCCAAAATTGTATAACTCTCTACGTAATGAAGAAGCATTTTCCAACATAGCTCCTGAATGGTGAAGAATAAAGGAATGATTCTGAGACAATTTGACCCTTTTTTTGGAATACTCTTGTATGCCCAGGAAAAGAAAAGAAATTTTTGAAGGAAAGGATACATTCCAAAAAGGAAAGTGTAAAAGTCAAGCTACCACTTGTTAACAAGATAAAGTCACTTTCCCCTTCATTCTATCATGGTGCCTCATTTCTCCCATGGTTTCCCTCAAATGTTGTGGACTCCAAGTATACTTTTAATTTATTAAATATTAAAAATAATCCAATATAATTTATATGGGTATATACTTAGTACATGCTTACCATATGAATTTTCTTCCAGCTTGATAGGGATGAACCATCTCGCACATTTGGTGTCTTTCCATTTTGTGATGAACCTCGACCTTTTCTTATGCACTTAATAATTAATATCAACATAATTTCCAAGGGTCCATATTGGGGTATTACATTCCACTCTACCTTATGATAGCATCGTCCTTGTTGCATTTCCTTTTCCAACAATAATAACACATCTTATGTTGTAGCATGGAACAATTTTCAAATTTCTTGTGTGATTAAGTGCTTCCTTGGCCTCAGGAATTTTGGGGTTTACCACTTCCATTTTGAAACAAATTTAAAAATATCAAAATTTTAGTGTAAACTAAATATGTTTTATGATTTAAAAAAAAACAATGCATAGATCCATATGTTGATGTCCATATCTACAACTCTTATTGGCATCTCTCCACCCTCCCAACATGTACACTCGATAATATTTTTTTTTTGGGGGGGGGGAGGGGGTGTTTGAAATAGATACCAAGAAGTATATTGCCTGATGTATGTGTCTAAAATTCATTGGGTATGGCCTTCCCTGAATTTTGAAAAACCACTTGGGGAATCCACTAGAAAACATCAATATTGATAGCCATGTGATATAACGTGCATTATTTCCAAAGGACATGATAGCCAGTGCAGTGGGTGAAATGTATGTTGATGCAACAATTATGCAACGTTACGGGTGTTGATAAAAATTGGTTAAAATATATATGGGAACATGACCATCAATTTTCTGCATAGCAACCACCATAGACAAATCAATTTTATTAGTCCCCTCTTTTAGATACTCAGTAGTAGGAAAAATACCATTAAAAGGACACATCGAGAGATTCCAAAACAATCTAAAGATGGAGGATTATTAGTAATCATTAAAACAAGGAAAAGAGGAATTAGAAGAAGACAAATTTGTATCAGTTCACAATGTTGGGGAAGTTGCATTAAATGAGCATGTTTTCACCTTGTAATACATGCCATCTACACTTGTTCCAAGTTCTACATATCTAGAAACTCGGGTTTCCACATCATCAATCGCTATATTATCATAATTTGATCCATTTAAAGAGGAAAATCTATTTTCATAATATTTGGAAAACAAGAATAAGAATATAAAAATAAAGCAAGATTTATTTCATTTTCATAATATTTGGAAATTAAGAATAAAAAATATAAAAATAAAATAAGATATATATTCCTAGTTATGGAATCAAGGGTCCTTTTAGAAAATATTATTGTCATCTTTGGATTATGAAAAAGGACTACTCAAAATGGCTATTTTAGAGCCCAAATCTCAAATTGTTAAGATAGTTACTGATTATAAAGCTTTGAATTTTTCTATGAATTGAATTAGAATTAATTTAATTGGAAAAATGGATTTGTATAGGTAGATAGGGGAAATCATCTTTAGATACCTAATTAAATCAACATTAAGTGATTCTAAAGTACAAACTATGGTTACTCTTAAGTGAAATTGAAGGATATTGTTATCCTTTATTTCAAGAAGAGGCTCAAAGTACTTAAACTGGAACATATGAAAACTCCAGAATCGTTGGCCACCTAGAATGAAAAAAAAATGAATTATTAACTCAAACAATTAATTTAAACAAACAATGGGATAAATATGAAAAGCACATGGAAGTGTTAACTAAAGAAAGGTTAGAACGTGTATTTCAAGTTGGTGCATCAACTCTAATAATTCCAACAACTCTAGAAATGTTAGTAGTACCAAGATGTTAAACATGTTTGTCTAAAGAGTTAGACAAAACACTATCATATTTAAGCTTGAAAGAGGTAGAAATGGAGTAGTTTAAAAAAATCCTTACTTTGAAACATGATGAAATCCAAATTTTGAAAGAGCATATTTTAGAGAAATGTGGCATCATCAAGGTTTTTCGTGATCACAAAGTAAAATGATAGCAAGAAGTAGATTAATTACAAAATATATTGGTAGGAAAAAATTATTTGATAGGATAAAGACATATTTTATGGGACCAAATTATATTTGAGATTACAAAATTATGGAATTAATTATCATTGATTAGAGATGAATCTATATGAGATTATTAGACAAAACAAGTTATTCAACAAGTTTGGAATGAACTATACAATAATTGTAAAGTTTCTCAATTTTAAAACCTAGCATTAATTGAATGAAATATGGGTTACAGACATGAAATCACTAATTATGGAGACAAATAAGGTAATGACTAAGAAAAAACTCATACAACAAGCTTAAAATAAATGCAATAAAGTGGAAAGAAATGTTGATAATTTTTTTAGCAAGTTCAACAATTTGTTGGAAATGGGTTTACCTCCATGCTGGAGTGAAAGGGGAAATCCAATTTCATAGGAAGAATGCATTGTGATAAAGAAATAAAACAGATAAATTTACAGATATGTCAGGCACATTGAAGGTATAGATTATTGTGGACAACTTATCAATGATTTCAACCTCTTATGGAATCTTTATAATATGTGAGGGCCATTGAAGGTATATATTATCGTGGACAGTTTGATCAATGATTTCAACCTATTATGGAATCTTAATAATTTATTTGCAACAGTTTCTACATATGAAAAGTACATGGAATTGGATATCGCTTCATACTAGTATTATCTTGCTCAATTTATGTAACGATGATTTGGAGAATTATTATTAGGAAATACTTTCCCATTCATATGTGTTTTAATTAATGTTATTGAAAGTGATTTTATGAAAATTGATTATATTCCAACATATTTTCCTTTTAAAGTGAGTTTTTTCAATGAAATTCATATGTTGAAGACAAATGTATTATGTGTCTACTAAATTCCTATGCTTAGCACGTCCTTTAACACATAATATTTTGACTGGTAGTATAATATTCTTTGTCTTGCGGATTTTATCTTCTCCATTCTTCTATCCATCATATTACAAGATTTTTTACTATCCTAATTGATTGACTGCCTAAAAACTGATAGTTTGAGATATTGTCCTAAAACATTGAGAGAGATATATAAATCCATCTGAAATTAAAAATTTGAATGGATTTATTCCTTGGCATCTAATTTATCCAAGAACATCTCAAGGAACAATATCAAATTGTCGCAAGTGCTAGGGAATTGAAGTTATTTTTAATTGTTAATGTGGCATACAATTCTCCTTGTTGGTGAACAAGAAAAAGGTTGGCTAAATCATTCACCTAGTGAATGCCATAGTTCTCACCATAACATCTCGAAGGAAGTATTGTACAAAGTATTCTAGGTTGAAAGGAAATGTCAGTGTTATCAGATATAGAAACTATTAATACAAAAACTATTGAAATGTGGAATCTTCACAAAAAAGAAGAAGTCCCTATTCAACTTAAATAGTCATCAGAAAAGATGAATTATTTAGGATATGTATTGATTACGAGGGGTTGAATAAAATTATAATCAAGAATAAATTTCCTGTATCATTCATTGGTGAAATGTTGGATGATTCGCACCATGTAGGTCCGTGTCTCTGGATTTTGGAACCACAGTTCTTCAAATTTAGCACGGTTCTTGGCACTGTTCCTCAAATTTAGCCCGAATCAGAAGTTCAAGTTTCTGAGTTAGTAAACAGTAATTACTAATTGTGAAAATTTAAACTGACAACCATGCCCATTGAAATCCAAAATAGGAGTGCCCATTGTCCACTATCCACTTGCCCACCAGCTCCCAACAAGGTCAAGTACTCTACTATCCATTCTTCAGCAACACTTGACAGGGTTGAAATTTCTCTCCGAGCATCACATAGTCTCTCCGCAGTGTCTATATGAGTTAACTCTTCCCAAGTTCTCATGGTGTGCAAGTGAAATAAAGGAAAATTGGTGTAAGTTTATAATATTATAGATGTTGCTTTAATGTACCATGGAATCTGGATGTCATCTCTATCTTGATTTGTGTGCAAATATGCATGTTTTCATATATCCTGCAACTAATTTGGCATTCTGGATGCATTTTTTTGAATATAAATGCAATATATATCATATCGTATGCAAGGAATCATATCATTCATCCTCACCTAAGGAAGTTTTTGCTTGTTTTCATTGATGACATACTTCTCTACAAGAAGACCTAGAAGGATAAGCATTTAGATCAAGGATTAGGCTATTAATCATTCTAAAAGAAAGCCAGTGCTATGCAAGAGTTACTAAATGCACATTTGGCGAAAAGGAGGTTGACCGTTGAATACCTTGGCCATATAGGTATACATCAAAATATTTTTATGTGTAATGATCACATACATAATATTATATGCATATAAACTATACAACACACACACACACACACACCTAAGTCACCAGTCATGGAGACAGGGGATACACAGGACACACAAATTCGAGTGTCCAACATGGGGCAGGTAGACCCCCCGGAACAGGGCACGTTATATATATATATATTTCATATTACACAAATTCTCATGATGATACAAATTCAGGCATACATTAGATTCTACATTGTAAATTTGTAAGTTGTAACATTATGCATACAGATACAATCGTGACAGATTCATCAATGATCCAATAAATGAAAGACAATAGTTTAACAATAAACTGCAATTTTCTCATTAAGTCCTCAATATAAAAATGTGTTACATAGATACTGAGTCCCGAGGACTCTTGACTAGGAATGCCATTGGAAAATAGAAATAGCAAATACCAAACAACTGCAAGGTAGTAGGCAGCTCATCAATCATTATCATCAAAATCGGCATCACTGTCAGAGTCTGTTAAATTTTGCAATTTTGAAATTAATTATCTTAGATATTCAACCTTTAAGTGCAGACAGTGACCAATAACCATATAGAAGATGGTCAATGAACAGTAAGACAGCAGATTTGGTCCAAGACTAGGGAAAAACCCACTGTGGGGGAAAATGCTATAAGAAGATTCTTCTATTAGATATTCATTAAATGTTCAGCAAAGATACATAAGCAGAGTACAAAACCGTTTTCTCAATGACAACAACATTACCCCTTTTCAAACTAGGACAGATTTTCTAAAGTGTGAGATCTGATCACAAATGTAGACTAACAAATCCTTCAATCCTTCAACAAGGATTACAAGTGCGAATAGGAGATCTATAATAGGTCTGCCAACAGATGACAGTTAAGCCTCAAGCCTTTAGTGCGAAGCGATCTAGCCACAAATATGAGAAAAATATATTCCAAAGATCGTGCTTCAAGATGAGTGTTAATGTATTGAAAATCAGCTTCAGAATTGCAAATGCGAGAAGAAGATTGACTTTCACGAATGGGATAGACAAGTCTCCAGATGCGTGCTAGAAATTCAACACAACACGCCTTTGCAATAAGATGATCTGGCCACAAATACTAAGTAAATATCCTCCAGGTGCGAGAGGATGAGACTTGTAATACGAGATCTGCAAAAACTGATACAAGGGAGATCTGCCACCAATGATAATACAAGATAAAGATCTTGGCAATAATAAGAAATCTGCCAAACAATAATGCAAGAAGAAATCTCCAGAAATGTGAGAGAGAAATCTCCACTAGATCTGCCAATGATGAAACGAAATAACAGACTTCCAATAAATATGGTAACAGTGAGAGAGATAAAATACTGATGCAAGGGCTTTGTCACCAATGCGAAAGAGATCATCAATGATGATAAGAGATATGCCACTGATAATCGGAGGTCTGCCATTGATAATAAGCTAAGTTACCAGGATTCGGATATGGATTTGGATACATATCCACTAGTTTTTTGAAAAACCAGGATCTGGATATGGTAGGGAAACAACAAGTACAAAAAATACAAATATATTTTTATATATTTTAAAAAATAAAATATACATAAAAATAAGTAAGTACATATACACTTTATATATATATATATATATATGGATTTATATGTTATTAATTATGAATATATATAAAACAATTAAACATAATTGGTAAATTTAATGATGAATTATATATATATATTTTTTAATTACATAATTTTTCACACACACACACACACACACACACATATATATATATTTTAAGTTCATTAAATTTATCAATTATGTTTTACCAAAGTTGCAAACATCGCGATTTAATCGCGATGTTTTAAAAAAAATCGCGATTTTTTCAAACAGCAACCCTATAAGTTCAAAAATCGATTTTTTTTTTTTGTCATTTTTGCAGCGTTCTCATTTTCTTGACACACCCTGTTGGCAGTTAATGGTCATGTTAAATTCTTAAAGTAAAAGTGATACTTAAATTTTTAACATTACCATGAAATGACTCATGATGTTTAAGAGTGGTTTCGACCTCATTGGATTTCATATGGAGAAACTAGAATTTTAGATTTCACTCAAAATTCAGCAGACTTAATGGTTTTCAGCGTTTCATGGTTTAGGGATTTGCATTGTTTCCATTTGATTATATTATGTGTAAGGGTATGAGATTGGCATTTGATCAAGAGTATGAACTTTGAAGTCCTTTAAGAACCTTGATGTTGGTGGCATTGATTGTTGAACTTTGTTGATGTTGGTGGTATTGATTGTTGAACTCCCCTACTGTGGCCTTAACAAGAATGTACCCTTCACTCAAAGGAAAACAACTGGGTAGGCATGTTAATCTTTTTCTACTGCATTTTAAGGTTGAGGAGATGAACCCTTCACTCAAACCAAAATCATTGGTTAGGCATGTTGAACTTTTTCAATTTCTATCATGTTATAAGGTTGAGCAATCCAAGTCTGAAGACTTTGAGCTAGATGATGTTTATGTATCTCTTGTTGATGATCCCATTTCTAGTAGCGATGAATCAATGATGAGTTTCATGAGGAGGAGGAGGAGGAGGTGACACCACCTACCCTTGCTACCGGTAGAGGATGTGGTTTGCCTCCTTTAGCTCCTGGTGCTTCAGGATCTGGAGCACAATAGAGTCCATTGCCAGCCTCGCCAACTTCTTCGTCTAGAGGGAAAGCTGTTACATTTTCTCGCAAGAGGGGTAGAGGAAATCAATAGTATAGGTTATTTGGTGCATTCCTTTGTATATAACATTATGACTCATGATATGAGATACATTATTATATTTTTTGTTGATATTTTGAGGTTGAGTTGAGACTCGGGACTTAGTATTCAGGACATGATTCACTATTATGTGTGATGTAGCACTAGACATGATATTACACGTCTTATATATTAGTTTTTTCTTCATATTTATGTGTCAATGCATTTATTTTATGTTGTGGGTGCTTTAGATATTAAAAAAATTGAAAAAAAATGAATATTTTTGTATGTGCCGATTTTTTCCCGATTTTTACAATTTTTTCCGATTTTTTCCCCTCGCCGATTTAATCTTGATCGCGATGTTTGCAACATTGTGTTTTACTGTTTACATTTATAAGTTTCCAATTATTAACATATAACTTTATATATATTTATAATTATATAATTATATATATATGATTGGAAACAACTTATAAATGTATAACTTTTTAACTATATAATTTATAGAATTTTTAATATATTGCCATTTTCACACCAGTATCCATGATTTTGTTGAAGAAGATTGCTCACGCTGAAGGCTCCGATCTTTGTGCGAACCCCACCGAATAGCCGGAGATGTGTGTATCCAGCGTTTTTAAAGAGGAAACCGTGACACGGAAATGTCGAATAGTGATGAATAATACTGACTGTAATTACCAGTGTGGAAAAAATCCCGATTTTATCCCGACTTTTTAAAAAAATCCCGATTTTTTGCAGGCGCCGATAAAATCCCCCGATTTTTTCCCGATTTTTTGAAAGTTGAAAAAGTCGGGATTTAATCGTTATAATCCCGACTTTTTGCCGTCTTTTTCCAAAAAATCGTGAGGGAGGTAATTTTTTTAATAATTTTTTTTTTTTTTTTTTGAAAAAATCGGGACTTTTTCGAAAAAATCGGGATTTTTTCCAAAAAGTCGGGATTTTTTCAAAATATGAATATTTTTGTATTTTTTTAGTTTTGCCGATTTTTTGCCGATTTTTTCGAAAAAATCCCGACTTTGCCGATTTAATCCCGACTTGAAGCCCTGCCGATTTAATCCCGACTCCGACTTTTTCCACATTGGTAATTACATAATAATACCGATGTCGCTCTCAGGTTTGGTGGGTCAGTCATGCTAGCGTCTTGAAACACGGGTCGTCCCTGTGCTTAACCCCTTCTCTTCGTCGCATACCATTCTCGTCGCCTTTATCGCGACTTTGCCCTGTTGCCCTCTCCTTGTTGCTCTATTGAAAATCGTGACAAGTACTAGGGGATTAAAACAACACCCGACATGCGAAACTTACAAAACGTTCATCGTAACCTACAAAAAATGCTCGTTGACACAAATAGGTCTTGGGCGGATCCCAACAGATCCAGATCCGAATCCGTTTCTGAACCGGGGATCCGTTGATCCAACCCCTAGGCTTGACGGATCCGGTAACATAGATAATAAGAGATCTGCCAATGATGATAAGAGATCTACCACTGATAATAAGAAATCTTCCAATAAAGATAAGAGATCTGCCACTGATAATCAAAGATCTGCAAATCTACAATAGATCTGCTAACAATAAGAGGGATAAATTACTGATGTGAGGGCTTGATCACCAATGCGGGAGCGAGATTACCAAAGAAAGATAACTCGATGTGTTGCAAATGAAGGCCTCTCTTCAATATGTAGTAACCTTTGAGAAAAAATCCCTAACTCGAATTAGGTTTTTGGAAGCTCCTAGAGTGATCCATTTTTGCACATGTTGAATCATATCACTCAAGTGATTTTATTTTGCACATGTCAAAATAAAACAATTTTGAAATAACTTTTGCACTTATAAAAATAATTTTCACTTGAGAAATAATTTGCTTCATGGGTGAGAGGGCTCAACTCATAGAGTGTTTTTTTGGGGAAATTTCCCCTTATTTGCACAAACTTCAACACTCCTTCTGAACTAGGGAGGAATTTCCATCAATAGTGTCAAAATTGTTGTACTTGTCAAATCATTATGGCTCTTGCCGAACATTCTCGAATGTAAAGAAGAATACTCATGACAAGAGAGCCTCAACTACCACCGTAAATCCAAGCTCAGCCAAATAAAAGCTAAGAAACCATTGCCGAGGAGTCTTAAGCTCCAACCCTGCCTAAATATCATCGGGGAGACTCATGCTACCACATGGAATGAATACCGCTCAGTCGGGAAGACTAAGAAACCACTACTAAGTCAATGAGGCTAAGAATCCATATTAGCTCAACATATAGGCTAAGAACCCATAATAATTCAAGAACACCAACATCTTCGAACTCGAGCAAGATACTACTTACCATTATTGGTAAGGATCACAATCCGATCTCAAGTAGCCAATACCCATTGGCCAGATGGGTGGGAAACACAATGCATGAATGGCACATACCCTGATTGGAGGTCCCTCATTCCTAGGAGCTCACCAACTCAATTCCTCATCCTTGGGAGCTCAACCAGGGGGGAAGAGCACACATCTCAGTGTTCTTGATTAGTGGAGTCCCGGACATGGAAGGGGTACATCCCTAAATCCAAGCATATCTCTGAAGACTAGAAATTTCTTCTTTGGTAGTGCTTTGGTAAGTATATCAACAATCTGCTCATCTGTCTGAATATGGTGGAGTCTCACTGCTCCTCTCTGTACCATGTCTCGAATGAAATGCAATCTGATTTCAATATGCTTGGATTTGTCATGAAATACGAGATTCTCAGACAATCGAATCCCACTCATATTATCATAGAATATCACTGTAGTATCCAGGACTTGCTCAAATAACTCTCCAAAGAGTTTTCTTAACCAAACAACTTCACAACTAACTAAGCTAGCAACAATATACTTAGCTTCAACAGAACTGAGAGCAACTGATTTCTGTTTCTTGCTCATCCAAGAGATCATGGCGGATCCCAAACTGAAACATCCTGAATTGATTTTTTTGTCAATAATGTTGCCTGTCTAGTCAACATCCATATAACCATGCAACTTTATATTGCTAGCAGTATACCAAAGACCAAAGTTAATTATCTCATGTAGATATCTAAGCACGTGTTTAGAAACAACCCAATGATTATGTAAAGGCTTGGTCATGAATTGAATCAAGGTGTTTACAACATAGCAAATATTAGGATGAGTGTTCACTAGGAACATTAATGCTCCAATCAATTGGCGATACTTAGAGGGATCAGATAAATCAGGTCTAGCTTCATCACCATAGAGTTTTTTGAAGTTCATTTCCATGGGAGTGCTCATGGATTTGCACTATACCATTCCAAACCTTTCCAATAGCTTTATAGCATACTCCCCTTGGGAGAGAATAATTTCGCCAGGTCTTTGCTAGACCTGCAAGCCCAAAAATAAGTGCATCATCCCAAGGTATTTTATTTCATATTCAGAGGCAAGCTCCCTCTTACACTGAATCATTAGAGGTTCATTACTTATCAAAAATAGATCATCAACATATAATACCAAAATCAAAGGCATACCTTGTACAACTTTGAAGTAGAGGTTTGGATTAGCACTACTCCTTGTGAATCCCAAATTTACTAAGTAGTTGTCAATGCAAGAATACCAAGCCCTGGGGGCTTGCTTTAAGCCATAGAGTGCTTTCTTCAATCTGCATACATGGGTTCTTCTGTCATGTACCTCAAAGCCTTGAGGTTGTTCAACATATACTTCCTCCTGAAGAGCACCATGGAGAAAAGTTGTCTTGACATCCATTTGATGGAGAGTCCACCCTTGACTAGCAGCTAAAGCAATAATAGAGCAAATGGTGGTATAGCGAGCAACAAGAGCAAAGATGTATTCATAATAAATTTCCCTTTTTCTGAGAGAATCCTCGAGCCACAAATCTTGCTTTATATTTTTCAATACTACCATCCATTCCATGTTTTATTTTGAACAACCACTATGATGTCACAATTGATTTTCCCTGAGGTCTAGGAACAACTTCCCATACATCATTTTACATAATGGATTCATATTATTTTGTCATGGCATCCTTCCATACTTGGCGTTTTACTGCTTCTTCAAGTAATTGAGGTTCATTCTGTATGATAGAACTCATAGCAAGAACATAGTATTGATATCGAATGGGCTTCTTGCTTTCTCTAAAAGTGCCCCTGGGAGTAGTATGTTTTTCAACATCCTATAGAGTATCACGAAGCCATAGAGGCCTTTTCCTATATGGAGGAGGATCTAATGGATCCATAAGGTCAACAGGTTCATCTAGGTCCTCATGATCAGGTTCATGAGTAGAGGGATCCACATCATCATTTGTTTCTTTAGAAGAGATAGGAGGACTAATTCTTACTTTTTCAAGAGCTGCATCTTCATCAAATGTTACATCTCTACTGAAGTCTATTGTTATTTGACTAGGTATATAAATTCTAAATGCTTTAGAATCTTCACAATAGCCCACAAACATACCTTTCTTACCTGAAGCCTCAAGCTTGTTCCTCATTTCTTTTGTTGCATGAAAATAAACAGGACAACCAAAGATCCTTGAATGATTGACATCAGGTTTCTTGCCTGTAAATACTTCTTCAGGAGTCTTGTCATATATTGCTCGATGAGGAGTCTTGTTCTGTACATATATGACAATGTTGGCAACTTCTCCCCATAGGAACATTGGCACATTTTGATAATGTAGCATGGCACGAGCAACCTCCATGATAGTTCTATTCTTTCTTTTTTGCACACCATTCTATTTAGGATATATGGTACAATGGTCTCTTTCTTGATACCAGCTTCTCTACAAAAGTCAATGAATTCATTTGAAATGAATTTTCCTCCATTATCTGATTTGAAGACTTTGATTTTCAATCAATGCTTTGAAAATTTTGCACATATCAAAGGTGTGCTTTAGAAAGTATATCCACGTTTTTCTAGAGAAATCGACTACAAAGGTGATATAATACAAATATCCACCTATGGATGTCACTGGCATAGCTCCACACAACTCTGAATGAATTAGCTGCAGGATGTCATGAGTTTTGGTACTACTAAAGGGGAAAGGCCCTCTCGTTTTCTTTCCACTTTCACAACCAGGGAAAACACCATCATGTTTTGATTGGATTTCTGGTATTCCAAAAGCCATTTTCTTTAGTTTGGGCAATGCCTTATACCGAAGATGAGCAAATCTATGGTGCCATATCTCGCTCTGATTGAAATTTCTTTCTTGAGCCATAACTCTAGTAGGTCTCCCATTGACCTTGTAAAGTCCTTTGACTCTTGATCCAGGAATAAAAGAATTTTTCATGTTTGTTTTCTCTGGCCAGGGTAACACCTTTCCTTTTATAAAAGCCACCATCATTGCTTTATCTTCTAGAGCAAATATAGATACATAATTTTTCTTTAGACTAGGTACATATAAAACATCTTGAAGGCGAATAGTTTCTCCAAGATCCAAATGAAAAGAAACTGAACCAAACCCTTTTACAGGGTATGTAGTGTTATCTCCAAGGATAATGTTTAAACCAGTCTCCTTGTAAACCAAATTAGAGAGGACTTCTTTATAACTAGAGAAGTGCCTAGAGGCACCACTATCCACTAACTTGCTGACTAAAGAATTTGGAGGAGAAGCACTCGACAAAGCTGAAATCAGAAAGTACTCAGATTAGGAAGCATCGACATTATTTTCATAGCTTGTATTTTTGTATCTCTTTTGAGGACGACGCTCTTGATCATGGTCATTGCGTACATTGCTTCTTCCTTAATATCTTCTTCCTCTATAATTCCTCCTTTTTCAATCAGGAGACTGATTATTGTAGTTTCTGCTACTCCTTTGATTATTAGAGGATCTTCTTTCTGGGCAATCTTGAGCATAGTGCCCATGCTTGTGACAGTTAAAGCATTCAACATTCCTCATGCTCTTCTTGAAAAACTTAGGTTTGGACTTTTGGCTTTGAAGATTTTCCCTTTCCTTTCTTCTTCTTTGCTTGTGCATCGAAGGTAGATGGTTCTTCTACTTCATGTCTCTAAATTCAGCCCCTTGAAATCATCCTTGATTCTTCCTGCTTGCATCTTCTGATCAATTCATCAAAAATTGGGAGAATATTGTTATTGTTGATAGTAGTAATGAATACTTCCCAAGCTACAGGAAGTCCATCAAGGGTTGTGTGTACCAATTCTCGCCAATCGAGAAAATTTGGTTCTTGAGTTTAGTAATCCTTATAAAATAAGACTAAATAGATTCTCCCTTATTCAATTTGATAACTTTGAGTTGTTTCTTCAGGTCAAGGATGTGATTCAAATTTTGGACTTAAAGCATGCCAACAATCTTGTCATACATTTCCTTAAATTTCTTTAGTTTGGAGATACAAGTAAGAAGATGATCTTTCAAAGAATCAATGATAATTTTGTGGGCTTTGATCTCACCTTTCTTGTATCTTGCTTTAGTAGGAGCAGGGGCATTTTCAGGAGGCGGGGTTACACCTCCTTAGACATACTCTAGAACATCTTCTCCATCCAAGTTGGTGTCCAGCTTGAGTTTCCAAGCAACATAATTTGAAACCCGTGTCATTTTCTCATTGTCCTTGAAGAAGGAAGTAGCCATATGAAGTAATCCACTGTTGTATTTTGAGCAGCGAATAAGGTCTTTCAACAGATAATTGCCTTCAACTTACAAATCTTGAGTTTATCTTCTCCACAACTCTGATACCATGTTAAATTTTGAAATTAATTATCTTATATCTTCAACCTTTAAGTGTAGACAATAACCAATAATCATATAGAAGACAACCAATGAACAATAAGACAACAGATTTGGTCCAAGACCAGGGAAAAACCCCCTGTGGGGGGAAACCCTTTAAGAATATTCTTGTATTAGATCTTCATCAAATATTCAACAGAGAGACATAAGCAGAGTACAAAACCCTTTTCTCAATGACAAGAACATTACCCTTTTTCAAACTAGGATAGATATTTTGAAGTGTGAGATTTGATCACAAATGTAGAATAACAGATCCCTCAATCCTTTGACAAAGATTACAAGTGCGAATAAGAAATCTATAATAGGTCTGCCAACATATGACAAATAAGCTTCAAGCCTTTAGTGCAAAGTGATCTAGCTACAAATATGAGAAAAATATCTTCCAAAGATCGTGCTTCAAGATGAGTGTTAATGAATTGAAAATCAACTTTAGAATTGCAAGTGCGAGATGAGGATTAGCTTCACGAATGAGATAGACAAGTCTCTAGATGCATGCTAGACATTCAACACAAATACGACTTCACAATAAGATGATCTGGCCACAAATAATAAGTAAATATCCTCTAGGTGCGAGAGGATGAGACTTGTTATACGAGATCTGCAAAAACTGATACAAGGGAGATCTTCCACCAATGATAATACAAGATAGAGATCTTGCCAATAATACGAAATCTGCCAAACAAAAATGCAAGAAAGAAATCTCCAGAAATGTGAGAGAGAAATCTCCCCTAGATCTGTCAGTGATAACACGAAATAACATGCTTCCAATAAATATGGTAACAGTGAGAGAGATAAAATACTTATGGAAGGGCTTTATCACCAATGCGAAAGAGATCATCAATGATGATAAGAGGACTGCGACTGATAATCATAGGTTTGCCACTGATAATCATAGGTTTGCCACTGATAATAAGAGGTCTGCCATTGATAATAAAAGATCTGCCACTGATGATCATAGCTCTGCCAATCATGATAAGAGATCTGCAAATCTACAATAGATTTGCTAACAATAAGAGAGATGAATTACAAATGTGAGGGCTTGATCACCAATGCAAGAGCTAGATCACCAAAGCAAGAGAGAGAGAACTCGATGTCTTGCAAATGAAGGCTTCCCTTCAATATATAGGAATCTTTGAGAAAAAAATCCCTAACTCGAATTAGGTTTCTGAAGCGCCTAGTGATCCATTTTTGCACATGTCAAATTAATCACTTAAGTGATTTTATTTTGTACATGTGAAAATAACTTTTGAAAACAATTTTGAAATAACTTTTGTACTCTCAAAAATAATTTGCACTTGAGAAATAATATGCTTCAAGGGTGAGAGGGGTTAACTCAAAGAGTGTTTTTCGAGGGAAATTTCTCCCATAGTTGCACAAAATTCAACACAATCAACACTGCTCTCCTCCACATCCTCCTCCTATGTATTTAATGTAATCTCTGCTGTGGAGGATGACCCCTCAAGTGTATCACCATCACCAAAAGTGACAAGCTCTAGCACTGGCTCATTAAGATCCAAGTTGGCCAATGCTAGCTCAACACTTGTCGAAACCATTTGCTACTCGCTCCCACGCACCCATGTTGGAAAATTAATGAAGGCAACGTTTTAATCTTTAACATTTTTCTTACCTGCCATTTATTTGTGATATTAAGTTCTTCTTGTCATTATTATGCTTATGTTCTCATCATCAAATAAATTCCAAAAACAATAAAGATCACATGAACACAAGATATAGGCTCCAAGCTAGGGAAAAACCCTTCAAGGGGAAAATCGAAAAAAACTTTCTCCTCATAGAATAAATCCAAAGGAGACTTCCACAACCCAAAGACAAGACCCTTAGCTTCCTCCAACACAAAAGACGAACAACCATATAACCCAAGAGATCTTCAATGGCAACATCATAGGAATTCACCATAAAAACGATCTTTAAGTCATCTTTGTCTTGAGGAAACCCTAGGTCTCTTACAAAACATATCAACCCTCCAATGCATACCCTTGACCATCCTCTTACAGACCTTCGCACTTCCTCTAAAATGCAGACCTCAAGCTAAAGAATGCGAGCTTCTTGTCTACCCTTAAGGAGAGCAAAGTCATCTCTTTTTATAGCATTTGATTGGCTCTTCAAGCCTGCTTAAGGCTGAATTTACTGGATGGCCGACTTGATCCTTTGGAGTATCTATACTCTTTCTAAAATACAAAATAATGTTTCTTTCTTTGATACATGTGCCCATAAGGGTCTTTTATAATGTAATGGTGACCTTTGACTCATGACATACCCTATAAGCATATGCTTTGACCTATCGAGACTTGACCATTGACCCAAGCATGAAATCCATGCTTTATAAATAATTTTCTTTTACATTTTCTTTCTTCTTTTGATCAATACATAGAGATTATATCATTATATGAGACAAATGGCGATTATGAAGACCGAAACTAGTTACATTCTTCAACACCCCCTCTTAACTAGGGAGGGATTCATAATTATTCAACCGATACAAGGACAATACTCCCTTTTGAAAAGTTCTCATAAGAAGAGTCGGATTGATAAGACATATTGTAAGCATCAACGTTATGATCAACCAACATTATCTTTGAGGCCTAACTAGACAAGCTCTACTTCATTCAAGAGCATTATGCTGGGAGGGTTTACGTGTGATACCACACTACCTCTACAAGGAACATTCCCCATCCTTATGTCCACAAGGTATGTCCTTTAGGACTATTCTTATCTTGGATTCCTGACCCTGAATTCTCAAAGAACATCATCGGTCCTCTTCGCCGACTCTTGTCATGTATATCTGTCATATCCTCAAATAGTGTCAATCTACGAGACTACTTCTTCCTATCTTGGATTCCCAATCCTTAAGGAGCACCAATATTAGATGCTTATCCAATCCTCCTCCATTCTTTCCTTGCGGCCTTCACTAAGACTTACCACTGTTAGTCTTGGTCTAGTGCATGACACACAAGGATAAAAACTATCCACCATCACCCCCTCTCAAACAGGGAGGATATTCTACAATTAGAGAAGTCATAACCGCAAGTTCTCTTACTTGTCTTTCATTCAGCTATCAGTTCCTCAAAGCTTGCATGGCTCTCTCTTTCCTTTGCATCTCATTATACTGAGCATGCTTCCTTTCTTGGTATCACAGGTCACAGAGCCATGTTCTCATGACAGGTTCCAGGTCATCCATTTTGCATATCACTGTCATTTTGTCTTCATTCATGAAGGCATTCGGTCGAGCCTTCCCAACCTTCAAGCTGATCATAGTTTCTTCGAAAGTGATATCCCTTCTTGTAGTACGAACTTTTGACCTTCAGGTTATCTTCTCGCACTGCTACCTTCCAATCCCAAGATGAGCACATCATGGTATTCATAGTTTCCAGATATCAAAGATTGAGTTCCTCTCCATATTCTTCAAGTATTCCATCCACATAGTTGAACTTCCCTGAATTGTCATCATGAATACTGTTATGAATAAAATACTCATAACTCTCAATTAAAATAAATAAAAATATGAAATAATTAAGATAATTAAATTAATTAATGTCTCATTCATTTATGAAGAGACATGAGGTCAATAGTCATGACTTTTTATTTTCGTGGCCTGTCAATGCCTATAAAGGCACACCGCCACGAAGAATTGTAATCCATCCATTCATATCTTATCAATACAACTACTTACTTACCTTACGAAATACAAATCTGCATACAAATATTACAGTTGCATAATAGTTTTTATGCTCCAGTGGTATCAGAGCCATTCGTGGAATTTCGCTACAGTTCATTCTGCTCATCATTCCCTCACCTCACATGCTCCGTTGTTCACACCCATTTCCACTGCACCTGTTCCCTGCGTTCCTATCGTGCCCCTTTGCTATTCAAACCCACACTTTCGCTCCATTGCTGCCTGTGTCCCCAGCGCTTCGTCCCACTTCCATGTGTTTCTCATGCTCCCCGTTTCTGTCCCTTCCACCAAAATCGTCGACCCTACACACAGTTAGTCGTCGCCTTCGATTCCACTTCACTCGTCATCCCTGTCAGTGTGTTGAATGGTAGCACGTTGCCTGCCACACACCCTTCTCCGCCTTAAGGCTTCTCTCCGCTCCGCTATATTATTTGGCTGTCCCTTACGGTGGAACGATACGTTACGCAATATCAATACCCACGGTGGAATGGTACAACAATTAAAAATACAATACATTAAACAATACGACGTTTAATATATGATACAATGTTAAATACGAGTGACAGATTTTTATGAAACAATGTATCGATGATAACCCAATTAAAAGGTTCGATTGATTACATACATTATAAACTTTTTAAGTTATATAAATTATAATTATATATTATATATAAATTATTACTATATATTTTATATAATTTGTAATTATATAATTTATAATTATATATTTAAAAAAAAATGGGTCTTCTAAGAAGAAAAAGAATAAACTGACAAACACCAATAATAACGATGATATAAAAAAAATTCGAGAAGAGCTCAGTAAGATTAATGACTGCATCAACAATGTCGAAAAGTCAGTAAATGATCAAAACAAAATGGCCAAGGATATTGCCTACTTAAAAGACATGATGAGCCAACATTTTGAAAAGAATCCACCTTTAGCCACGCAAAGCCCTAAAACCCCAGAAGACGAAAATTCTCCAGATCACGACTTCCTAAAAAATCTACAGACACGAATACCACAAGTGCACTTTGAAGGTACTCAATACTATACTAGGTCTCAAAATAAAAAATGAATTACCTAAATATGATGCTAAGGATCATAAGGGCGCCGTCGTTTGGGTAAACAAAATGGACGCCATTTTCTTAGCAAACCCACCATTATGTTCGCAAGAAAAAGTCATAACAACATTCAACTACCTAGAAGGAGAAGCATACGACTAGTTAATGTGGTGTTGCTCTAAATGTAGTGGTCTTCGTTCAACTGGGGAAATTTTAAGAATTTTCTGTTGAAAAGGTTTCATGCGAGGAAGAGGATGATGTATACGAAAGATTTGTTCACTTCAAACAGAAGGGATCGGTGAGTGAGTACACACACGAATGGGAAGTATTCGTAGTAAGGCAAAGAGGGCTTTTAGACAAAGAATTATTAAAAATGTATCGTTGTGGCCTCAAGGACTACATTTGGAATGAATTAAAATTATGTAAACCCCAAACCATCGAAGATGCTATACAGTGTACACACAACATTCATTATGGAAAGAAAACATAAGCTCAGAACTACCTCGTTCAAAGAAGACGAAGACCAACAACTACATTCAAGAAAGAAAGAAACTAGCAAATGTCGGTATTGTGGAAATGATTGTACAACAGGACACAAATGCCTTAACAAGACATTGTATAGTTATGAAGTCGAGAAAGAATCAAATGTTTCAAGTAATGAACCAAAAATGAAGATTAAAAAGAAAAATAGTTGTTGCAAATGCGAAGAACATTGGTCTCTAGGACATAAATGTGAAGACACATCCCTGCGCTACGATAAAATAGGAGGGAGGCAAGTTGAACTCAGGCATGTGATGAAGAAATCATTCACACATAGTAAAGAACGAATTCTGAAGAATTGTCATTAGTGACAATCTCATGTGACTGGAAAATCCATGATGGAAACTCCCTCGAAAATCAAGAACAACAAGCAATCACAAAATACGTTCCACCACATCTTCGAAAGAAGAGAGACCAATCTTTAAGAAACATTAAGCATATTACACCACCAACAAATACGAGGAAGAAACTAGGTCATAAAACCCTAAAGCTTAAAGGGCTCATCAAAGGCAGAGATGTCGATATACTTATAGATTCTAGTAGTACTCACAATGGTATAAACATTGATCTTGCTAAACAACTTGATCTGTGTATATGCCCAATTAAGGACGTCACCATATCTGTCGCTACTGGGCAAAAGTTCAAGGAAATAAGAGAATATCGTAATGTTTCAATCCAAATACAAGAACTAGAATTGCAAACATATCTATTTGCCCTACCACTCAAAGGAATGGATATAGTTCTGGGTACATAATTGTTAACGCAACTAGGGAGCTATACAACAAACCTTGAAGAACAATTCATGGAGTTTAACTGGCAAGGATGATGTTATAAATTAAAAGGTTTTGACACTTCCAGTTCCAAGGAAGGTATTAGTACTCATGATAAAAGCACCTGTCAACGAAGGGATGCCATTCCATCGCAACAATGTTTGATTAGAGAAGACCTTTCTGGTTGTGCTTTGAGGACAGAGCATCTCTAAAGGGGATGGCAATGTTATGAATAAAATAATCATAACTCTCAATTAAAATAAATTAAAATATTAAATAATTAAGATAATTAAATTAATTAATGTCTTATTCAATTATGAAGAGACATGAGGTCAATAGTTATGACTTTTTATCTTCGTGGCCAGTCAATGCCTATAAAGGCACACTGCCACGAAGAATTGTAATCCATCCATTCATATCTTATTAATACAACTACTTACTTATCTTACGAATTACAAATCTACATACAAATATTACAGTTGCATAATAGTTTTTTTGCTCCAAATACTTGCAACATTCCTTCAGGTAGCAAAACAATATGTTAACTAGATAACCAATAATAGATATTAACAACAAACTTACCTTACTATGATGACCTTCTCAACAAGGCGTCAACATCCTCATGGTCCATCTCCACATGAATCTTCCTTATGTATCAGAGTGCCCGAGGATCCAACTTGATTACCAAGTTACCATTCTTTTTCAGAGATCATGTTAGATGTTGAATATATAAATTCTAACGAGAAAGTCTTCAACATTTCATTCTTTTTAGAGTAAGTTAATTACATCTTGCTAGGCATCATAATGACTTAACTTTTCTTCTAGGATTTATATGAGTCCCACTCAAAAGTTAATTCAAATTACATTCATATGCTTTCATACAATCATCTAGATATTAGCATCTCATTTTTAAAGAGAAATGGATCTATTTCCTTATGAGACTGCAACTGGACCTATTGCATTTTATCATCCTTCAGAAGTATATGTCATAATGCTTCTTCCAAGAACCTCTAAAGTGATGGTTCTTATAGAACCTTAAGGATCCAACTTAGCAAAATGACAACCTTAACATAATGTTAGACGATGATAGGATGTACCTTATGCAAGTTGATCTCAGACTTTAAAAGACTAGATGATTCTTATAAAGCAAGTCAATCAAGTAGACTCTAAATATGCTACTATCTAGTGTTGCGAACATCGCGATTTTTTCCGCATGACGATTAAATCGTCGATTTATGAAAAAATTGCCAAAAAATCGTGAAAATATCCCCAAGATTTTTTCCAAAATGAAAAAATCACGATAAAAATCGTAAAAATCGCCCAAAAATCATCAAAATCGTGGATGCTTTAGATAGTTAAAAATTTGAAAAAAAGCAATATTTTTTTGATGTTTTCGATCTTTCGCTGATTTTTACCGATTGTTTTCCTGATTTTTACAATTTTTTCATTTTTTAGACCCTTGGCGATTTTTTCTCGATCGCAATTTTCGCAACATTGCTACTATCACATGATGCTATACTAAATACAAAATACAATGATGCATGCTTATTCCTTTAATGAACTTGATATCATCAATACTTCCAGGATCCTTATAGTTCCCTCCTTCCATCATGTTCACCAAAGCAAAAGCGCTACTTTTCTTTTCATTTTGCTTCATTTTTGTACCTGCGTGTTTTTTTACCGACGAGTACCACGAAGCAAAATATACAAGTACAAGAGTATAATGTCAATTTTGTTAATGTAGGGATTCCATGGTATCTTAGAGTGTGAATTCCTAGGGTTTTCAAATACAAATCCTAACCAACTATATGACATGATGTCATACCCTAGACTTCATTTAATTTCATCCTCTCTAGGATTTGCCATACGCCCTAGACTATCTGCAAATCCTAGAAATCAAGAGTTAGGGTTTTTATGAGGGAACAATCAGATAAGGGTTAGGGTTTCTAAATGCCAACTAGGGTTTACAAATCCTAGTTACCAACAACCTTCAACAAGGTGAAGACTACAAAAGCCTAGAATCAAACATGTCACAAAACCTTAATACATTACATATTAGACCCTTTGTGTATAACACAATTATAAGAACCTTATAGACAAGGACTACATACATTAGTCATCCATTATCATCGGGAGCTGCTACGAAGCCTTCTTCACAGTCCAAGGTACTTCTACTTCTCCTGATGTCATGATCTTTTCAAGAGTAATGCCAAATTAAGATGCTCTTTTTAAGGTGACTAATTGTAGCTATAGTCCTTCAAGCTCAGTTTCAACACTTCTTAGCTCCAATAATTTTTATAAAAGGATTTGATTTAAACAATAGGTCTGGTACCTATTTCAGACTTTAGATCATGGAGCTCCTGAAGTTTTTACAGTGATTACTTATCTATTGCCTTGAGACTTCGATATTTCAAATTTAGTAGATCTGGTACCAATTTATGATGTCCTTCTCTGGCCTTTGTCCTCTTAGCACAATCATTGAAATTCCCTAAGGCAAGGCTATTAAAATGCCTCTCCATCCTCAGAATTCACATTGACTCCTTCCTACATGATCCTCTGGAGTAGGTACTTTTGTGACTTCAACCTTTAAACTAGGGCCTCACACTTTCATTGTATATGTTTTAAGAATAGGCCCATAGAGTCTTCCATACAGGTCGACCTATTTCCTCTACTAGATGTCTTTTCTTATAGGCCAGAATGATTATTTCTAGCCTACCGAAATTTTAATTCATCTTCCAGAAAATGCGATTACATGACTTGACTTTCTTTGTAGTATTTTCATCCTTCCTAATGGGACCTTCGACTTGGACAAGGGTCTCTACTGTCCATCATGGATCTCAAAAAAATGATGATAAGGCTACCTATTAGGACTCGTCTCCACTTCACAGGACATGTGGCCTTTTATCCATAGTTCCGTCCATTGTTATAGAGGTCTCGACATCTCTTTCTCATCACAATGAAGTTGTTACAAGGTTGTGGCCCTTCTTCTTTTCAACCAACGAGCAAAACAAGGCATGCAAACTTCTTTTAGGCTAGATCTGAAACTCTTGGTGGCTTTCTCCGATAGTCAACAAGGTCATCAAGATCTGTGACATTCTCCTGTAGCAGAACCTAGGCCTTTCGACCTCCCAAATAATGCCTAGAGCTATGCCTGCAGCTTCTTTTATGACCTTGACTCGGGGTTTCAGATCTGGGGCTTGTTGGTGCTAAGTTTAGAGCAAAACAGTGAAGAAAAAAAGGCTCTTCTAGGCCTATAGAATTTCGGCCCTCAAAGAGATTGCATGTAGTCCTTTTTCTTGTCTTGAAAACCCTTCAAATTACAAGGACCTTCTAGTTGCCAAAGGCACTAACCAAGCTCTGATACCATGTTGGAAAATTAATGAAGGCAACATCTTAATCCTTAACATTTTCCTTGCATGACATTTATTTGTGATATTAAGTTCTTCTTGTCATTATTATGCCTATGTTCTCATTATCAAATATATGCCAAAAACAATAAAGATCACATGAACACAAGATATAGGCTCCAAGCCAGGGAAAAACCCCTCCAAGGGGAAAACCCAAAGGAACTTTCTCTTCTCATAGAATAAATCCAAAGGAGACTTCCAAGACCGAAAGACAAGATCCTTAGCTTCCTCCAACACATAAGACGAACAACCATATAACCCAAGATATCTTCAAGGGCAACATCATAGGACATCACCAAAAAAACGATCTTTAAGTTATCTTAGGTCTGTGGAAACCCTAAGTCTCTTACAAAACAGATCAACCCTCCTATACATGCCCTTGACCATCCTCTTACAAAACTTCACACTTCCTCTAAACTACAGACCTCAAGTAAAGAATGTGAGCTTCTTGTCTACCCTTAAGGAGAGTGAAGTCATCCCTTTTTATAGCTTTTGAGTGGCTCTTCAAGCCTACTTAAGGCTGACTTTACTGGCTGGCTAATTTGATCCTTTGGAGTATCTAGACTCTTCTAACATACAAAATAATGTTTCTTTCTTTGATACATGTGCCCATAAGGGTCTTTTATAATGTAATGATGACCTTTGACTCATGACATACCCTATAAGCATACAATGGATGCTTTGACCTATTGAGTCTTGACCATTGACCCAATCATGAAACTCATGCTTTATAAATAATTTTCTTTTACATTTTTCTTTTTTCTTTTGATCAATACAGAGAGATGACATCATTACATGAGACAAATGACAATTATGAAGACCGAACCTAATTACATTCTTCAACAACCCACAACAAGAGAGATGCATTACAATGAAGGGAAAGTGACCCAAATTGGGATTTTAAAGAGCCGTGGCATGATTTTCAAGCGGGACACGTGTCCCAAAATCGTGACACGTTGCTTTGCCGAATTAGATTCGTTAGGTCCATGAATCCTTTCTGTTCGAACTTCCGACATGTTCGACCCACTAATCCGACACGTATCCTTCAAGAATCGTGTCCGACATGCGGGATTTGGGACACGTGGGGGGGGGGAAGGATGAATCCAGTTACTTAGACACACACACACATCACCTTACAAGATTGTCCAACATGGGGCATGATGACCTCAGAAACGGGACATGGAGGACACTTTATATATAACAAATTAGTGAATTATTACACACACAAAAATGAAATATAGACAAGATTCACATCTGAAGAGTTACCTTCGAGACAAGCCATAGATAGAGTCGTAACATTTGGCAGAGCCAAATCATTGGAGAAAAAAACATAAAAATACCTCTCTTCAGTGGCAAGTGGAACCCCAACGATCACTAAATGTGGTTGAACCAGTGTTTTAAAACTCTGACTTGGGTTCCAAAACGGCCAAGGGTCGACTTCGACTCCGACTCGGTATCTCTAGAAATTTCTGAATCTTAATTCTTATGCAAAAATTATTTCTGTTAATCCGGTTAAGCTTCTCCTACTTATACAAGTTATCAACTGAATAAATTCAAGTTAACATCAAAGTCCAAGACGTTCATCTTGTAGAAATTTTTGAATCTTAATTCTTATGCAGAAATTATTTCTGTTAATCTGGTTAAGCTTCTCCTACTCATACAAGTTATCAATTGAATAAATTCAAGTTAACATCAAAGCAAAACACATAACAGATCTCTACCAATTCAAATCTAGAATAAGCACATGCACACATAGACAAAGTGACACAGTTATTTCTGGACAAATTGTCCCCAGAAAAACCCAGTGTGGGAAAACCTATCTTTGGCTGCTGGAGGGCTCTATTATTAAGAATATTTCTAAATACACAACTCTAGATGTGCAACACCTAACTGATCTGAGACCAACAATATTGACTGATCCACACCCTCAAACGGGATTTACAAAACTCAGCCAGATCTAGGCCTAGAAACCCTAGATCTGCCCCTGAAAGACACTGCGTTAGCCTATGAAGGCCTCCAAATGCTCAACGCTATCACTGGAAGGGACTGCGTTACCCCAAACTGGGTGATGCAGCCTCTACGCTGTCCCTAAGGGTCTCTGCGTAACCCTTGAAGGGCTTTCTGAAAATCATGCTGTACTTGCTGCTGCTGCCGTCTACTACTGCTGCTGCTGCTGCCTTCCTCTGTGCTATCTTTCCTGATCTCTTCTCTGCTTTTTGTGTATTCTAGACCCCGGGATCAGATCATCCCCTTGGTCTAAATTCCCCTCTCTGCAGCTGAAACACTTGAGAATTCTTCGCAACCCCGCCCTAGAATCTCAGCTTAGCTTCAGTGCTCTGCCTCTTTGTATCTTACAAATGACCCCAAGCCTTTGCTTTATACTTTTCTCGTTGACAAATCAACGACCAAGATTAAATCTTTAATCAATGGCTAAGATTAAAAGAAAGCTTGATCCATCTGACTTAAGACAATTTCATCACATGTTTAATTAAATTCACTTTAATTATTTTATTTTCCTAAGATTTAACTTATGAAATACATTAAAATAATTAATTAATTTAAGATCTCCTAAACCAGATGAAATTTCCCAAATCCATTTCTGGGTCTTGTAGATCAGGTGAACTCTAGTCCTTCCTCAAAATTTGGGACCTGAAGCACAACTGATGCTACCCCAAATACACAAAATCTCAACAGTTTCGACTCGGCCGGTTTGGTTTCAATGACTCGCTCTTTGTAAAAAATACATTAAATATTAATTTTTTTTATAAAAAAACATAATTTTAAAAATTTTCATTCATGTTTCCAAACACAAAGCATTACAATATAGACAAAATCTAAGTCACCGGATACTCCTAAAATGCCATCGAATCCTCGTATCGGACACCTACTTGTACTGGATTTGGCCCCAATTCAAAGGATACGGCGTATCCGTGCGGGGTACGGTTGGGATGCGGCGTGTCCGAAAAGGGATACGCCGTATCCCGACCGTACCCCGTCAGATACACCGTATCCCGTACAGCCGGGTACGGCCGGGCCCACGGCAAGCAAAATTGCGCTATTTTTTTTTATAAAGTGCGGTTTTTCTTCTCTATTTTCTTATCCATTTCATTTGTGAAGTGAGAAGGAGAGCTAGTGTGAGCAAGGAGAAAGGGAGTTCTTTCAAAGAGATTCGAGCATCCGGTAAGTGCATTGTCTCTCTATATTTTGCATTTAGTTTGTTGTTAGTGTTTGCATGTGCATATGTTTTATATATTTAGTTGTTTTTGTTTATTTTTTACAGTATTCATGGCTCAATCAAAGGCAGCAAGACAGGGGCAAAGAAAGGGGAAGAATGTTTCCATTGGAGATGCCCCTCCTGTCCCTCTTTCATCAGGGTTTGCAAGTATTCCATCCATTGGAAGTGGGGCTGCAACAGTAGCTTCAAATGTGCAAGGAAAACAAATTGTTGACCCCAAATACACATTGTGGAAATATGCTACAAGAGAGGAAGGGCAGCAAAAAAGGGAGGAGGAAATTGTTCATGGAAATGCAATTTTTGCAATGGCCATTTCAATGGCACATATTTCCGTGTGAAAGCTCATTTGGTGGGTATTCCAGGTTGTGGCGTTAAATGTTGTACAACAATTGAATTGCCAGATAGGAAGAAAATGGAGAAAAAGCAGAGTATTGGTGAGGCAAATGTGGCAGCAAAATCAAAAAAATCCAAGACTGATGACCCCCTTCCATTCTTGAGGAAAAGCAGCAGCAAGTTCCCTTTTGAGACTTCTAGCAGGGGAGAATTAGCAAAGAGAAAGGCAACTGCAGTTGGTCCAATGGACAAGATTTTCAAAAAAGAGAAAAGGGAAGAGCTTGACCTCACCATTGCATTTTTTTTCTATTAGAACTTCATATCCTTTAATGTTGCACGGTCACCTCTATTTATTGAGATGTGTCGAGCTCTTTGTCATGGGGCTCCATCAGGGTATGTGCCTCCTGGGTCAAAGAAGCTCAGAACCACATTGTTGACAAAGGCAAAGAAAGAGGTGGACAAAATGCTTGAGCCCATTAAATCAGCATGGCCAACATCTGGGGTTAGCATTGTTTCTGATGGATGGACAGATCCAGCACGCCACCCACTCATTAACTTCATGGTGTCATCCACGAATGGTGCGGTTTTCTTGAAAGCAGTGGATGCACTTGGAGAGTACAATGATGCACAATATATGGGTGAGTTATTTCTCAAAGTTATTGAAAGTGTAGGTGTGGACTGTTGTGTGCAAATCATTACAGATAATGCACCTGTTTGCAAGGCTGCTGGCATGATTGTGGAAGCAAAATATCCACAAGTATTTTGGACACCTTGCATTGTCCATTCATTGAACTTGGCACTGAAATCTATTGCTTCTGATGTGCTTTGGATTGGAGCCACTATTGAGGATGCACGACATATCCGCAACTTTGTAACAAAGCATACAAATGCCCTCACTATCTACAAGGAGTACATCAATCTATCATTGTTGAAGATTGCAGATACACGGTTTGCCTCTTCATTCATCATATTGAAGAGGTCGAGGGAGGTCAAGACCGCTCTTGGGTCTATGGTTATTTCAGAGTTTTGGTCTTTTTGGAGAAAGACGGATCAAGCAGCCTCAAAGAAGGTGAAGGACATAGTGTTGGATAATATATGGTGGGAGAAGGTAGATCTAATTATTCAGATCATGGAGCCTATCATTTCCTTGCTCAGATTTGCAGATACAGACCAACCCATCCTAGGAGAGGTTTATGAGGGATGGGATTCCATGATTGAGTCTATGAGGACCATGATTGAGTCTATGAGGACCATTATTTTACAGAGTCAGTGCCCAGAGTATGAGACATCACCTGAGGCCTTCTTCACCGTCATACAGGATATTCTTGTCAGCAGATGGGACAAGAATTGCACACCTTTACATTGTTTGGCTCACTCCTTGAACCCAAAATACTACAACCATGAGTGGCTGAATGGTGGACCTTCCTGCAGATTCCCTCCTCACATGGATGTTGAAATCTCACAGGGGAGGAAAGATGCATTGAGGAGGATTTTTCGGGATAGGGCATCCCTTGATGAGGTGGAGGATGCCTTTGCAGATTTTTCCACTGGCAGGGGGCGATTTGGAGGCTATGATTTGATTCGAGACAGGGGGGCTAAGAAGCCCCATTCTTGGTGGGCAACTCATGGGGCAGCAAGCCCTCCTCTACAGTAGTTAGCCATGAGGCTCCTCTCTCATGTGACTTCATCCTCTTGTTGCGAGAGGAATTGGAGCACATATGGGAATTTGTATAGTGTGAAGAGGAGCAAGCTTGAGTAGTCAAGGGCAGAGACAATGGTGTATGTGCACACCAACCTTCGTCTCATCTACAGGCAGAGGGAGGAGTGGTTGAAGGGAAAGACAAAGATGTGGGATGTCTTTCCTGATGATATGGGTCTGGACAACAGTGTTGAGTTGGCATTGGCCAACTTGGATCTCAATGCGCCAGTGCTAGAGCCTGTCAGATTTGATGATGGATTAGAGGGGTCATCCTCCACACCAGCAGATGCAGAGATGATAGAGGAGGAGGATGCATCAGAGGCAGAGGAGAGCAGTGGTGAGCATGATGATCAGGATTCTGACAGTGATGCTGATTATGAGGATTGATGACTTTGAGTCATTGAGGCTTCAGGCTTGTAGTCTTGTAGACTGTAGTTGATTTTGTATTTTCTATTTCTATTTGCCATTGGCAGTGTTCTTATGTAACACATTTTGATTCTGATGACTTAATGAAAAAACTACAGTATCTTACCATCTTCAATCTTGTCTTTCTGAGTAAATTTGACGATTGTATCATGTATGGTGTATCAATGTATCATTGTAATTTGTATTATAGTATCAATGATGATGTATGACTCATGAGTATCTAATATCTATGTTTGAATCAATGAATTTTGTATGAATTTGTGCAAAAAATATCTAATTTTTAATATATTAATATATATATATATATTTTAAAAAATATATATATTTTTAATAAAATAATATATAACGTAACGTATCCTAGAAGTTGACTGTCTTGGTCACCGCACGCATCCGATACTTCCGAACTCCGCATCCCCCGTATCCCCGTTTAAAATATATATATATATTTTTAATAAAATAATATATAACGTAACGTATCCTAGAAGTATCCTGTTCCGGGGTCACCGTACCCGTATCCGATACTTCGAATCCCAGTATCCCCGTATCCCCGTATCAGGTGACTTAGGACAAAATACAACATATGATCAAAGTAGGCTCATGAATATATCCATTATATCGAAATTGCACCCAGTGCATTGTCCAATACATGATGATATAGAGATCAGAAGAAAAACATAACCAAGGATGCTCTAATTGGCCTCTACAACTAAACATGAATAATCACTACTGCTAAACATCTGATAAGGCAATATCCTCTGGCTCAAACTCTGAACTAGAGGGGGAAACCACTCGCTCCTTCTCATCATCAACATCCTCAACTAGAACTGTAGCACGTTGAGCCTGAGATAGACTAGTTATGCGCTTCCGTCGTGGCTGACTAGAGTATGTGCCTGCGGCTGCAACTGGAGGACTTAGGGCTGGGCCTGCTACTAGTGGATCTTCTTTGAGCAAAGCCTCTACCTGTGCATCGAAGTCCATCCCCACACCAATATCCTCATTAGAGTCAAACTCCGGTGGATAAGTCTCCACTGCCCAATCTGATGTTGGATCAATATCCTCCAACACAATGGGATTTGAATTAGGTCTTTTTTTCAGCAATTGGTTGCGTCTTAGTCGGAGGTTGTACTAGACATACACTAGATCATTTAACCGTTTTTGCTCCAAACAGTTTATCTTCTTTGTGTGAATCCTCTCAAAGACAGATCGATTGCGCTCACACCCAGAAGCACTGCAAGTTTGACTCAAAATGCGGATTGCAAACCTCTTCAATTGAGGACAATGGCTACCAAATGCCTCCTACCATTGTGCTGCAAAAATCATAGTTGTGTAATGAGTTTCAGTTAGCTAAACAAATTATATCCAACTTTGAAATTATAAACAATTATACAAAATAATAAAATATGAATTTGAAAATTGAAATTCTTTGTTTACTTGCCTCATCTGATTCCCTTGCAATCCTTGCACGGTTCTTGCTAAAGGTACATGTGGCTTTGCTGAACATAGTGATCTGATTGTGTATCAGCAACTGGCCACTCTTTGTGGAGATCATGCGATCAATGCAGTCAATCAATCCATCTCTAACCTCCTCAGTCAATGCTCTTGCTTCCTGAGCTTTATATGATACCTTGGGTTCAGAAAATACCCAACTGCATGTATAGGATGATGGAGTTGATTGTTCCATCTTTGATCAATGATTTCCCAAATGAGCCCATACTTACCCACTCTGCCCTTGTATGCTGCCCCTATTTGCTCCTTTGCTTGATCCATAGCCTCATAAATGAAGCCCATAAACAATCTTCCCCATCCACCAACCGCAACACCTTAACCAGTGGCTCAACAACCTTCATAATCTCTGCTGCCTTTTTCCAAAATATTTCTTCATTAACTTTCTCTTTCACATCTTTGCCATCTTGTTTGCGAGCCCACTGACATTCATTCCATTCATCACTTGAAAACAACTTTTGCAAGTTTCTATGTTGGGAAAGCATAGATGGCAATGTCAAAAAATGTGTTGCAGATCTAGTGATGACAGACTTAATAATTTCCTTGCACCCTGTGTGTTTCCTCATCAAGTTCAGAATCCATGAGTGATTGTAAATATATTTTGTGATGCTTTTGGCATGTTCTATAGTGTTCTTGAGCCAATCTATTTTACCAATATCCTCAAGCATGAGGCCTATGCAATGTGCAACACATGCGGTCCAAAAGATGGTTGGGTGTTTTTCCTCTAACAATTTACCAGCAAGAACATAGTTAGAGGCATTATCTGTGATGATTTGAACAACATTTGCTACCCCCACCTATTGAACAACCTCATCCAAAAGCTGAAACAACAAGTGTCCATCTTTCATCTATCAGATGCATCAATTGATCTTAGAAACATGGTTCCCCGTGGGCAAACCACAAGAAAGTTTATGATGGTATAGTTCCTCTGATCAGTCCATCCATCTGACATGATGGTACATCCTGTATTTGCCCATGAGTTTTTGAATTCTTTCAAATAATCATCAATGGACACAATCTCTTTTCGCAAAAGAGATCCTCTCAATTCATGCATAGTAGGGGCTTTGAAGCCCTTTCTAGCAACATATATGGCATCAAACATAGGTTCATAATATGGTGAACGAGAAGCATTGAAGGGAATATCAGCATCATACCACCATCTAGCAATGTAATCACAAGTAGTTTCTCTCAATTCTTTTTTCCATTGCTGATCTAAAGTGGGCTACACTTGACCTCTACTTGTAGGACTAGGACCATGTGCACTATCAGAGGGAGAAGAGGGTGTGAATTTTTTTTTTGATAGTACCCTCATTTCTCATTGTAGCCTTACCCTTTTCTTGAATAGACTCCAAAGAGGGAGGAACATAGGGAAAGGGGTTTGATGCATCAATGCAAGGGATAGATGAAGAACCCTCATAATCAAAATTTGGGTTGGCAGCCATCATGTGTTGTATATTTCTCTTCCTCCCAATTTCAGCCTCTATTTCTTTTTGCCTAGCTTTGTCTTCTTCAAACTCTTGAAATTGATCTCTCAATTCCTTCCTAATTTGCCCAATTTCTTCTATTGGTGCTTCACATGGAGTAATTTGGCCTCTAAGACCAGCCAAGTGTAGTTTCAGTCTATGAATGCCACCTCCACCCCCCTTAATTTTTCTCTTACAAAATTTACAATGCATTTGATCATCAACCATTTCAGCATATGCCCAAGCAACGTCTTTCATTCTAGGGGCCATTTTGGACTGAGTTTTTGACTTGGAAAGGAAAGGTTTAAATCTGAAAATGAAAACAAAAAAACTACTCATTCTATGTTCATTTCTTTCACAAAATACTATGTTTTCGATTTTCAGATTTGCAAAAAAAAAAAAAAAAAAAAAACAAGTAGAGGAAGATTGTAGAAGGGGAAAAAAAAAAAAACTCTAGGCTCTTGCCTCCTCAATGCTGCTCCAAAGCTTTGCCCAAAAGATTCCTCAAAGCTGCTCTAAAGCTTTGACCAAAAGACTCCTCAAAGCTACTCCAAAAACAAACTCCACAACTCTTCACAAATTCGTCACAAATGCTTGCTCAAATGCAATGAGATAGATGTGAGGAAATGGGAGGGGTTGGGTAGCTTTAATAGGATAGGGAGGGGTTAGATGGCTGCACAAAACCCTAACAGCATCAAAATTCATTTTGGAGTCTGCTTTTGAGGCTGAGTAGGGTCCGCGGCCGGCTTGGACTGGCTCGGCCACTTTAACTCAGGCTCGACTGAGCCGGCTGGTTTGTGACTGAACTAGCCGAGTCGGTGTCCGGCTCGGTCGGTTCGGTCACAAACTGCCCTTCGGATTGGTTTTTCCACTGAGTCGCTCTGGCTAGGGGTTTGGCTTGGTTGGCTCGGCCAATTTGGAGCTAGTCTGACCGATTTTTAAAACAATGGGTAGAACCAAGGCCACCATTGTTCAACCATCCTCTAGACTATTTACAAATCCATATTGCGATGATTGACTGCAAGAAGGTTGGAGTATGGGGCCATATGGCATACACGATCTAGTTGTGCCATGCCTTGCATGTGTTGCCAATCTAATGTCATATGGAGGTGACCTTGGAATAGGATGAATGCACCTAATTCTTGGTTGTTGTTTATTGCTAATATTGCTAGCTTATAATTGCTCGACGACTTCTTAAAATCGATTTTTTGATTCATTCTCATGCATTTCAGTCACAGGTTTGGAGCTCTCAGAGCTTTTGGAGTGTAGCTATGGGCTATTAAGTAGTGTTAGAAGGGATTCCAAGTGCTCAGAAGTGGTTTCCTTTTACATAAATTTTTAACATTACCATTAATTGTTTTAGGATGTTTGAGAGTGGTTCCAATCTCATTGGATTTTATATGGAAAAAGTAGAATTTTGGATCCCAGATAAAATGCAGTAGACTTTAATAGGTTTAAAGATTTTAGGATTTGGGTAATTACAATATTTCCTTTGGATTTTGTCATGTATGAGGGTACGGAACTAGTATAAAATAAAGCAGTGTTACACGGGGTCTCGCCCCCCCTCCTAGGGGTCTAGATTCCTTGCCCCCTCACGCTCCGTGGTCTTGGTGACTTCTAGGGGGCGTTTCCCCATGCCCCCAAAAATTAGGAAACTAAGGGGGGCGTGAGGGGGGACATTTCCTCAAATTTAGGGGTCGAGGGGGCGTGCGGGGGTGTGAGGGGCCCAAAATTGAAAAATACTATTTTTTAAATGAAAAAAAATAAAAAAATAAACGATTTTTTTTCGGTTAAAATTTTATTTGTGTTAAAAGTTTGTTTCATTGTTTTAGTTTATGGTTTCGTGTTAAAAGTTGGTGTGCCACTTAGCATGTTTGAGAATCCAAGTGATTCTGATTCAGATGGTGACATGGTTGATTCTAATATATTCGTGCAACAACTGGATGCAGAGACTAGTGGGGTATTACCTTGAGCATTTATGCTCATTTATCATTATGATGATATCATTTGATATTCATATGTTATGTTTTATGTTTCAGACATAACTTATTTTCTTTTAAGTTTTATATTTCAGACTTGAGTTGTAAATTGAAGTTTAAAGTTTATTTTGAATCTTGATATAATATGTCATATGATATCTTAAACTTTATTTTCATTGTACATTGTTAGTAGTTACATTAATGATTATACTGTTACAAACTTACAAACTTACATGTATGATTGTATGATGTATGTTTTAAGTTTTAAGTTTTACATTTGTTTCAGTTATATGATTCGTCATTCATTGATTTATAATTTTATCATTTATGATTTATCTTTCATGATGTAAGTGTATGATCACTGTATATACATTCCTTGCAAAAATACAGTCACATTATAAATATTAAATTTTCAATGATATATCATATATTTTTATATTTATAATTTTTATGACCCCGACGTCCCCCCACGTTTCTTGAAAATTGGTAGGGAGCTTTTGCATAGGCCGCTCCCGCGCTCCCTCGCCCCCTTGCTCCCACCTCCAGGGGACATGGTGGAACATTGAAATAAAGAGCACCAAGCCCTCGGGAGTCTATATACCTCAAAGTTGGTGGCAGTGGTTGTTGTACTCCTCTGTCATGACCCTAGTAAAAATGTACCCATCATTCAAACAAAATTTCGATCTGACATGTTATTCTTTTTCTATCTTATTTTAATGTTTAGAGGTGATATTGATGATGAGGATCCCAATTTAGACAATGATTTTGATGGTATGTAGTTATTTGTTGTAGGTTGATTTTTTTTTGGAATCTAGAGGCCATTTAGAGCCTCTGTGGTGGATGTATTTTTGGTGCAGATATGGATTGCACTCGGTGCTCTTTTGGTTATATGCACTAAATGTATGATTGAATTTGTATCGTTATCATGTTAAACTGTAAATGTTCTAGTATCTAAATTCTAATGAGATTTGAAGGTTGATTTTTTTTGGACTCTAGAGGCCATTTAGAGCCTCTTTGTTGGATGTATTTTTGGTTCTGATATGGATTGCACTCGATGCTCTTTTGGTTATATGCGCTAGTTGTATGATTGAATTTGTATCGCTATCATGTTAAACTGTAAATGTTCCAGTATCTAAATTCTAATGAGATTCGGGTCTTTGTCTATATTTCATTAATATAGACAAAGACCCGAATCTCATTAGAATTTAGATACTAGAACATTTACAGGTTAACATGATGATGATACAATTTCAATCATACATTTAGTGCATATAACCAAATTAGCACCAAGTGCAATCCATATCTGCACCGAAAATACATCAAGAAAGAGGCTCTAAATGGCCTTTAGAGCCCAAAAATTTACCATGCTACAACAAATAAGAGGCCTATTATAGAGGAGGCACCTTCATGGTTAGAGGTATAGGAACAGCCTGAGCATGTGCGTCGGGCAGAGGAGGATCTGAATGGTCCACCTTTGTTTTGGGGGTGCAGTTGGTCTAACAGGAGGGCAATGGCACTGAAGAGGCTTATGAGAGAGCTTATCACGTTTCACCAGCCTGTACATAGATTCATAATTGGGCACCCACCAGTGGATGTCAGACTGATGCTTTAGGGCCTTCTAGTGGTAGATGAGTACTCCCTTTTCCTGTAAAAGGGGAGGAAAGAATCAATAACTAGCTTCTATATTGATCCTTGTAGATGATTGATCATGATGAGATACACTTTATTTATATTTCATGTCATTTCGAATTTGTTATTGCATTGTGTCCTTGATTGGACTATTATTATCAAAATTCACTGTCAACTTTGAGGTATCTTTTGGCAGCCTATCATCTTATATATCAGTGTGCTTTTCTTATTTATGTGGCAATGTGAATAGTGGATGTTGCTGTTGTTTTATATACAAGAAAATTGAAAAAATTGAATATATATTCATTTGATATTGCTGTTGGTTTATTATAATGCTGGCCAATTATTGAATGTTGCTGTTGGTTTATTTAATGCTGGCCGGTTATTTGTAATTATTTCCTGATTATTGCTGATCTAATACTTTTGTGATCCTCGCTGATGAATTGCACATCACTACTATTTCATCTATGGTTAGTACCAACCTTTTCTGAAACAGTGCATTGAATCGAACAACAAAATATGTCGAGTGATGAGAATATAGTAAGCTATAGTAAAATACTAAAATATAAAAAAATATAGTATGCTATAAAATACTTGTTTTTGCATTTTACTATTGAAATATCTGACACTTTTCAATCTATCACAAACTTTAGACAATAGTCCTGCGTAGTTACATAATTTAAGTAGATTCTAGACACTCTATACCAGTAGTCATTGCAATTGTCTCATACTTCCTTATTATTGTTAAAATTTCCAATACCATTGAAATGCTCAAGATTTTTGCTTTGCATATCTCACGTCTTGCATGAAATACAGTTTAACACTGGAAACGTTTAGTATATGAATACATATTAGGCATTTAAAGTTATGGCTGGAGGTTGGAGAATAAGTGGTGAAAAGGAGAATTCCATTTTACTATATAATTTTTTTAAGCATTATTGATGTTCTTTTGGGAAAAACATTAGAAAATTGGCTACTATTATTAGAAAATGTTTCTAAACAAGCATTTCATGGTGTTCTTGTTGTTAGCTTTGAAGGAGCTCAAAGTTGTCATGGAATGAATGCTTGAGTTTAAAAGAGACCATCAGAGAAGAGTGTTACGGTTAAAAACTTATTGTATGCAAATTTTCAATGTACAGGTACAAAGCCCTTTGTCACAGCACTCTTTCATGCCCTTGAAGATGATTCAATTTCAACATATATTGAGAAAATCGAAGGTACCAAGCTGAATGATGGTGCAACTACTGTTGTTAGTGGAGGTCCTACAGAATTGAGAAGCTCTTCTCCAAAACCTGAGAGACTTCCCAGTGCAGCAGTTTGTGTATCTAATGATCTTGAGGAAAAGGAGATAAGTGATGATGACGATGATGATCGCAACCATAAACATAGAAGGAGAGTCACACGGTCTCAATCTTTTGATCGGGATGGTGAAGAGGATGATGAGAGGAGACCTATCAAGAAGCGGGGCAGGCTTTCAGATAATGGCCAGTCATTGCAGGAAGGTGAGGCACAGTTTTCAGATCGCTGCAGGGAATATACCCCACTACACACAGAGAGAGAAGGATCTGTAAAGTTTGACAAGAAGCGTCATGGTTCTTCACCCTTTGCCCGGTTGAATGTGGATGGAGGTCAAAAATCGGTGAAGGGAAGTCAGACATATCGTGTTGAACCTGCTCCTCGGTTTGATGTGCAGAATTCCTTTCTTCGTGCTCCTTTAGGAAGAGGAAGGGGAAGGAGTATAAGTACCTGGGCTCCACATGATTCAAGGTTCACCTCGATGGAGACAGTTGATTTTTCGTCAGCAATGCCTCAGGGACCTACGTCTTCGAATATGTATCCTGCAAGGCCTATATCAAATCCTGGAAACTCTGCAAATTCATCATGGAATGCAAATTCATCATGGAATGCATTTGGGCTGATTCCTGGAATGCCTAATGGTGGTCTGGAGCAGTTGCATACACTACATGCTGGAATGCAAGGACGAGCCCCCCCTTTGAATCCTACCATTGGATTAACCATGGGCATGGGACCCCCTCGGTGTAGGGATTTTGAGGAACGGGGATTTTGTCTTAGAGGGGACATGTGCCCAATGGAGCATGGTGTAAATAGGATTGTTGTAGAAGATGTTCAGGTGTGACTTTGACTTCTCAAGTGTCTAATATTAATGACAATTATAATGAAGAGTTCCAAGCTATTAATGAGCTGGCTGCAATTTTACTTTCTAAACATCAGTGATGTAAAAAATGACTTGTATAATTTTGAATTTTCACTTGTTGACGTGTTATCTTGGATGCCATTTTCAAACTAAATTTGACTATTTTTCTTTTAATTTCAGAGCCTTTCTCAGTTCAATCTTCCAGTTTCACTTCCAGGTGGGCACTTGTTGGGTTTGAAAACTGGGCCAGCTGGACCCTCAGCTGCTGTTGTTTCCAGTCTACCATTAAGTAGCAAAAACTCATACAATAAGAATATTAAGTATGGAGCGAATGAGGATGCTGCACGTACAAATGGGATGGCAATTGTTTCTGCAGAAAATGAACCAGATTTTTATGATCCTGATCAACCTCTATGGAAGAAGGATCATCCAGATGCATCCGTTGGACTGATGCTACATTCGTCACCTAGGAAAGGAGATGGAGACCATTTGTGGGAGGATGATTCATCTGATAGACATAGCTGTCAATTTTCTGATAGTGGCAGTGAGAGACCTGGTAGAAGCACAGGCACAGGCTTTGTTTCCCATAATATGGTTCCTTCTGTATGGGGTCGTATCGGAGTTGTTGATGCTGCAATAACTAAATTGGGAGTTAATAGAACAGGAGATACATCAAGCGATCTTGTGAAACATGGAAAATATTCCCGAAAAGAAATATATGACGAGCAACATTCTTATGGGCCAGAAGCGGTACGGCAAGGAAATCGTGACAATGAAACCGAAGCATACAAAGATATAGGATTTAAAAGTGTCAATGCCAATTTGCAAAACCAAAGAGTTGAGGGCTCTGTCATCCCCAGAGTCCATGGAGAGTCAGGCTCTCATTCAAGTTCTGGTTTTGTTACTCGTGGAAATGTCTCTCGTGGAAGTCGTGGAAAAGGACCTGAGAGAGCTTCTCGTACGCTCTTTGTGAATTGTATACCAACCCAAAGTAATAGGAGGGAGGTTCTCCTTTCCCATTTTAAGAAATTTGGGGAGGTTCTGGACATTCATATCCCAAAAGATTCGGAAAGAGCTTTTGTACAGTTTGTTCACAGAGAAAGTGCTCAGGCTGCCCTTACTTCACCTGATGCTGTAATTGGAAACCGTTTTATTAGATTGTCATGGGCAAATCGAGATAGTGTAACAGCAACAGAAGAAAAGAATGCAACAACAGTTGCTCCAGGAAGCATTCTGTGTGCAAATACAATTCTTCCATCTGAGCAACTACATGCTGAAAAAGGAATGGAGAAGGTTTATGATGTTGCTCCATCTGTCTCTGGCACTAATTCATTTGAAACACCTACCATGGAGGGAGGTGCTTTGAATTCTGTCACAGGGAATGACTTATCCACCCCATCTTTTTCTAGTGTGCAAAAGAAGCAAGAAAGATTAGAACTTTTGGAGGCACTTCGCCGAAAGCAGGAAATGTTGGCGGAAAAACGTGACAGTTTTCGGCGTCAATTGGATAAACTTGAGAAACAGGTGAGTTGCTCAACATCGCCAATAAAGAAAGGAAATTCTATTTTATTTGTACGGTACTTATTCTTAATGTATTTATCTGTTTATCATGTTTTGAATATTTGCAGGGAACAGTTAGTAGAGCTGAGGCATCAGATAGAGATCAAGGGGCACTGCGAAAGAAAGCAGAGGGGACTGCTGAATGTGAAAACATAAGCAAATCATGCAATACTAACCTTCACTCAACTGCTAGGCTAGAGACTGGCCAAAGGAATGAGAATTTAATCACTAAAAGCAGTTCTGGAGATATTCCAAGTCAGACAACAAACTCAAGCTTGTTAGCACATCCAGTAATTCCCCAGACATCACCAAAGGGTTTGAAGCTACAGTTACCCCGTTTCCCAAGATCACTAGCAGCACCAATGTTCCATCCAAATCGATTTAAGTTGGACAATCGTCCCACTGCATTTAGGATTCTTCCACCACTACCTGTCGGTCTCATGGATGTAAGTATGGTAACCTTAAGCTATGTTTCATATTTTTAAATTTGACAAAAGAACCACTGACAGCTCAAGTGACTATTCAACTTTTCTATTTGTTGATCTATGCAAATTTCTTGTCAGATTGCTACCCTGAAGGAGCATTTTGCAGTTTATAGTGATCTCTCCTCTCTGGAATTTGATGATGTGGAAGGTAATATAGGTGAAACATCCAAGGCACCAGAAAAATGTAGTGTACGTGTCATGTACACTACCAGGCGTGCAGCTGAAAGAGCTTTTACCCATGGTAAATTTTGGCAAGGACACAACTTGCAGCTTGCTTGGGTAATGCCCTCCAATAACACTCCTAATCATTTCAGTGTAGACACTGGTGCTTCTCGGATTTCTAAAGGCTCTTCTGATGGAGCCATTGCAGCTGAAAAGGACTCCTTTGCTGGAGCAGCTAGTGTTGAAAAGGATTCTTCCTGCGGAGTACTTCAAATGGAAAAAGAATCCTGTGACGAACAAAATGTTGTATTTAATGGTGGTAATGATACAGACAATGTAGCTCAAAGCTTTATGGAAGGGTGTGGGCATTCAGTCGCAAATCTGAATGGAGGTAATCATTCTGATGCCGCACAATGTTTATCACCCCAGTCACAAGAAAATAATACATTAGCCAAATTGGATGACAACAGTAGCAATAACAATTACTATTGCCCAATCATACCTTCTGACTGATGTTTTGTTGCAAGGTGAGTACAATCAGGCCTAATTGTGTGGGAAAGATGTTTTTAATATGGAGGTTCTTGTAACAGGTTGACTATCCCAAATTGTAAACCTCACATGTTTGTGCCAAGAGCACTGCTTACTTTCCCTTCTCATTTTTATCCAGTTCTTTGTTCAAAATTGCAGTTGCAGATGCATGTTCTCTTGAGGACTGATAATCTTGATCCATACAAGTGCAATTAGTTCTCGAGTTATAAAAGTCTCTGAGCATGAGTGAATCTAGGTCCACAGCTTTGTTGAATCCTTTACTTTGCTGCAGGCTTTAGTGGAAAGCATCTCATCTCTTTTTATGCATCTTGTGGTCTTGGAGTTGTCTGACAAGGGATGCGTTTATGAAATTAGATGCTCTTGCTGGATACAATTTGCTGATTAGCTGCAAGAAGGAATTATTTTTATAAGGAAGTGAGGGAGGCTGAACTTATTTCTCCTCTAAAAATCGCTTTCCCTCTCTCATGATTCATCTGAGTACGGGGAGCAAGCCTGTTGAAGTTATGGCTACACAATTTTGAACACACTTATTACTGACAAAAGATTCTATCTATGCTTGTTTCAGGTCAAGGTATGAGCTCCTTTGTATATTATCAAAAAATTTACTCTGCAGGTATCTTTGTATTTGGTAGTCTCCTAAGGGAAGGACATTACAAGCAACACACATTAATTGGGCTGGAGTTTATTTAATCTAGTTCCCAAAATTTTCCTCTATTCGTGTCTGTTCACTTGGCAGTGTAGATTATCAGCTCTTTGCCAATTCTATCAGTTATGATGATTTTCAAACTTCTTGAATCCAACTGTTTTTCTTACCAGAAAGAAGATATCTTCTTCTCTGGACAATTTAGGGCTTTGTCTCTATGGTTTTGTCCTTGCATAAATTCAGTAATTCCGTTTTTCATGTTTTTGAAATTTAATCAATTTCTCAAAGGGTGAATTTATATCTATCAGTTTGTGTTTTTGTAACAAATATATCTAACACTTTCAAACTATGATGGGGGGTAATACGATTATGGAGATCTTAAGTGGAAAACTGCAACACATAATTTTTGTAATTTATTGTTGGATCTGATTACAAATCTAGCAAACTGTACTTGATGAACTTGTTAGAGAGCTTTGCCTCAGTTTTCTACAACTTTTATGAATGTGTTTCAGGTGTACTAGCATGTTCCCTTTACTGAACACATAATTGTGAACTTACAACATGGCATATCGAGATTTTTTTTTGGCCATCTACGTGCTTCATCTCTTTGACTTATATTTTGTTAAAAGGTCAATAGCAATTAATCTTTTACTGAAATTAACAATCCATGCAACTAAATAGCATGTGATTAAAAAATGTAGCACTCACATGAATTCTGATTCTCAAGTATCACTGACAACACATAGTAAGTACTTTTCCACACATTGCATAGCTAACATTTGTCATGGTTTAAATGTCAAACGAGCAAGAGATTTATTTTTGGAGAAATGGTGCCACATTGGTGTTGATTTGGATAAGGCTGAGTCTACATGTCCCTGAAACCATTGGGTGACGTCTTCCAGACCTCCCTGTCTTTGTTGGGAAATGCCTAGGTGATGTCGGGGAATTTCCCTACGTCCTTGGGGAAATTCCCTTCCAAACGGGGACTTCACCCTGCTGTCCCAAGTCCCTGGAGACTGGTAAATGCAGGGGAGGCACATCACAAGGGTGGGGTGGGTTCTCATGGAACATTCTAATTTGAACAAGCCATCCGAGCTTGCTTCTTACTGTGCAACACATATTTGAACATCACAATTTGTTGAACTAGGCTTTCATGCTTTTATTTATGGGGTTGGATGTTTGTTTCTTCTGCTCCTTTCGTTGCATGGATATGATCCACTTCTCTTAATGATAGACTTCTCTCCTCTGTGATGGTTGCTTTCATTGCCCATGTGGCTAATAAACTCTGGGCATGTTCCCTCTGTCTAATATCAAGCTTGGTTTCTTTGTTGGAATTTCTTCAGAGCTTGTGGAATCACTTCCCTTCTGAATTCTTTCCTTGTTGGTCCTTTTATAACTTTCTTATACCCTTGATCAGATCAGGGCACATGGCTTCTTGAATTTTTTTCATGCCTTTTCTAGTCTTTTGACATTTGGTTTAGTATGAGATCTTAAATGATTCACCATACCAGCCACATGGTTCTTTACTCCTTTCCATCCTATTTAATGTTTTTGGTATGGTATAATGCGATCTGGCTGGTTTGTTATCTGGGGTTGGTGATATTTCCTCGGCCAAAGTTCAATTCTCCCCGGGTAAAATTAACTCCACGTGGGATGCCATGGCCATGCAAGCAGGCCAGCTGTTGAGATAGACAGAGTTCCTAGCCACAGTGTCAGTGCTTTATTCTTTGGTGTTGTTGGGTGGCTTTGATAGTCAAAGGATGTGCATTGAAAGGTGTTTTTGGCACAAATCAGCAGTCCTTGAGTTAGGATTTCAGAACAGGGAATGGAATATGACTTTTCAGAATGCAAAATTTGCTTATACAAGGTCTTGATTCTACCTGCCTGAAACAAGTGAATTGACCACACTAATTTTATGTGAAAGAGCTTTACCATCTCATACAGACATCTATGCAATTATTTGATTTTTCTCAAATTTTTGCACTGGTATACCTCTCTGGAAGAAGTCACAGTTGAACCCAAACTGAACCATCATCAGTAGAGTAGATTGAAATAAGGATGCCATCTTTGGAATTGTAGCCAAGCATACCTGGAAAAGTAGTCATTAGCTAACACGCTTGTAGATCCCTAAGGTTCTTGTATTTTAAACAAACAAGAGTGGACTTTAAAACCCACCTCTTTAGCTCTTCAATAGTGGTTGAATGTAACAATAACAGCCTTCAATCTCTCTTCCAAGCTCTCACAAATGGTAGTGTTCAGACTCTCTTGCAAGCTCTCACAAATATGCTTCTTAATTGCTCCTTTTGGGAGCATGATTTAGGAGTGAAGCAAAGGGTGGGGAGGAGTTGCTCCCCCGCAGCGTAGGCCTTTATCACACATTAATTTGGTGTGAAAGAGCACTAGTGTCTCATACAGACATCCATGCGATTATTTGATTTTTCTCCAATTTTCAATTTCTATACTTGTCTGGAAGATGTCACAGTTGAACCCAAACTTGCTCTTCCTCAGATGAGTGGATTGAAATAAGAATGCCATCTTTGGAATGTTTGCCAAGCATACTTGGAAAAGTAGTCTTTAGTCAACACTTTTGTAGATCCCTACAGCTCTGAAAAATGATTCAAAAAATGCCACCTGCTATCTTTGATTTTAACTTTCCAAATTTGAAGGGGATTGAGCTTATTACTGGACAATTGCTTAGCTGCCTAATTGACTCGTTGCACTGTGATTTCTGGATTGGAGGAAGTGCATATACCTTAGTTTCAAACTTCCACCACCTTTTCTCTGGCAAGCTTCAGGAATTCCATTTTCTTTAGATATGATTTCAAAACAGGGAATGGAATAGGACTTTTCAGAATGCAAAATTTGCTTGTAGAATGCCTTTCCCTGAATTTGGATTGTATACACAATTGTTTGTTTGTACCTTCTAAGATAAGTGAACTGACCACATGATAATTTGGTGCGAAAGAGGTTTACCATCTCATACATATGTCTGCTGTATTATTCAAAATTTCTATAGTTTTTGCATCTATGTACCTGTCTGCATGAAGTCACAGTTGAACCCAAACGCCCTTCATCAAAACAATGGATTGAAATATGGATGCCATCTTTGGAATGGTACGTGGAGGCATACGTGGAAAAGTAGTCTTTAGTTAACATTTTTGTACATGATTCCAAAAATGCCACCACCTATATTTGATTTCAACTTCCCAGATTTGGAGGGGATTGATATTTACTGCACAATTGCATAACTGCGTAATTGAGTCATTGTTGCATTGTGATTTCTGGATTGGAGGAAGTGCACATACCTTAGTCCAATTCTCCATCACCTTCCCTATGGGAAGCCTTGGGAATTCCATTTTCTTCATACATGATTTCAGAACAGGGAATGGAATATGTCTTTCGAGAAAGAATGCAAGGTGAACGGGGTTTATACAATTCCTTACTTCTTTGGTGGTACGCACCTAAATTAAGTGAATGGAACACATGGTAATTTAGTGTGGAAGAGCTCTAGCATCTCATACATATAGCTATTATTTGTTTTTTCTTAACTTTTTATATCTCTATTCCTGTCTGGAAGAAGTCACAGTTGAACCGAAACTGCCCATTCATTGAAAGAGTGAATTGAAATAAGGATGCCATCTTTGGAATGGCAGCTGAGCATGCATGAAAAGGTAGTCTTTAGTTAACAATTTTGTAGATCCTTATGGTTTGGAAAAATGATTCCAATAATGCCACCTTTTCCTATCTTTGACTAGAACTTCCCAGATTTGAAGGGGATTGGGATTTACTGGACAATTGCTTAGCTATATAATTGCCTCTTTGCAGTGTGCTATCTGGATTGGAGGAAGTGCACATACCTTTCTTTGTTTCCAACTTTTCACCACCTTTCATATGGGAAGCTTGCACCCAGAATGGGGAATGAGTTTTGGCTGTCTTGATTCACGTTGCATTCTTTGCCTAGGAGTTTATACCCTTTATCAAGTAGCCCTTCCAAACAAATCGCTTTTGTTCATTTTAACCTTTTGAATCTCTGCTTCTAATGTATGGAGCATTTTCCTCTGGATTGGACTCTCCTCTTCCTTGATTTTACCAGTAAAACCATCAAGATTTTTTAAGTGCATACACACATGCAAGCGCAATCATGCACACACACACACACATAGATAGATATATTTCGAGTTCTTATCTTTGAAAAGCAAGAAAATATGAAGCATAGAATGACAGAAAATATGTGTTCAATGTTTGGAGTGGGTTGTCCAATTAGACGTTTTTGAAAACATGAAGCTCTATGCTATTAATGGGACTGATGTTCTGAAGAAAACTCTTCCCTGGACATATGTTGAATTCAGATGACCCTACTCTGGAAAATGTAAAATGTAAAATGATGCCTTTTGTATGTGCAGTTCACTAAATTGTCTTCAAGTTGCAGGAATATAGTTTTATTCCCTCCCAATTAACAGTACAATATCGCATCATAGGTAGTTTCAAGATATTTAACTATTTCATTCTCTACTTGGAGCAAAAGCAAGCCTGGATGAATATAGAGAAAATGTCAACAATTCTAACAATAAGTCAAGACATGTTGAAGGAACTCTTTCAATATTACATACAAAGTAGATAAGATATATGTCAAGGGAAGGTGGATGAGGGTGACTTTTTAGAATCAGGAGGAATAGCAAGATTTACTTAACACATTAAACATGATTTGGGGAAGCCAGAAGTAGAAAACTATTGTTTGAGAATGCATCACAACAGTAAAGAGGTGGACTTTTAAAATAAAAGTAAGCTATGTAAAGGGTGTATTGAAGGGTACCATGAATGAACCATATGGTACATATCTTCCTTGATTAGGGAGCCTCAGATTTATAAAAAAAAACTTATTGGTGAGTCATAAATGAGGCTTTGGATTTGGTTTAGGCGTAATGCCTTCCCCATGCAATGGAACATGTTTTTTATAGTTTCTGAAGGAGATTAAGCACCTTTGTGAAGGGCCTAAAAGTTGTGACGCATGGTGGACTCCGTTATATATCTAAAATAAAAAGCTCTAGTTTCTTGTGAAATTTTGGAGAATTAAACCATTATATTTTCTGTAGATACTAATCGTCCCCAATTAGTAAATAGCGTTGCCTGCTAGGAGGATTTCACATAAAATCATGGTTATTGAACTTAGAGTAGTTTAAAGTGGCATTTTACAATATTCCAACAGGTAACAAATGCTTTCGAATTTTGGTCAGCCTCCAACCTTGACACTCGTACATAGCCCTTATAATTGTTCGGACAAGGGAGTTGTACCTTCTTTTTAATGAACTTTGATATTCGAAAATCCCCTTTTTTTCCAATTTTGTAATAGAAGTCTCATTTGATTATGTTGTTCTTTAAGTCATGAACATATGAAGCTAACCTCTTACAACTGTTTGAAAAAGGGAGTTGTACCTTTATTTTATGAACATTTGATATTCGAAAATCCCCTTTTTTCCAATTTTGTAATAGAAACCTGATTTGATTTTGTTTCTCAAAGATTTTTTGAAGGTTTCCATTTCTATGTGCACTAACAAGTGTTTATTTTTGCTTAGGTAGACACAGTTCTTAACTGTAGTTTAGGAAAATATGATTGGTCTTATGGTTTACCATGAAAAGAATGACTAGTGTGGCTCTTAATGTATTGAAATACTATCTATATTGCATCTGTGGGAACTTCTCATTGAGGTGAACAATAATATAGGACTGGAATGTTATAGGCCATGTAATTTGCCGGAAATAGCTTTATTTTATTTGTCCAGAGATATAGATATCAAGAGCAAAGTACCTTTCCTGTCATTGTTATTGCATAGTCTCCTTTAAATTTTTTAAAGATCTATAATTTGTTTAAAGTTGTCTCTTATTTAGTATTTCCAACCCTTCAATTTTTATATCTGCACTTCAAATAACAATATGGTCCTGCTTGCGAAAACAGAAATTATTACAAGCCAACTAAGAACTATTTGTGAATACATGTTCCTTTTGGAGACCAACAAATCTCTTCTTGATTTCTTGTAGTGTTGATTTATATATGTTGAACTCTTATCCTTGGGTTGCAATATTACTTCTTGGATTAAGTCGATATAAAAAGGGAGAGGATGATTCGAAATGGATAATTGTATAATTTGTCATCTATTTCAGTTCTTTTTTGGCGGAACAAATTGGAGGAATTGGCTTGTGGGGCCCATTTTATTGGCAAGTCCCAATTTAGAGATGTGGGCTTTGAAACCTTCCATAGCCATTTTGAAGCATTAAACGACACATTTTTGGGTCAAAATTTTGCAAGCATAGTTCCTAGCTCCTCAATGGCACACCGATACCTTTCCAAGGATGTGGAAATCACATCAATCGAAGTTTATGTGTAAAAGTTATACTTCCCACAAGTTGAGCTACTTTGTTGACCACCATGGCACCAAGTGGATGCCATATTATCCCCCATTACTCGTGTGGGCGTAGGTGTGTGTGAACTTTCAAGAAGAGTTTAGAAGGTTTGAAACTTTAACACTAATTAGGGGTTGAGGTTTGCAAAAGCTTTTAACGCTAATTGGGGGTTGAGGCATGCAAAAACCCTAACCGCATGAAATGAGGAGAGGGGTTTCGATTATTTAACATTGTTTTGTTCCATAATTGAGCAGAGCATCTAGGAGTGGGATTTGAGAGCATAACAAAGAAATATATTTTATAACGACTATTCAAGCCACAATGTCATAGGAAAATCCGTAGTGTGTGCACCTTTATTTATTTTTACATTTCGATAGCTAAATAAGGGAGAGGATAACATAGGCCTCACCATCTTAGTTGGGTTTTCTCCTCTTCAAGTTTGCTAGGATATGTATTGTGCTCATTTGCTTGTTATTTCATTTTTTATTTGTCATTTTTATAAATCTAAGCAAGAAGCTAGTAATAATCAATCTGAGATATAAAGAAATAAACCTACATAGTAAAATATTTTAGCACAATATAAGATTGATTGTGATACTCTGTTCTAGTGGAATATCCATGGCAATTTACGAATCATTTTGGTATTAGAGTAATTTTATTTTGGGTATTTTGTGGGAAGTTATAGGATTTGAGAATTGGTTTAAGAAAGAAGTTGTAGAAACCTAACCTCGGTGGATGAATCAATGATAAAAACTATAGAGATGCAACATAAGAGGGATTTGCAAGGGCAAAAGAACAAGTTGGTATCTCTCACAACATGACCCTCTTCATGGTGGTTTCGATGAACAAGATCAGATATTTTAAGGAGCTTGGTGGCTCAAATGAAGATCTAAAAAAGGAGATGAAAAAGGAGATTGAAAGAGAGAAACCAAGTTCCAATTCCATCACTTCTTCACAACCTTTTTATGAATTAGAAGCCAAAGTGGACATCAAGCCTTATGAAATTGAGATCGATGCTGATAAGTTGAATTGTTGGTTGCGATAGTTAGAAGTGTCTTTCGACATCCATGGTATAGACGAAGAGTACATATTTTTATTTCCTTAATAAAAACTAGAGGGTTGTGCACTAACTTGGTGGGAAAGCCACATAGAGACGCATGGGTGATAGGGTGTTGCATTAGTAACTAATTGGGAGGTGTTCAAAAGCCTCATCAAGTCCTAGTTCTGCCCTATTGGTTGTTTGTAGAGCACTAGTGGATCCGTTAGCATTACTTCATGTAAAGGTAAGGGTGGATTGTGTAAGGGTGCACCATTGAGTTTAAGAAAATCATGATCATGTTAGGCATCTCTTCGAAGAACCTAGAACTCCACAATCATTAGCAAAATCAAGTGATGTTCTGCAAATGAAGGATTATTAATGAGGCTTGTGTGCAAGCATAATACTTGGAGAACATTTTCCACAAGAAAGGACAACCAAGTGGTTCTAAACAGAAAGATCACCAAGATGCTTCTAAGGAGGGAAAGAGGAAGCCGAAAGGAAAATATAAGAAAACGACAACTATTGTACATCGACACAAGGATCCACACAACCACTACAACCATTGGAATATTGATGGTTTCATTGAAGGTATGTATTGGAAGTTACATTCATAGTTGAATTCAAAGAACCATAAGAAGGATTTCAAGAAGAACTTGCTAGCCATAGATTCAAGCAACTAGGTAGTGTTGAAAAATGTGTACCCAGGTTCGGTCTTCAAAAATATGAAATGTACTTTTGATTCTTGTATTTTGTAAAATTAAAGAAAATTATTATTGTTATTTTTGAGCATGGGTTTCATGCCCAAGATCTTTTATTTTATAGGTCAAGCACCCATTGAGTCCTTCTAGGGTTTGTCCTAGGTCAAGAAGTCAAAAGAGTCATTGTCATAAGTTGAAGACCCAATTGGGCACATTGTAACTTGTAAATAAAATATTTTTTATCATTAAAAGTGTCAAAATACCCTTCAAGGCCAAGTCAACCTATTTTTAGGAGCCACATCCACCTTAAGAAGCCTATATAAAGGAGGGAACTTGACCTCCTTAAGACACATTCATCACTCGCTCATTTAAGCGAAGGAGAAGAACAAGAAAGCCGACGAAGAAGGAAGTTGATGAAAAAAGATTGTTTCTGGACTAATTCTCTTTCACACAAGCAGCGAAGGAAATCTAGGGTTTGCTGCTTCAAGGTTGAAATTCTCTATTTTGCTGGAAGAGGATCAAAGTTTCTAGAAGGACCTAATGGGTCACCTACTAGCCCTAAACAAGAAAGCAAGGCAAGCGAAGTTGTTGGGTGGCCTTGGAAGGCTAATTTCGCTCACACGTGTGGATGCAGTAGTAGTTGCAGGGGGTCAAAAATTTCAGGCCTGCAGTAGAGGCCAATATTTTGAAGCTGGGGGTCAAAGTTGTGCTATTGGAAGAGATTTGATTGGGTTTGACTTGGACAAGAGAAGCACATCATCAAGAAAGGTTGGACTTGGTCTCGGAGGATATTGGTATTGGTCTTGGAATTCGTCAATTGAAGAATCCATAAGAAGAGAAGAGATTTTGTGGGTTTTCCTCTCAAGTGGAGAGGTTTTGGCTCTGGCTTGCAACCTACATTATGTGTTCTTGTGTACTATTGTTCTTCTTGTTTTGGTAGCTGTTTGATGTTATACGAACATAATAATAACTGAAAAAGATAATCAGTAAGAAAAAGTAAAAAGACATCACAAGTAGTTATCGTAGAAAGAAAAATCATCCTAATTATTGCCCTGTAGATTTCTCAACATGGTATCAGAGCTAAGGTTGGCTAGGGGCATAATGAAGATCTCTACATTGAAGAAGTTCCTAAAGAAATGTACAAACGTGGAAAGTCATCTCAAGAAGGGCATCAAAGAAGCACGTGATCTCCTATTTTCTTTTAAGAAGGAAGTGACCAAGACATCTACAAAAGATGAAGGACTATTCTCAATGTTCACTGGCACATTTCAAGATGATAATATTTGGGTAATCGACAATGGAGCATCAAGACATGTTAACACAAGCAATTGAAGACATTATCAAAAGGGAAGTCCTACTACTTTGTAGAACTTGGTGACAACAAAAGCTACCATGTAAGAGGAATTGGATCAACTTCACTTGAGCTGGAGGATGGAGGAAACATTCATCTCAACAATATCTTATTTGTTCTAGGTTTGCACAAGAATTTACTTTCCATTTAATGTCTAGAAGACAACAGTGAATAAGTTGCTTTCATTGATGGAAACGTTGTAGTATGGGGTAAAAACTCAAGCATAGAAAATAAAATAATGATTATGATTCGTGAAGGAATACTTTTCAAATTGTTAACTCCCCTCACTCAACCTTTGGTTCACGTTGAAATTAGCTTTGGCATAGAAGATTTGGTCATCTTCACTACAAAATCTTACCTACCCTAAATTCAATAGTGACTGACATCCCCAAACTAAAAGAAGATCATGAAGGAGTACATAAGGGATGTGCGTTGGGTAAGAAAACCAAGAGACCATTTGGAAGCAATGCTTCAAGGTCGAAAGAAATCTTATTCATTCCAATGTCTGCGGTCCTATGAATCCAAAGTCACTTGGAGGTCATCTATATTATATCACATTCATAGATGACCATTCATTGAAAACTTGGGTTTACTTAATGAAATCCAAGGATGAAGTGTTTACCAAATTTCAAGAATTCAAAGTTGAAGTAGAGAACCTAACAGAAAGGAGAATCAAGATATTAAGGTATGATAACGGAGGAGAATACACATCCAAGGAAATTATAGCCTTTTGTAAGGAGTTTGGGATTAAGAGGGAGTTGATAGTACCATATAATATCGAGCAAAATGGAGTTGTAGAACGAAAGAATTAGTCCATTGAAGAAAGTGTAAAAGCTATGCTACATGATCAATATTTATTGAAATTTATGTGGGTTGAAGCAACAAAGACAGTTTTATACGTACAAAATCGAAGTCCCAACATGTCACTAGATAACATGACTCCTGAAGAAGTATTCACTGGGAAGACACTGTTGGAAAGTGTAACTAGGTTCGGTCTTCATATTGACTATGTAATTATGTATTTATGTAATTAAGAAGAGAAATAATAAAATATATTTTTGGCATGCTTGTGTCGTGGGTTTCATGAGCAAGGTTTTATTATAGGTCAATAGACTTTTCTTGATGTCCATTAGGATTTGTATTCTGGTTATAAATGTATCTAAGAGTCATGTATATGAAGAGTCAAGTCAATCTAATATGCCTCAAGACCTTGTCATATAAGCACAACAACCATGGCTCAAAATGATGCTCCAGATCAACTTTGAAATCCTCCTCTAGACAACCTTTGTCAGCCTACAAAACAATGATCAAGGTGGCTCAAAGGTTTGTCACACCTATTCATACACAGGTCGGCTTATTACAGGTGGAAACAACTATATATACCCTATATATACTGCGCAAATAAACATAGAGTAATTAAGGTTCTTCTGTGATTTTCAGATGGAATTTCAGGAAGATAAATTGTGGATCATAGACTCTAGAAATATGATGATACAACAAGTATAAAATGCGAACAAAGGAGACATGATATCACATATATATTAGTATATAAAGCTCTGAGATTTGCGGATACGTTACTATATAAAGATGCGGATTGATGACTGTAAAGGTGCAGATATGTGACTGTATAAAGATGCGGATAGATGACTGTAAAGGTGCATATATGAGATAGTGTCAAGTTGTGAATAGATGACTGTGTCAAGATGCGTAAACAAGACTATGATAAAGTGTAGAGAAGGGCTATATTGAAGTACGAACATTTGACTATGTTAAGTATGAGAAAGGACTGCAACGAGTATTTTAAGTTGTGGACCACTCTTTGAAGGAAAGAAGACAAGTGTACAATCAACAAGGTTAAGTGAAGGTACTAAGGAAGACAGTCTATGACACGGTGATGAGATCATAAGTAACGAGCCAAGTAGAGACCGAGATCTCAGTCTTGGTGCAGAACGGTGCAAGGAGGTGCAAGAAATAATGATCAACTCAAGGGGTCAATGAAAAAGCAACGACAAGGTCTTGAAGGCACACAAGGGTCAAGGGTCTGCGTTATGGTAATGGTACTTGTCATCCGAAAGTCTATAAGAAGAATTTCTTGCGGGTTTTCCTCCCCAAGAGGGAGAGGTTTTGGCCCTGGCTTGAAGAGCCTAAATATGTGTTTCTTTTGTTTTTGATAATTGACTTGATGAAAGATATAATAAGATAAGAAGAAAAGACACTAGTAAAAGAAGTAAGCTCACAAGTAATTATCAAGTAGAGAATTTGAATTAATCACCGCCCTACAAAATTCTCAACATGGTATCAGAGCTAAGGTGCTAAAGACAAGGGCTACTTAGCAAAGAGGCAATCAAGGAAGCAAGAATCAAAGTCAAGGTCAAAGTTTGCGTTGAAAAATCAAATCAGTTTGCACGGAAGATTTTCAAGCCATCTCAAGAAAGATCTTCAATCTCATTCAAAGGATCCACTCATCAAGAAAATAATCTTTTCCATTAGAGATTTATATTCAAGACATTGTTGGAAGAAACATCATCTTTTTGGAGACATTTTTTATCATCAAGGATCCAAGAACACCTACATTGGAGAATTGAATCTAAGAGGAAGTTCCCGACTTCATCTTCATCATAAACAAGGAAGTTGCTAGAAGAAGGAAGTCACTATACTCAAGTAAGTATCTATGACCTTATCTAAATCTGTCAAAATTACTTACTGCAAAGAGAGCAACAAATTGGTTGGGTCATCAAACTTTAGTGCATGGAAGAAGAGGACAAATTGGAATCTAATTGAAGACGAAGTTATGGGCTACATCGAAGGTTCTACAATTTAACCCTCAAAAGAAGATGCTCCCACTCATGCCAAGTACATGAAAGGAGAAATCAGAGCCCAAAGGATTTTCATAGAATCCATTAAGGACTCACTCATATCGTATGTATCAAAATTGAAAACTACAAAAGAAATATATGAGAAACTGGTGGAGTTATTCTCTGTGAGTACTCCAGGAGAAGCTATATCTCTGAGACAAGAACTATACAAGATGAAATTGTCAAGAGGAAGGAATCACTTCATATTGTATGAGGAGTTCTGAAATAAGAGACCAACTGCAGGAATTAGGAGAAGTATTGTCTGATAGTGAGATGACTACAGTGGTGCTGAATGCTCTACCAGAAGAATAGGGAAACTTCACTTCAAGCTTATACAGGAAGAAAGAAGCAACACCATTCCACGATTTATGGTCTCTATGTAAAATAGAGGAAACAAGATTAAAAGCCAAAGCTGATACATGATCAAATGAAGGGAATCAAACCTTTACAGCCATGTCCAGGAAGAAAGGAAGATTCGAAAAATTTGGTCCTTAGAATAAAAGAAGAAATATGGAAAAAGTACGATACTTTGGATGTAATGAACTTGGGCATTATAAAAGTGATTGTCATAAATCTGGGAAGGACAAGAGGAAAAAGGAAGAGGCCCATGTCACATATGTAAGGGAAGAACCTGATACAAAGAAATCTAAGAAAGAAGAAGCGAAAGATCTCTATTATGATTGAGATCATCTTTTTGAGTGATTTCTATTGGTTGTAAAATAGTATGATAGGAAGCAATGCATATTAAAAGCATCATGATAGAAGCATGGGAGGAGCACTTAAAGAAGAAGCTCCTGGAAACGTCACTGATAAGCAACATTGATGGAAGGAAGTCATCAAGATCAAGGGTCATCATTCAATAATCAATATGGAAACAAGTGCTGACATTTTCTAATGGATTCACTGGTTAGAAATAAAGCAAAAAGTTTCATCAAGAATTCTATGTTACAAAATTATGGGATTAGGATATGATGACATATTGATGAAGCAAGTCAAGGGAATGAAGTTCTTCATTCCAGTAAAATTGCTACAGGATGACTCAAAGGGAAAAGTATGAGGTACATATATCTATATGCTGCCACAGGACGCTGTGAAGTCATGTCATGTGGTTGCAGGTGATGAACTTCTATGTTCTATGAAAGGAAAATCTCTTATGGTGCACAATTTACCACTAATAAATGAAATTAAATATGTCCTCATATGGAATATGAGGTGGTTGTATACAAACAAGGAACTGGATACTTGAAGTTTCTGGGGATGAAGCTGTGTGGAGAAAGAATGGAAGAGATCATGAAGTACAACCATGTAAAGAGGCAATTATCATCCAGAAACCAAGAAGATGTGACTAGGAGATCTCCTGGGAAGATATGTGGACTCTGATAGAATTATGGTAAATAAGAAGACCCTTGAAAACACATACCTTTAGGAGATATGTCAATCTGAATAAAGGATGTTGATGTCATGGTGAAAGATCATCACTAAGGTAACTTTTGATTTAAAAGTTCTTATGCATATGTTTATCTAGATGAGATTATGCAGGGTTGTCAATCATGTGGAAGGATGTAAGATCCTTGGGAGATGGTTCGAAGGAAAGCAAGATGGCATAAAGGTGGACCAGATGAGAAAGACTGATCACTTTCTGATGGTTGACATGACTTGTGGATGAAAGTGATGGATGATATGTGCCCTATGGAGCCAAAAGTTTGAAGATTCCTCAATATCGAAATCCATGACATCGAGGCGCGGAATTCTGCATGAGTAGCTGGGTGTCTCACCATTGCCGCTGCAGGTCCCTGGTTAAGAGGGAGCCTAGTGATAAGTTTCTTACTTGGAAGAAACTTGAAGTATGTCCTCCCTAAGTTACGAGTGAGTGACATATATGATTCTCTAATACATGTGTCATGCACTAGACCAGGACTAACAACCGTAAGTCTTAGTGAAGGCCATGTGGAGAGAATGGATGGACACATCATTATGGTTTTCACCTGGAAGACAGAATGGAGGATTGGGTAATCATCTGGCATTCGATACTCTTTGAGAATGTGATAGGGCATTCAAGATAAGAGTAGTCGGGGATCGATATTCTTTGAGGGCTGGCTACCCAAGAGAAGAATAGTCCAAGAAGGTCATACTCTGGGAACACCTGCGTGGAGTATGTTCCTTGGAGAGACAATGCTATGGTGTCTATAAGTGATGTGTCTTGCCAGCATTGTAGCCCAGTGTCTTGTTGAGAGATGGGGCTGTTAGTCAAGGCCTTGCACTAGGACAATGTTGGTTGATATGATGCTATATAGATACAATTACCAATTTGTTTCTTCTTATGAGATTCTTCAGTTTAAAAGTGACCATGTACCTGTATGAATACCTCCCTAGTTAAGAGGGAGTGTTGGAAAGTGTAACTAGGTTCGGTCTTCATAATGACTATGTAATTAGGAAAGCAAATATAATAAAATATAATTTTGGTAAGGTTTCGTGAATAAGGTTTTATTATAGGTCAATAGACTTCTTCTTGATGTCTATTAGGATTTTGTCTTCTAGTTATAAATGTATTTAAGAGTCATGTATATGAAGAGTCAAGTCAATCTAATATGCCTTAAGACCTTGTCACATAAGCACAACAACCATGGCTCAGAATGATGCTCCATATCAACGTTGAAATACCCCTGTAGACAACCTCCTTGTCAGCCTACAAAACAATGATCAAGTCGGTTCAAAGGTCTATCACACCTATTCATACACAAGTCGGCTTATTACAGGTGGAAACAACTATATATACCCTATATATATTGCACAGAAAAACAGAGAGAGAAATTCAGATTCTTTTGTGATTTTCAGATGGAATTTCAGGGAGATAATTGTGGATCACAGACTCTAGAAATAGAATGATACAACAAGTATAAAATGCAAAGAAAGGAGACATGATATCACATATACATAAGTATATAAAGCTCTGAGATCTGCAGATATGTTACTATATAAAGATGCAGATTGATGACTGTAAAGGTGCAGATATGTGACTGTATAACTATGCAGATAGATGACTGTAAAGGTGCAAGTATGAGACAGTGTCAAGTTGCGAATAGATGAGTGCGTCAAGATGCATAAACAAGACTATGATCAAGTGTAGAGAAGGGCTATATTGAAGTACGAACATTTGACTAAGTTAAGTATGAGAAAGGACTGCATAAACTATGTTAAGTTGTGGACCACTCTTTGAAGGAAAGAAGACAAGTGTACAGTCAGCAAGGTCGAGTGAAGGTACTAAGGAAGACAGTGTATGACACAATGTTGAGATCATAAGTAACGAGCCAAGTAGAGACTGAGATCTCTAGCCTTGGTGCAAAACGGTGCAAGGAGGTGCAAGAAATAAGGATCAACTCAAAGGGTCAATGAAGTAGTGGCAAGGTCTTGAAGGCATACAAGGGTCAAGGGTCTGCGTCATGGTCATGGTCATGGTACTTGTCATCTGAAAGTCTATAAGAAGAATTTCTTGCGGGTTTTCCTCTTCAAGAGGGAGAGGTTTTGGCCCTGGCTCGAAGAGCCTAAATCTGTGTCTCTTGTGTTTTTGATAATTGACTTGATGAAAGATATAATAAGCTAAGAAGAAAAGACATAAGTAAAAGAAGTAAGCTCACAAGTAATTATCAAGTAGAGAATTTGAATTAATCACTGCCCTACCAAATTTTCAACAGAAATCAAGCGTGGATCATCTCTAAAAATTTTGGTTGTCTTGTCTATATTCATATATCAAAGGACAAGAGAAAAAATTTGGATCGATCAGGCATGAAGGGAAGATTTGTTGGCTACAATAATTCTTCTAAGGCCTATAGGATCTACATAAAAGGACGCCGAATAGAAGTCAGTCGAGATGTGATATTTGGAAAAAGTATTACATTCAATAAATCAAAGGATCTCCCTATGGGCTCTGATGATGAAGGACTTCTGGTATTTGAAAAGGAAGTTACTAGGAAAGAAGAAGAATGAAATCATGAAGACGAAGGTCCTAGTGAACCTATACAACTTGTGGCAATTGCTGAGAGTAGGAGGAGACCTAATTGGTTGAAATATACTCTATTAGTTGCAGAGGGACATGGATCGGCTAAAGGCACATTTAGGGAAAGCGAGAAGCCCAAAAGATATTATGGGTATGCATCATATATGACAAAACTAATAGAAGCAAAGCCATCCACCTTTGAAGAGGTTGTCAATCATCAAGAATGGAAAGAGGCTATGGATGAAGAATATCAATCGATAATGAAGAATGGGGTATGGGATATCGTGCCTAGGCCTAAAGACAAGTCTGTGGTAACTTCCAAGTGGCTTTACAAGATAAAGTATGTGGCAGATGGAAGCATTGACAAGTATAAGTCAATATTTGTGGCTAGGGGCTTCTCTTAATAAGAAGGCATTGAATATGAAGAGACATTTGTTCCAACAAAAAAGTATACAACTATATGATTAGTGATCTCTTTGGAAACATCAATGGGATGGAATATTCATCAAATGGATGCAGAGACTGCATTCTTGAATGACACAATTGATGAATAAGTCTATATATAGCAACGCTTGGGATTTGAAGTCAAAGATAGAGAGGCATATGTATGTAGGTTGAAGAAGGCATTATATAGCCTTAAGTAAACTGCTTAGTAGAAGGAATTCCCGATATGTAATCCATGGATATGGATTCCCATGGTCGACTAGGGGTAGGTAGAGGAGTATAGAGGTTTTGCTTCTTGATGTTCAGTTTGGCAACGTCTGTGTTTTTGTGGTCGTCGACAAATTCTTGAAGATGGCCATTATAACGGCCTAAAAGAAGAATATCACATCAGAAGCCACTCCTAAACTCTTCTTTGAACGAGTGTGGGTACACTGTGGGATCCCACAATCTATCATCTCAGATCGGGACATCAGGTTACTCAGTACATTTTGGTCCAGCTTCTGGTCACTGTTGGACATGAAGCTCACCAAGCCCAAAACTTTCCATCCCCAAACTAATGGCCAAACAGAGGTCGTCAACATGATGATCGTACACATTTTGTGCATCTACAACTTAGAATCCACACACATGGGATGAGAGCCTCCCCTATGTACAACATAGCTATAACCGGGCCCTCCACAACTCAACCGACCACAACCCCTTTCAGGTGAGTTTGGGCTTCCAACCACTATTTCCCATTGACATAGCCATGCCATTTGCAGCTACTCAGGACAATCCAGCTCATGTCCAGTTTGAAGATGACAAGGCGAACAACTTCATAGAGTGCATTCAGCACATCCACCAACAGGTTCATGATATATTGGACGGAGCCAATGCTAAGTACAAGAAGGGACATGATCAATATTGGGTACCACACAACTTCCAGGTGGGCGACAAAGTGTGGCTACGTTTGCAAAAGGAGCGCCTCACAGGGCCCCACTGCAAGCTTCGCTCGGTCTGATACGAGCCATACACCATCACCAAAGCTGTAGGGGACAATGCCTTCGAGCTTAGTATTCCACCATTCCTTGGTATGCACCCAATGTTCAATGTGGATCGCCTTCGGCCCTACTTTCCACCTCTACAAGACACCTTTAACATGGCAGAACAACTCACACCAACAGAGTTAAACTCAGAATACATGGAAAAAGCCACAACTGATTGAACCATGGACACATAGATCAAGAACGCCCGCCAACAGAGGATCCAACGATATTGAGTTGTCAAAGCAGGCCAACTCCTTCACCAGGGTAAGTGGCTCACTGGGGACCAAGTTCAATAGAAGTTTTCTCATGTCATGGAGGAACTCAACGAAATGGGGCCCATTGCTTCCTAAGGGGGGAGGAATGATCCATGTGGATATTGGTGGCCACCCGCTTATTCCACTTGGACCACCAACATTGTTTCTTTCAGTTTTTCAGTTTCCTTAATTGTAGCACAATTTACTATTTTTGGCAGTTTTTTCGGGTCCTGAACTTTCGAAGCCGTTTTGAGACCCTATACGACATTTTTTTGGGAAAATCACCTCTAGGTAAATATGAATCTTTGAATTGATATTCACTGTCAATAGTTTTAGTCGTCAAATAGATCTTTCTAACGAGGTATCATGTGCGTCAAACGAAGATCGTATGCCAAAGTTACGACCCTGGGAAATTGATGTACCAATTTGGCCCAATGGGGCCCATAGTTTGGCGTTTCATCTCCTAGGGTTAGGTTTTTGGATGTTTAGGGTTTTCCATTGTTTCTAAAAAATAATAGGCCTTCAAGCCTCATTGTAACAAAATTTAGACGCTGGTAGCCACCACATCTCTTCTCAAAGATAAGATAAGCTACCAACACCCTAGCTAGTTTATTTCCATTTTGTCTGTAAGCATATTTCAGTTTGTGATATTAATGAAATGAAGTCTTATTTCTGCTGCATTTCTGCGTTTATGTGTATTTATGTATTTTGTTGCGTTCCTGCGTAAGTCCGAATCAGTGGTATTAGAGACCCCCAGGGTCTGAAAATTTGAAATGCCAACAAAATGAGAGAACACATAGTAAATAAAACCACACATAATTTTTTTATTAGAAAAAAGAATAACTGTAGAAGCTACATTGTGGTGGAAAATCTGTCCTTTTACAAGATGCGACTTGTTACTTGTAGCATTTTTAAGCTACAATACCATAGGTAAATTCCATGGGTGGGTAAATACCATGGGCGAATGAATACTATGGGTGAATGAATACCATGTGCAGATGTTACTTAAAACACTGTGGGTAGATAAATACCATGGGTGGATGCCATTTACAATACCATGTGTAAATTCCATGTGTGGATACATAACATGGGCGATACATACCATGGGTGAATGAATACCATGGATAAATGTCACTTACAATACCGTGGGCGGATAAATAGCATGGGTGTAGGCCACTTTCCATGCACCAAGGGCATGATATACAATGATGGATGCATACCTACGAAGATTGGGCTTCACGAAGAGTTCTGCTGATTTGAATCTCTACATCAAGGTTGTAAAAGCATTAGTGGAAATTTCAGCCTAAAAGTGGCTTCCTAAGGAAAAATAATAAACTAAGAGTTATAAATTTTAGAGGGAATAGAAGAAAACTACTTTTATTAATTGTATTTTTGGCTTATCTCCTTATACATTTACTTAAATTTCAAGTGTATACACTCGTTGGATGCATAATTAAATTCCATGTCGAATGAATACCCATTATGCATACTTCCAAGAAATCCCCCATTGATAAAAATTGAAGATACATTAAAAAAACATGTTCAACACACATTTTTAATGTATTTTCAATTTTTATTTGTGGATTTTCTCGGAAATATGCATAATAGGTACTCGTTAGATGTGGAATTTAATTCCGCATCGAATGAGTGTCTACTCTTGAAATTTGAGTAAACCTATAAGGAGATTATCTAAAAATATAATTAAAAAAAAAGTAGTTTTTTAAAATTTTCCCTCTAAAATATTTACATGTACCTCTTTTTAAATTTAAAGGATTTTGATTGGTTTACGTATTATGTACGTGAAAATTTCATGGGAACTTTTAGGCTGAAATTTTCTCTAATGATGGGACTTTGATTATTCTTCTGTTTGTGGGTGATCTTCTCGTGACAAGTGTAGAAGGTTGAATGCAAGAATGCAAGAAGCAACTAGCAACAAAATTTGATATGGAGCATCTTGGGTTGATGCACTACTATTTTAGACTATAAATATAGCAGGATAGATGGGTTACCAATTTGAATCTTCTTATGAGATCTCATCAGATTGAGAATGCCCATGTACCATTTATGCATACCTTCCTAGTTAAGAGGGAGTGTTGAAAAATGTGTAACTAGGTTCAACCTTCATAAATATGAAATGTACTTTTGATTCTTGTATTTTGTAAAATGAAAGAAAAAATATAATTGTTATTTTTAAGCACGAGTTTCATGCTCAATATATTTTATATTAGGCCAAGCACCCATTGAGAGCTTCTAGGGTTTTTCCTAGGTCAAAATGTCAAAAGAGTCATTGTCATAAGTTGAAGACCCCATCGAGCACATTGTAAATTGTAAAGAAAATTATTTTTGTCATTAAAAATGTCAAAATACCCTTCAAGACCAAGTCAACATGGTAGCTAAGAAGTCATTAATTTTGAGGAGCCACGTCTACCTTAAGAAGCTTATGTAAAGAAGGGAACTTGACCTTCTTGAGACATATTCATCACTCACTCATTTAAGTGGATGAGAATAACAAGAAGGATAGGAAAGAAGGAAGACAAAGAAAGATTATTTCTGGGCTAATTCTCTCTCACACGTGCGAAGAAGGAAAGATAGGGTTTGTTGCTTCAAGGTCGAAATTATCTATCCGTTAGAGGAGGATCAAAGTTGTTGGAAGAAGGACCTAATAGGTCACCTACTAGCCTTAGACAAGGAATAAAGGCAAGCGAAGTTGCTGGGAGGCCTTGGAAGGCTAGTTTCACTCACACATGTGGATGCAGTAGCAGTTGCTAGGGGCCAAAAATATCAGACCTACAGTAGAGGCTGAAATTTTGAAGCTGGGGTTTGAAGTTGTGTTGCTGGAAGAGATTTGACTGAGTTTTACTTGGACAATGGAAGCACATCATCATGAAAGGTTGGACTTGGTCTTGGAGGGTATTGGTCTTGGTCTAGAGGTCTCGAAATTCGTCAATTGAAGAATCTATAAGAAGAGAAGAGATTTTGTGGGTTTTCCTCTCAAGTGGAGAGGTTTTGCCCCTGGCTTGCAACCTACATTCTTTGTTCTTGTGTACTATTTTTATTCTTGTTTTGGTAGTTGTTTGATGATATATGAACATAATAATAATTGAAGAAGCTAATAAGTAAGAAAAAGTAAAAAGACATCACAAGCAGTTATCATAGAAAGTGGAATCATCTTAACTATTACCCTGTAGATTTTTCAACAAGTAGAACATTTAGATTTGCATGAGAAGTTTTTTTTCACCTTAGAGTAAAAGGAGGTAATTTTGAGTAGCCATCATCATAGGAAGAGAAGGAGATGATATAACTTTCCCATATTAAGATCCAAGTCTAAAAGACCATGGTAGAGGCTTTATTTTATTTCGATTCATAGACTAACCTCATAACAACTAATTTGATTAGTAACCTTGTGTTGGAAGTTCATGATCATCCTAAGCCCATATCAATTGGGATGGGTAAACAAGGATGTAGAGGTCAAGGTCTCAAAATAGTGCAATATGAAATTTTCTATAAGTGCAGATTTTATTGATTAAGTGGAGTTATATGTGGAGATAAAACCACTACTAATTGATCAAATATGGGAAGTCGTTCATCATCAATGAACACTAGGGAATTAAATATATCTCTGGTACATGTTAACTAAGCTACGAGTTGATACATTCTAGTAAGTAGTCTTAAGAGAGAATTAGTTTAGTGATGAATTGGTAAGAATAGAGACATCCTTGGCGTGATCTATTAAAGAGCATAAGCAAAAAATGGAGTTGTTGCAGGGATACAAAGGAGTGTTCCAGGAACCTAAAGGGTTGCCAACTAAGAGGGAAGTGGAGCATTAAATATAATTGTTGCTTGACTCTTTATTACCAAATATTAGGCTATATAGATAGTACGTTCTGGAAGCAAACAAAGTGAAGAAACAATTGCAACACTTATTGGAGCAAGGACTAATTCAACCAAGCAATTAACCTCGCGGGACACCTATCAATGCAATACCTAATAGGGATGTTATTTTATGAATGTATATTGACTATAGAGTCTTCATTTATGCTATTAATGAATGATGTATTGTGTCCCTATTTAGATTAATTTGTAATAATGTATTCAAATGAGATATTTGTTTATAGCTCTGCTTGGGAAGAACACAACTCACATCTAAAGTAGGGGTTAAGAGACACTGAAAAAGTATCAACTATTGAATAACCTTAATAAATGTGTGTTTGACTAGCAATCATTGGTGTATTTGGGGTACATGATTAGTGGATGGGAACTTGAGATAGATCATGCAAATATGGAGGCTACCCTCAAGTGGCCAATTCCTATAATATCATTGAAGTTGCAAGCTTTGTTGGGGTGATGTAGTACCTATCAAAGTTCATAATATCCTTTTTAGTTGTAGCTTGACCATTCCATGCCATTATAGCTAGTGGCAAGATTTTCTAGCAGGGAAAGAATCAATAGAAGGCTTTCCATGAGTGGAAATAGATGATTAATCAAACACCAATCCTTGCATTCCCTAACTTGTAGAAGCCCTTTGAATTGGAGAATGGATACAAGTGGATGCACTATGGGAACAACCTTTATGAAAGGAGGTGAGCCAATGTACTATCATCCTAAGATTTTTCATGGGGGAGTCTTGAATTACCCTACCAATGATAATGAACTCTATACTCTGGTTGAAGAAATTAAGAAGTGGAACCATTCCTTGCTGGGCAAGGAAACCATTATTCACATTGATCGCCAATCACTACAATATTTGTAGGCCCCTTATAAGCTTAAACAAACTAGACAGAACAAGTAGATGGGGTTTTTGTAACAATTTCATTTACTCATCATATATAAGTAGGTAAACATTAATAAGTTGGAAAACATGCTTTTGTGGGCAACCACATCCAAGATTACGGTTTTGGAAACTCTTATGCACATGGCACCTTTTACCCATGATGCATATAAAGAGGCATACAAAGAAGATAAGGAATTTAACAAGGTGTTTTAGGTGCTATGGGGCCAAATTTGTGCAAAGGAAGGGGCCAATAGTGTTGACTATCATATCTGGAATGGGTTACTCTACATGTTAGACAAGCTCTTTGTCCCTAAATGTGAAAGATTACAACTTATCAGAGAAGCTCACATCATCAACATTGCAAGACATTTTGGTGTTGGGAAGACACTTTCCAACTTAAAAAGGTATGTGTATTGGCCTACAATGCAAGATGCATGTTGATATATAAGAGGATGAATACTTTTTTGTACCAACAAGCCTAGTAATAGAAATCAAGGTTTATACCATCCCTACCTATAAGAAATTGACTTTGGGAAGGGACATGATTATCTATTTGTGATGTTTGTGAGGTTCAACAAGATGTCCATTATTATGCCTTTTATAAAGACCATCTATGTACAAGAAACAACAAACATGTTATTTGAACAAGTTTGGATGCAGTTTGGCATATGAAGGAACAACATCTTAGATGGGAATACCAAATTTCTGAGTGCCATTTGGACTACACTTTGAGAAAATATGGAACACCAAGTTGAAGAGATATACAACATTCCATCCATATACAAATGGAAAGATGGAAGTAATCAACAAGATGTTGGTTTGACTTTTTAGGGGCGACAATCATAAACACCCAATGGTTTGGGATGAAAAATTGATTGATATTCAACCCTCTTATAATGGACTAGTCCATACTTCTATTAGTAAGACCCATTTCCAAACTTGCTTTGGTTTTTTGATGCCTTTTGTCTTCGATGTTGTATATGGACAAGGAGGAGTGAGGGAAAAGATCACAAGCAATGAAAGGCTTGAAATTTGTGGAAAAATATTAGGTATATCCATTTGCAAGTATAAGAGACACTAAAGAAGTCATAGGAAAAGTACAAGGCTTGACGTGATTACAATAGACCTGAGATAACATTCAAAAGAAGAAAGAGTTTGGTTGCAACATAACAAAAAAATGCTACAAGGTCTTGGTAAAAAGATCAACGCCTTGTGGTATGGTTCTTTTGAAACATTGGAAAAGGTGGGTGATAATGCCCACAGAACCAGCCTAGCCCCATACATGCGCATTTACTTAGTAGTGTATGTGGAAAAAATAAAACTCTATGAGATTTCCATGTTGGATCAAGAAGCCAAGCACGCCCTACCCACCACAGAGGACTCAGTGCCAAACTTAGCAAAGTTGGTGAATAATTCAATGTTATGAAATAAGTTTATACCTATCATATAGGGGCAACATGACCTTTGGCAGAGTAGGTTGAAATGGCAACTTCCAGGAAATGCAAAATGGTACTTCAGGGCCAACATGACCTTTGGCAAAGCGGGTTGGACAAATTTCAGGGAAGGAAAGATGATACTTCAAGGAGATGGAGGAGGAAAAATTTTGTAACCTCATTCAGTGAAACTTTTTTGGGATCAAAAGTATCCCTAAATGGGAGGTATGATATGTAGTGGATCATTATATAGTTTGACATCTACCTAAATACTTTTTGGGGGGGAAAATAGAGGAATTGGCTTGGAGTGCCCGTTTTAGTGGTAGTCTTAGTTTGAATATTTGGGGTCCAAAACCTTCTGGAGCCATTTTGAGGCTTCAAACCTCAGGTCAAAAATCTATGATCATTGCTCCTAGAATCTTGAGACTTTTCTACATAGGAACATTTCAAATGTTGTGAAAACCACCTTAATTAGAGTTTGTATGCATATGTTATGCCTCTTAAAAGTTGACCGACCTTATTTGTCACCATGGTACCAAGTGGATGGCATATTCCCCCCCATCACTCATATGTTGGGCTAGTCATATGTGGATTCTGAAGAAGATTGTAAAAGGTCCAAATTAGTAGTAGTAATTGAGGGTTGAGGTATGAAAAAACCTAACCTTATATGGTTATTGGACTATGTTAACCACTTGGTTGCTAGGAGGAGGGGGGGTTTAATACTTTTCTATTTGTTCCATATTTGAGCATAACATCTAGGAGTGGGATTTGAGAACATAGTAGGGGAAGAGGAAGATTTGTGGCAACTATTCATACCACACTATTATAGGCAACTTCATAGTTGTTGATTTTTCAAGTGCAATGTAGACCCGTTCTTTTTTTGAACACCGATGATTACTTTTGATGCTTATATGTGTTCTTTTATCATTTAAAACTTCTTCATCAAGTAATTATACTTAAGAAATTCAACCATTAACGATAGAAGGGAAGAAGAGATCACAATGCACAAGAACAAGACAAAAGTTTACCCTGGGAAAACCCACTAGGGGTAAAAATCAATGTTCCACTGAGTTTCTAGGACAGGGAAGCACAGAAGCAACGATACACACAAGGGGGACATATATAAGCAACCCCAAAATTTAGCGAAATTTCGGGGAAACAAGGGGATGTCACAATCATAAAAATAAAAAATGATTAAAAATTCAATATATAAAAACACAAATAAAATTCTAACATTATGTCAATAACTGAATTGTAAATCTTAATAATTATTAAATATACATCTAAAGACTAAATATGATTATCATTTCATATTAGATTATTATCATTTGTGAATTGTAATTTGATGTTTCCGCAATGTAAATCTAGAAGTAAATTACTAAATTGAATCCATCATTTGACATTATACAATGTTCCATCTAAATTCATCATTGGGCATGATGCAAGGTACATCTAAATTATTGACAATTGGAATTATGTAATGCACATAAAAAACGATGGAAAGTAAATTCATCACATGACAATGACAATTACATTATGTTGAAGTCTAAAATAGCCATATAATACTAAACTAAAATGAAACATAGAAAGCAGTGAAATCCAAAATAACAATCTAAATACTAATAGTGACTGAATTAGTGAATTGAAGTACCATTGTTTAACATTGATGATTGAACAATAACATGAAATTTAAAATAAAAATAAAAATACTAACATAGAAATTGTAATTCAGACCACAATATACCACAAAATTATTTATTTTTAAAATATAAACACAAAAACTAATTAAAAAATACTAACACGAAAATTAACTCCGAATTGTGGTGGCTGAGTGGCTCCAAAAGTTTGGACAACAACTTGGGACGATAGCTCCAGGTGATAAATCACATTCCAAGTGTTAAATCGAACTTCGGATGACAACTTGGGACGACAACTCAAATGATAAATCACACTTGGGATGAAAGCTCGGGACAACAACTTGGGAACAGAACTCCAAATGTCGCAACCCCCGATCGATGGTAAACCATAATCATAAGTTCAACAAATTGTAGATGGAATCGAGCAAAGGCAGAAGGAAAAACTTCGATGGCTAAGTAAAATGTCGAGTGACAGAATGAAAAGCTCGGGTGACAAGGTAAAACTAAAATGATAAATCGTGTAGGGTTAACTTTAAGTTTTAATTTATGGTTCATTTTTAACTTTGTTTTAATTAATTAATTTAATTTAATTTATATTTAATTTATATTTTAATTTGTAATTTTTTTTATTGTTTTTGGTTTTTAAGTGTCATTAGCAAAAAAAATTGGCATGTGTTCCCCTTGTGTCCCCCCGCCCCCCAGAAGAGGGACGTGTTTCGTCACTCGAAAAATGCCCCCCAGAGTTTCCCCGAGTTTCCCCAAAAAAAAAGGGATGTGGGGAAATGTTTCCCCAAGCGTTTCCCTGTCCCGGGAGTGTGGGGGAGCGAGGAAGAAAATCCCCCACCTTGGGAGACACGTCCTTGTGGAACACCGATAAAAACTGAACAATTTTTTCCTTGGAGAATTAAATTCAACAAGAGATATCGAAGTTAAAGCTATGGATAAATTGACCAACAAGAGCATCCACCAAGAAACCAAGTCAACCTTGATTGCAACCACAAAGATAGAACATGCTGCCCTTGTTGCACAAAGATAACCAACAGAAGTCCAACCCATTTATCAAATATATGTACCACAAACCTTGAACCCTCTTTCACAAGTACGAATCACAGAGTTTCGACTCTCTACCTCGGGAAGCAGGCTCTTGGCCTTCTTTCACATAATTATATCACAGGACTTTCGTCCTTCTAGCACAGGGATAGGCACAAAATTTCAGCCTCTTGGTTCCTTAGCAATTCAACCTCTTAGTATAGAGACAAGACACAAAGATACAACCTCTTTCATATATATGATTTGGCCTTCTTAATCCACATAAGTTTGGCTTCTTTGCACAGAGAAATACTATAGGAAAGCTCAACCCTTCCAAGATATATGCAACATAGAAATTTAATGCTTCAACTTGCCTTCAATATCCCGCATTTTCTCGTTGACCTTCTTTGTATGGTTAGAGATATTCTTGCTTTATGCTCAGAGCGAGTTATTCTTGGAGAGGAGGATGAATGACTTCAATATATAGTGAATCCAAGGGTAAAATTGGTGCCAACAATAGCTATTTCGACTTGTAGGATAGAGGAATGACATGGACAATTGGGGCTCCAAATAAAATTTAAATTTGACCTTTAATAAATAAAAATAATTTGAATTTACAAATGAACATGAATATCATGCTTTAAAATTACATCAATGATACATATATTAATATGAAGATTGACCATAGCTACAAATTTTGACAATAATGAGTGCCCCTTTATTTGTATTTGCATTTTCATAACGAAAGAATAGGGAGCAGAGCATAGGCTTCACCTTCTAGTGGAGTTTTCTCTTGTTTTCAAGTTTCCCAAGATACATCCTATGTTCATTTGTGTGGATGGTATGTTCTTTCTCTTCCATTTTCATATTTAATTTATTTTCATAAATTTGAGCAAGAAGTTAGTGATAATAAATATGAGATCAAAGGAAATAAACCAATATAATAAAAGATTTGAGCATGATACAAAATTTATTGTGACAAACCATCCTGGTGAAATATCCACGACAATTTATAGATTAGAGGATCATCTCATTCTTATCATTCTTTATTTCTATGGTTTTCATGTAGAGATCCATAACTTGTAGATAATAATTCTCTTTCACTATCCTTGTGTCGTTGCACACCCTTAAAGAGATGGATTAAGATGCAAATTTGTGATTTTTACACACAAGTGTAGAAGAGATTGGACATAAGAATGATAAAGAATGGAATTATCAATTTTTAAGTTGTGATACAACATCTCATTACATAGTAGGAGAAGAGGAGTATGTTATATAATTCCCAGATATTTAACCATTTATTAGCTACATTAAATACCTTATTATTAAATTACTTTATTACTAAGCCAAGTCCTAGTTTTTAAGGTTCTAATTATGACTATTATTTATAACGCCTTCCCATAATGGTCATATTATATGCTTGTTCCAATGCAAGAAAAAAAAGCATTGCATTTGTAATATGTTTTTAGGATAGTCCAAAATTACGTCTTCAATCAGCATTTGGAAGTGCACTATGCCCAACAAATTTGATGAATTATGCATTATATCAATCCATATGATTGACCATTAGTTGATTAGAGCGATTAGAGCTAATAAATAGTCAAACTATCCACCAATGACCTAGATTAGCTTGTTAATCAGACTCACCTCCACATCTTGGTAATCCAACATATCAAAATTTTAAATTTGCGTCTTTGAGGAATAATCATTTAGTTTTACTGCTTCATTTGCACCCTCCTTTAGGGTCGTATTCTCATGAATTACAACAAATAATGCATAATATAACAATCATTTTCCTTTGCTTCTTTGTTGATTTAAACTTGTTTCAACATCAACATCCAGGGTTTCATTTCTCAAGATCTATGATACCTAATACCTTTTTGACCTTGGTATCATCGCTGAGTTTTTAATCATTACAATTATCTTTTTACAAAGCCAATCTCACATTCTCATAATTTATCAACTAGAATAAGGCCCTTCTTCCTCACCCATAACAACCATACTTGATTTATTCTTTTCAGCAACAAACACTTATTAAATTTATGTTGAAGTGTGTTGTATGCTTTAGTGTAATAACAAATGAATGTAGATTTTTATCCAAGCAAAGAATATGGAAAACAACTTTAATTGTTACCTTCTCACTTCTTAGATGAAGTTGGCCATTTCCATTTTATCCTCTTCTTTGCCACTCAACATAAGAGAATCATATTGTAATTCATCCTTCTACAAAGTCAACAAATTAGATTGTAATTCAACCTCCTACAAAGCCAATTTATTAATTAATATTATTAGTAAAATATATCTAATTCAAAATGATTTATAGTTTCCTAGATTTTTATCAAAGGATATTGAAAAGATTCAAACTTCTCCATTTTAGGGAGGAAGGGTAGATCATTTTTTTTTGAAGTTTTGTGCATGCTTTGTGAACCCCCCCACATGGTAAATCATTTAGTGGCATCTTGAACTTTGGGGAGAATTTCATTCATTATTGAGAGCCTGATTATTATCACAATCTCTTGTGTCATCACATCATGTGTCACTTGGGAATCCACGTTAATTTTACTCCATGCTTCCTTTCACAACACATGTCTATGCAAACATCTAATCTAGTAATTGTAAAAATCCTTTGTTTCCATGAATTGAAATTATGTTTATTAGAGTTTTGGTCTCCTTCCAAAATTATATGGAACAAATTGACCATTTTAAGGGTTTTAAATAGACCAAATTGCTTCTATCAACACACAATCACTTCTACAATATTTTTTATCTCAAGATCATGCTATGCGTGGGAGAAAATATCTCTTTTGAAAGAATTAACAAAAAAATATCTTCTACCAATTTCAATGTAGATACTTGCATGTAAGAGTATTAATAAACACATAGTTTTTGTGGATTTTCACGCATCCTAAAACCACCTTTCAATTCCTTGGAATTTTTCCTCTCTCCTCCCCCATCATTGCACCCTCTTGTTTGTAAGCACTTGTCGCAAATACCAATTATAATTTATCCCAAGGATGATTTCTCTTTTAAATCTCTTGTGACAATTCCCTATGGTGGGTAATATTTTTGTCTTTGTAATTGGATGGGTGTGGTATTTGTGATTTGTCCATCTTTTCCCACCCATGGTGTAATATATGGATGACCCACTATTAATCAAAGTAAATGACAATGTTTTACATAGGTAATCTCTTTATCACCTAGACGACTACACCTCACAATGAAATTATGATGATGCTTTGGTTTTTAATATGTTGGTTTTTACGAATTTGAGGTAGAGACTTCCTTTCTTTGGTCAATACCCTCTTTGATGTGCTGGTGAGTGCCCTTTATTCTCGACTCTCTTCTTTGACACATGCATCACCTGCGTCTACACAAGGTGACATCCCTTAGGGATCAACCATCAATTTCATATCAACCCAAGGGTGCTTCTCTAACCAATATCATTATGACCTTTTATAGGGTTTGGTCCACCCCACTTTTTGACTCCCTCAACGACTATCCTAGATTGATGGTGTCATAAGAAGGCTCTTCACATGAAACATAATCCTACAAAACCTCTACATAGATCATGATTAGTAAGTGAGCTCCTATAAGTAATACTTCATGTTGGGATTTTTTCTCACCTTGATATTGTACCCTTCTCTTTCACATAAATAGCATAAAACATACACTTCCCTAATGGTTAAGAGCATGTGTTTCCTTTAAGGAGACCATAGGTTGAAATTTAGAGGGGGCTAAGGGATGTATACCCGCGTAGACATAAGTAGTTAAATTGTTGTGTTGAGGCAATCCATTTTTCTACAAGCAAGCGAGTCTCATACAACAATTTAACGTTTGGGTAGCTCATGCCCTTGAATTAAAATATTATTATTATTATACAAAAAAGAAACTTATCTTTGGAATATTTGTTCTTACTTTTATCTAACTATATCTTAACACCTTTAATCACTATGGTCCTTTGGCTCTTTCACCTACTTAGACTAACTATATCTTAACACCTTTAATCACTATGGTCCTTTGGCTCTTAGGCTCACATTGACTTCGATACCATGTAAGTTTTACACACAAAAATAAAATATTAATACATATAAAATGACAATGACAGAAAATATTACTTCATTGTTAATTGTCACATTTTTTTTAACATAATATGAAAGTAAATCATATAATTCTAAAATATTTAACCTTTTAAATATTACATTAAATAATTTAAAATTACATCACTTTAAATATTGTATTAAATAACTCAATATTACATCACTTTATTATTTACTTTAAATTTAGTATTCCATCACTTTATCATTGATTCTTTATTAACCATTACATTAACTAACTTAAATATCATCACTTTATCATTTACAATTATTATCTTTAACTCTTTATTAACCATTACATTAACTAACCTAAATATCATCACTTTATCATTTACTTTTTATTATCTTTAACTCCTTAATAAATACATTAACTAACCTAAAATTTTTATTATCATTCACTCTTTATTAAGAATTACATTAGTTAACCTAACTTAAGTACCATTTTATCGTTTACTTTTTATTAGATTTAAGTTATAATTACAAAATGTAAAATGTGAAAAAATAAATTTAAGTTATAATTAAAAATTCAATTCTGACCATCATATCTAACCAGATCAAAGTGATATATTAGTATATATACAATGATCGATTGCTTCATTGTAGGGCAATATTTGATTAACATAATAAGAGGAGAGTACCACTTTAATACATGTAAAATGGATCAAAGTGGAACATTATATGTACAGTTGAATTAGAATTATATACATTTTGGTATTTAGGTGTTTGTAACTGTTTTTTTTTCTGGCTCACGGATCTATAGATTTATGAACACTACAGACCTATATATTCATGAACACTACGTTCATGGAATATTTGTATCAGATAAATCTATTCGAAGGGATCACTTTTTGCTAGCTCAACCATGTAGCTATCCGAAGGGATCACTTCTTGCTAGCTCAACCATGGAGCTTGACCTCATGACCTCTCAATAACAAAGGTGCTTTAATGATGATCACCCTACCAATTGAGCTAACCATCGGGGCTAAGTGTAAATAACTATTAACAATATACACATAAATTTAGAATGAAGTTGACACTTGCCATGCACACACACACTTGTAACTACCATACAACTAGGATCAAGTACTTTGAGGAGAAAACTCTTTTAACATTAAAAACTTGAAATAAGATTTAAAATGTATAATGAACACCATGTTCATGAATTAGTATGGAAAAATAACTATATATAAGTGCATATTAACATGATACTTGAACATTTAAATTAAAAAAAAAAATATTATATCATTTAAAAAATGTTAGAGGATTGTTACATTGTTATGACCAAAAGTCAATGCAATCAAAACCAACATAGCATATTTTTTTTAATAAAATCTTATTTCATTGATTTGAAATTAAAGTCACATTAAAATCCATATTTATACTAATATATTAACAATAAATTTCATATCTCTCACACACACACACACACACACACACACACACACACACACATATTACCATTCACTCTTTATTAAAAAAATATATTTTTAATTGTCATTTCATATCATATGAATAATGCTATATTAAAAGAACTTTATTGCTATGATATTTATTAATTCACAAAATAGCATACAAATGATGTATGAGCATAAAATAATTACTAATAAGGTTTTTAATTAATATTGGAAACTTGGTTATTTAAGAGGTTTTTAATTAATATTGGAAATTTGGTTTTTTTATTTCTTAAATGAAAAAAAGATAGCATGACAATGACATTTGTATAAGAATCTATTTAAGTAAGTCTTGAGGTTTAACTTAATTGACCCAGTCTCTATTATTAAAGCATTTTTGCTATTAAGAAATCATGAATTCATTTTTCATCTTTAAAATAAATCTACTTAATACAAATATCCTATAAACATTAAAAATCTATTTAACTATAAATTATTTATGAATATAACAGAATTACCAAAATAATATATATATATATATATATATATAATTAAAAAATATTAATAATATAGTGTACAGTTTATAATCATTTAGAAGGCCGATGTATTCGAACAACATTTTCCAAAAAAAAAAAGCGAGATAAATTACAAATTTTTGAATAGAGTGGTATTTTTTAATTTGGTTTATTTTTAATTGAATTCAAAATCATATAAATTTATAAAATCATCAATAAAATTTTATATCTAATAAATTAAAAGAGAAGAATAAAATTAAGACTTATTAATATTTTAGATTATAATTTATAATTAAAATATTAAAAATGATTAATAAATAAATTAAAATATATTTATTCACATTTAACCAAAAAATAATAAATAATATAATTTATATGTATTATTTATTCTTTTTTAAATCAATAACACATATATAGTTAAAAGATTCATTCAATTAAATAAATGATTAAAGGTTGCATTGATGAGAACAAATAACAATGATCACATCATCTAAATCAACTAGTAAACCACCACTTTAAAATATATATGTATTTTGAGAATTTCTTTGCAATTTTTAAGGAAATATTGAATTACTTATTAAAATCTTGAGCAATAATTTAAATGTCGTGTAGAAACATAAAAGAGTTCCTATCAAGATCACTCTTAAAATATTGAAAAATATTTCTTTTATACTCTTTGGTAGTAATTGATTACCTTGGATGTCTATCTAAAGAGACTTTGTTTGACTAATTCGTCTAATTTGAATACATGTGGAGTGGCCCTCCCAGGTAAATGACGCCAATAGCATATCTCTCCATTTAAATTTTCAAATTTTAAGGTGAGTAGGAAACCTACATGCCACATGACTATACCAAAATATTTCCTAAGATTGATTTGTATTTATTTGAAGGTTGTGATTGTCAATTGTTACAATTTTTAACTATTACAATTCTTAACGAGTGTCTTGTAAGTAAGTGGTCAGTCTTATTTCTTAGGCAATAAAAAAAATTAAAATTAAATGTAGTAAGAAGATCTTCCTTTTCTTTGCTAATAGGGTCATCTGGCGTTTTGGAAATGGTTTAAAAATTTCTTTAGTCTTTGGTCGTATTTATGGTATGGGTGACAAATCCATACTCATCATGCGAATTGTTCACAAACTCTCACATCGAGGGATCTTTCATTTTTTTCAAATTATACAGCATTGGGCTCATGGGGCCCCCATTATAAAGTCGGCTGACTCACTGGGACTTACTAGCAGGGATGCGGAGGATTGGAGTTTATATATCCAAAACATTAGAGCGGCGGGGTTATGTTACAGCTGCGAGGGGGATGTGATTTCATGGGAGGGTATAATTAAGAAGGGGGCTGTAAATGTTCATGATACATATCTCCACTTAATTTCTCTATCGGCGGCGGAGGGGATTTCTAAGGATTTTTGGCCTTTCTGGAAAAAAAAAATTTCCCCCAAGATACTCTTTTTTAGATGGTTGGTATGGGGGAATAGGATCCTCACATGGGATTCCCTTACGCGAAGGTTTTTCAGGGGCCGGGATGTTGTGTTCTATGTTATAATGCAGTTGAAACAATAATGCACCTTTTCTTTACATGCCCAGTGGTGCTACAGATATGGAGGCTTTTCAGTCAGCATATTATTGATCCATCATGGAATCTTGGGGATTTCATGGAGACAATGCGAAGGTGGGACAGTACCAGAGAGAAATTTCAAGCTCTTCCCTTTTTTCTTATTTGGGAAGTATGGTTGGCACGAAACAGGAGGATTTTTAAGGGCAATGTTTTCTCCCACACACATGTTCATGCTGCTATTATGAAATGGATTGATTTTAGAGTGCCTGTGGCGGTCGGTGTTGTTGATGGATCTCACAGGAATAGGCCTCATCCTATTGCACTCCCTGCGATATTTTTTGACGGAGCATGCCAGGAGGGGATGATGGGATGCGAGGCATGGATTAAGATCTCCATGACGGAAAGAATACAAATATGCTGGAATGGGGGTCATGGAAACAACATCCTTGCGGAACTCATGGCTCTATGGGGTGGTTTACTTGCTGGCTACAACATTGGATTTAAGGAGGCTTTTAGTTATGGTGACTAGCGCATTGAAGCTGTGGCTGGCAGGTTTGTTCTATCCCAACCTGCTTCCCAGGGCTGGTTGATGAGGACACAACGATTATAGGGGAAAATGGACATGCCAGCTATGACACACATATACAAAGAGATGAACACTAGGGCGGATGGTTTATCAAAGAGGGGGATTGGTATGGACTTCGGCATCATGCAGGTTCAACATTATAGAAGTGGCCAATGCATCTGGACAAATGATATTCCTATTCCCTAACATATAGGGACATACATGCTTGATGGTTGGTTGGTGGTATGGACGGCATCTACACAGGCGAGGCTGCTATCATGTTTTTATATGCAGGTTATAAACAAGATCGAGGTTGCTATTGTGTTTTATGTGCAAGTTGTAAACGACGGGTACAGGCGAGCTTGGTTTTTTTTTGTTTTTGATACATGGATGAAATGATATCGAATTTGTGGATATGTTGTTAGGCTACTTGTCTGGAAATTTTGTTTATATTTACTAAGCTAAATCCATGTCTCATCTGGATGATAACTTTTGTTATGGCTGATGTTTTTGATATCTGAATTGGTCATAGTCTATGCTATGGTTTATCCATATATTTGGTATTCAGATCTTCTATCTAGAAATGTACCCTGAACCATATACTGTTTTATATGAATATAGACAACATTTTTTCTTCTTCTAAAATATGTCTAATGTTAAATTTAAATTAATTTAAATTTAATAATAAACATATATTGCCCCCACTGTATTTAATTTTTTTGTTGCCGAGAAAATATGTACCGCCCGCCGTTATAAGTGATACACGATCAAATCTTGAAAGTCCATGGAATCGCAGGGTGACTAGGAAGACTTAAAGCCACTTTAGTATATATCGAGAAATTTTTGTGCAATGGAAATTCTGAAGATTATTTTGTATGCATGTCAAGCTGGGAGTTGTAAATTAAATTGTTGGTTTTTATTCTTATTACGTTATGATTATTTTTCACAAAATAAATAAATTTTCATGGAAAGTCAAAATTCCAAAAAGAATGATATTTATTGAAATATTTAATAAAAAAAAATTCAGTAAATAATTAATAACTTATTTTAAACTTATATTATTTAATTATAATGTTACAGATTTTTTTTTTTGAACAAATGAGTGCGATGGCCAATAGTGATAGGTGATTCACAGTTACCATAAGAGATCGTCCAATCTTTACTTTTCTATACTTTGTCAGTCGTGGAAGATAAATTCATATAATAGAGTTGTACTATGTTTTCTCTAATTTCTTTAGATATAGAGGGGACATACAAGCAAACGAGAGGGTCTACTTAAGTGAAGAGACATTATGCGAAAAGGAAGAGGGGCATATCAAGGATCACTCCATATATTTGAATGAGTTTCATTAAGGAGTAACTCCATCTATTTTAATGAGTTTTATTAAGGAGTAATTTCATTTATATAAAACATGCCTTTTAATGCAAAATGATAGGAAGGAAAATAAACTTAGTTGTTAGCTACTTATTCCAGCAAAGTTATGAGTGGTATGATGGTGGAGACAATTCTACATTTAAGATGAATTAGTGTTTTGGTGTTTAATTTAGGAAACGAAAGATGAATAGGATATGGTTCACTTGCAAGGGAAGAGCTTGATTTCTCAATTAGTTCTATGCATTGCACTTTTGGGCATCTCTTATAACAATGTGCATAGTTTAATGACACACTATCTTTCTAAATTGTCATTAAATTTCTTGCAACCTAAAAGCTTGTAAAAAGACGAATAATGTGAGAAAGATGTGGAAAATACAAATAACAATATTACCAACTCAATGCAAATTTTATTGAGTTCTCGTTTTTTAGGGATTGCAAGAAATCATGATTTTTATGTTGATTTTGAAAAATGATGCAATATCACCCTTTTTTTGTGGGAATTTTTTTACACTTTAAATCTTCTTTTTAATGTGGTTCATGGAAACTGAGTGTCTTTTACACCCACAAGAAAATCCAGGTAGATCAACCCGAAGGTATCTACTCGCCGACCAAACTAGCTAGGTCTAACCCCATGGGCGTCGAGGAGATTTGACCCCGTGACCTCCCAATAGGCAAGGTACTTAGCAACAAGAACTCGACCAATAGGCTAGGTACTTTGCAAAAAGAACTCTTCACTGAAATCAATGCATTTAATGCAAGTAATCAAATAAGATCAGAAATCAACACTACACTTAAATCTAGATGCAAGTAATCAAATAGGAATAGAAACCAACATCTACACTGAAATCAATGCATATAGTGCAAACAATCAATAAGGTTAGAAATCACCATCTACACTGAAATAAATGCATTTAGTGTAAACAATCAAATAGGATTATAAATCACCCATTTTTTTGGGAATTTCTTTGACACTTTAAATCTTCTTTTTAATGTGCTTCACAAAAACTGAATGTCTGCTACACGCACGTGATAATCCAGGTAGATCAACCCAAAGAGATCTACTTTCCGACCAAACTAGCAAGGCCTAATCCCATGCGTGTCAAGGAGATTTGACTATGTGACCTCGCAATAGGCAAGGTACTTAGCAACAAGAACTCAACCAATTGAGCTATCTCTTGGGGCTTAACACTTTAAATCTTCTAATCTATGAAGTATTGCGATTTGTTTTTTCAAATGTTGACTTTTAAAGAGTTTTAAAAATTTGTCTATTTTATTTATTCATTTAAGAGTTTTTCAAGTTTGCTTACCTCCTCTTTTTTATTTACAAACATTTTTCAAGTTTTCCTACTTAAAAAAAGAAAAATGGGTTTTTTAACCATTTTTCAAGTTTACATATTTTTTTATTTTATTGTGTTTTAATTTTTAGATCAAAATTACGAATTAATTGACAATATGACCTTGATACGTGGTACCCTTGAAGATAAAAAAAACATAAACATGACTGTAAATGTGCTAGTAATATTACATTTTTTTTTCATTAATTGATTTTTCTAATAATTAACATTAAAAAATTAAATTGAGAAAAAGTTATAAGTATTTTTATTTGGGTGAAAATCAATTAAAAAAAAACTCATAAAAACAACTTTTGAATAATTTTTAATAACATTTTTTTTAATAAAACCAACTCTTTAAATCAAAATAAACATTTAAAATTAGCCCACATGATGTAGTACATGGATCATCCCCTTGATAGCAAGGACTTTGGTCCCTATAGATTTAGGATTCAAGTCTTAGTGAGTCATAAAAAAATCAAATATGTATTAGCCTAAAAAAGGAGTAACTCCATCTATTTGAATGAGTTTCATCAAGGAGTAACTCCACCTATACAAAACATGCTTCTTTATGCAAAATGATAGGAAGGAAAATAAACTGTAGTTGTTGCTACTTATTCTAGCAAAGTTATGAGTGGTCTGATGGTGGAGACGATTTTATGTTTAGGATGAATTAGTGTTTTGGTGTTTAATTTAGGAAACGAAAGATGCATAGGACACGGTTCACTTGCAAGGGAAGAACTTGACTTCTCAATTAGCTCTATGCATTGCACTTCTGGGCATCTCTTATAACAATGTGCATAGTTTAATGACATATTATCTTACTAAATTGTCAATACATTTTTTGCAACCTAAAAGCTTGCAAAAAGATGAGCAATGTGAGAAAGATGTGGAAAATAAAAATAAAAATATTACCAACTTAACAAAATTTTTATTGAGTTCTCGTTTTTTTAGGGGTTGCAAGAAATCGTGATTTTTATGCTAATTTTGAAAAGTGATGCAATATCACATTTTTTTGTGGGATTTTTTTTGACACTTTAAATCTTCTTTTTAATGTGGTTCATGGAAACTGAGTGTCTTCTACACCCACGGGAAAATCCAGGTAGATCACGACCAAAATAGGTAGGCCTAACCCCAGGGGCGTCGAGGAGATTTGACATAGTGACCTCCCAATAGGCAAGGTACTTAGCAACAAGAAATTGACCAATAGGCAAGGTACTTAGCAACAAGAACTCTACACTGAAATAAATGCATCTAATGCAAGTAATCAAATAGGATGAGAAATCAACATCTACACTTAAATCAATGCATCTAGTGCAAGTAAGTAAATATGATTAGAAACCAACATCTACATTGGAATCAATGCATCTAGTGCAAACAATCAAATAGGATTAGAAATCACCATTTACACTGAAATCAATGCATTTAGTGCAAGCAATCAAATAGGATTAGAAATCACCCATTTTCTTGGGAATTTCTTTGACATTTTAAATCTTCTTTTTAATGTGGTTCATAGAAACTGAGTGTCTGCTACACACACGTGAAAATCCAAGTAGATCAACCCAAAGGGATCTACTCGCCGACCAAACTAGCAAGGCCTAACCCCATGTGTGTCAAGGAGATTTGACTGTGTGACCTCCCAATAGGCAAGGTACTTAACAACAAGAACTCGACCAATTAAGCTATCCCTTGGGGCTTAACACTTTAAATTTTCTAATCTATGAAGTATTGCCATTTTTTTTTTCAAATGTTGATTTTTAAAGTGTTTTAAAAAATTGTCTATTTTTATTTATTCATTTAAGAGTTTTTCAAATTTGTTTACCTCCTCTTTTTTATTTACAAATATTGATATTTAAACTATTTTTCAAATTTACTTACCTTAATTTTTTTTTTTTGAGTTTTTAACCATTTTTCAAATTTACAAATTTTTTATTTTATCATGTTTCAATTTTCAAATCAAAATTACGAATTAATTGACAATATGTTCTTGATCACCGATACCGTTGAAAACTAAAAAAAACATAAACATGACTGTAAATGTATGAATGAAATTACATGTTTTTTTTCATTAATTGATTTTTCTGATAATTAACATTAAAAAAATAAATTGAGAAAAAGTTGTGTTTTTATTCAAATGAAAATCAATTAAAAAAAAAACTCATAAAAACAACTCTTAAATATTTTTTAATAACATTCTTTTTCAATAAGACCAACTCTTTAAATCAAAATAAACATTAAAAATTAGCTCACATGATGCAGCCGATCGACGACAATCGCCTTGATAACAAGGACTTTGGTCCCTATAGATTTAGGGTTCAAGTCTTAGTGTGTCATTAAAAATCAAATATATTACCCTAAAAGAAAACATTAAGAATTGATAAAAACCCAAAAATAAATAAATTTGAATTTCAAAATAATAAAAATAAATGATAAAGAATTTATGAAATAAAAGTAATATATAATTTGAAAACCTAAAATAAAATACTTTTAAAAGAGACTATTAATTAAATAAAGGAATATTTTTTTGAAATTTTATAAAAAAGTTATAAAATAAATTTTGTTTTTAAACATTCTTAAATAGTTACCCAAAAAATATGACTAAAATGTAATTAAAAAATAAAAACTAAACTTAAAAAATATATAAAATTTAAAACATAAAAACGAAAAAAATATGACTAAAATGTAATTAAAAAATAAAAACTAAACTTAAAAAATATATAAAATTTAAAACATAAAAACGAAAAACAAAATCGTTAACAAAAACAAATGAAAAACTAGCATGGTGTAGAGTATGTAGGGGTTGTCGGCAATATTTGGCATTGTTACTCGTCATAATAGCATACCATTGGGATGAGGTGATGTTGGGGTGTTTAACAACTATAAAAGTAGTTTGTAGCTTGCATGGTAGTTGAGATTGTTATAGCGACTTGCTCTTCCATGTGGCAGGTCAATTGCCACATAGGCTGTCGATTGTCTTTACAATTGCTAAATGAGGGTTCGATTTGTGTGTAGACCTTACATAGGTCTACATAGAGGCTTTCCATTAATATATTGTTAATGTCTCACTCAATAAAGAGATTTTCCTCTTCATGATGCTTGAACACCAATTCCATGTGGCCGTAGTCTAACTCGCCTGCTTTTTTGCCTTGAAAATTATTGAAATTCAAGCAAGATTTTAATAAAATCCGGCAGAGATTTTTTAAATTCAGGTTACATCTCTCAAACTTCAATATTTATGGTGCCCCTGAGGTTTTTGATGGTGCTAAATTCATTTCCACCATCCAAAACATGATTCAAACACAACTACTACAAAATTTAATGAAATGTTTTTGGTCGGATTCCAACTATTTTTGATCATCCAAGCAATTCCTCCACCTTCATAGACAACTCCATTACACTTGGATTTTTAGCTATTGCAATTCTAAACGAATTCCTTGCAAAGAATCCCAACCAATTTTGAAATTCCATGGAAGGGTAAGGTGAGTTCTATTTGATATCACTGATATGGCTGAGGAAGTTCGCACTTCTGGTAAGTTCTCTGGAGGCATTAACTCTACATTCTTTGCCCTAATTCCTAAGAAGAAAGACTCTTGAACCTTCGAAGATTTCCGCCCAATATCTTTATGCAACACGTTGTATAAGGTTGTTTCTAAGATTATAGCGGAAAGGCTGAAAGCTGTCCTCACACGTTTTATCTCCCCTGAACAATCTGGCTTCCTTCCAGGAAGGAGCATACATGACGCAGTGACAATTACTCAAGAAATCATGCATTCTATTAAATCTTAGAAAATCAGCACAGGGGTTATGAAAGTTGATTTGAATAAGGCATATGATAGAATAGATTAGGTTTTTCTTAGACTTATCCTACATAAGATTGGAATGTCTGGTGGGTCGATTGATTGGATAATGGGTTGTGTCGAATCCTCCTCTATGGCTGTATTAATTAATGGTTCTGCAACTGATTTCTTCCACCCTGGGCGGGGCCTTAGGCAGGACTGTGCCCTTTCCCCCCTTCTCTTCATACTGGTTATGGATGATTTCAACCTTCACATAAATCATGCTGTATACCGGGCTGAATTCTGTGGCATTCGTATTGGGTGAAAATGTGAAGTTGGGAAACACTTTTTGCCCTTTTTTGACGTTGAAAATTGTAATTTTCTATGATTTTCAACTTCAACTCCACTAAACTCATATTTTTATTGCAAAATATGCTTTGACATAAAAACAAGAATTGTAGAGAATTGTCTTACCTCCATACCCATATCTCATATTTTTATTGCAAACTATGCTTTGACATAAAAACAAGAATTGTAGAGAATTGTCTTACCTCCATACACATATTTTTTTTTTTTTAAAATATTGACATATAGAGAATGCATTTACATTTACTAGCGCATATGCCAGAATTTTTTGACAAGCATAAATAGTCTTTATCATCTTTACTTTTTGAAGCTATTCATTTTGCATACTTCATAACATCTGTCGCATACCTTGCGTAGTGCAGACTATTTTTCGGTAATTTTCGGATTAAATCACTATTTTTTATTATTTTTTGAAATGGACGAAGACAAAAAACAGTGATGTTTTAGTACATTTTATGATCCTTTGATTTTCTTTTCAATGTGATCGTCAATATAAATAAGTACTGCTTTTGAAATGACGAGGAAAGTCGATATGGTGCTTTTGAATTTTAGTGTTGTCTCCTCATTTTAAGTTATTGAATTTTCATTAAATTTGGTACTTCAGTATAATGAAAATTTCCACGGTAACGATTTAGTAAAAATTAATAAAAATTAGATTTTTAATGGAAACTCCCACAAATCTCATAGTCCCACAAATCTCATATCTTCAACATTTTAATTCAAAGATAGATCTAATGGTACTGATCTAATGGTACTTTGTCAGACATATAATTTTTTTTGTAGGTGTTCTTGCCCTCCAAAGTGCAGGTTCCGCAAGCCGCGAAATTCTGTGTTTTGGTGTTGAGAAGCTCTCGGACAGAGATAATCTGCCGAGACGAAAATTTCTCAAACTCTCACGGCGAGAAATTTAAAACTAGTTTAACCCGCCTAGAGTTAGTTTGGGCATGGTAGGCTATAAACTAATTCAAGCGCTCTCGGACGAGTTTTAAAAAGTTTTCGAGTTTAGAAAACTCTAAATTTGAGGTTTTTTAAACTCTCGGCCGAAGTCTGAATGTGATTAAATGCGTTGAAGGTAGAGAACAAACTAAACAAATTATTATACGCGTACAACAACTGGCGTAATTAAAATGAAAAAAAGTTGACCTTGTCAAATCCAATTATAACGTGATTTGTATCGCATTAATGGAAACTCATACTACCACTATTGATGTGTCCTTCCTGCAGGTATGTTTATATACATCTGCTTAAGCGGGTCGCGGCAAGTACCTATTTTCATGCTCAAGTACAAACTAAAGCACAACAACAGCTTCTTAAATTAGTTATATTACAAACCTTGCTGTTGTCTGAGTCATTATAACATCAATATCAATCCACAAGTACGCCCATACATACAAGGGAGGGGCAACTCCCTTTTAAAATGAGTCTGCCCAGATATTATGTTTCATAAAAATATGATTACAATGTCTAATCCCGCAAAAACCACTTTTGCTCCTTGGTAAGGCTATTTGCCTTTTGGTCAAGCTCTAAGGCTTACCAATCATCAAACTAGCTTACAACAGACTTTTACAACCATTTACAATCATCAAGTTCACCTTCGGAAGTGCTGCCCCAAAACTGCCCAAGTGCTGGTCACTCGGGTCACTCAATCGTTGCTCCAAATCAATGCAGAGCGTTTTCTGAGCTGACCATGCGTCCAATCCGTCCCTCACCCATATGGTTGGATGCGTTTCGGAAATACGCACCTTCTGCAATTTACGGCACCTCAATCTGATACCCGACGCTCCCGAAATCACGTTTTTAGTGCTGGGCCCCTGCCGTTACTCGGCGCCCAGAACCGACCCGACTCGACCCGACCGTCGTGCAGCTGCGCCCGACCCGACCCGACCAGAATTGCGGTGCGGCCTGCGGTGCGACGTGAACGAGCTCGACCCGACTCGACCAAAGCCCATTCGTTGTCGTGCCTTCGCCGTTTCTTCCACCAACGAGTTGTTGGCAACTCATGGTGCAACTCCCTTGATGTTGTTCGTTGATTGATCTTCGCTTTTCGCTTGATGCCTCCACTCTCCATCACGCCATCATATATATACGCACGTCCAAGTGAAGTGTGGTCGCTCGTTTGCCATGAGCCGACCCGCCCGTTTATTCATTCGCCCACGAAACGTCGCGTCGTGGGGTGTGGGGCGCTCGGCCGACCCGAGCCGACCCCCACGTTTGGTTGCTCGCCCACGAAGTGTGGCGTCGGTCACGCCCAACGCACCGGCCGACCCACCGACTCGCCCGTCGGCTCTCTCGCCCAAGGGGCGCCCGTTGTGGTATAAACGTCTTTCCAGCGCCGTGTTGGTTTAACTCGACGCGCTTCTCCTCCAACTCGCCCTCGTGACTCGCCTCGCTACGTGCGCGCCCGTGCCTCTCCAACGGTGCGACGTGCCGCCCGTTGCGTCGCACGACGCCCGAACTCGTCCAAATGCCCAACCGGCGCGCCCGTCCCACCGAACGCGCCCATGAAGTCTTGGGGCCTTACAATATGCCTTGTTGCTTTGTGAAAGTCCTCAAATTGATTGCTCGATCTTGATATTTTCCTATGGTAATATAAAATAAAAAGGCACCATAATTCTCTTTGGGGATTTGTAAAAGCGAGCGGTGGTCAGTTATGAAGAAATTTGATGGTCGATTCCATTGTCATTGTATAAATCACGACTAAAAGAAGCTCAACTTTCTCTTTCATTAAGAAGGCTTCATATTTAACAAGTGGCATCAACATCTTTTTGGAGGAATCGATAAACTCAAGGGTCACCGGTTAGATTGATATTGGATTTTCTATTCCTACGGGATTGTGTAGATCTTGCACGGAAAGGGATGGGCCTCTTTCTAAGAACATCAACCTCACTTATTCTCGTTGCTCATTTTCTTAATTAGGTTAACCTCTAGTTTATGGGATTTGCATTCTTTTGACGGTTGACTTCATATACATGTATTTGTGTGTTCAAATTCATATACATGCATTTGTGTGTATTGCAAGTTAGAAATTGAGCATCAAATTCATTTAGTACATATATAATTTATTTTGGAAATAATATATATTTAACATTAAAATAAAATGCATAATATGTATATTAATGTATTTTATTTATGCACTACATTTTAGATATTAAAATGCTTTTTGTTATTTTTTTGCATTAAAATATTTTTAAATATTTGTTAATATTATTTAATCCTAAATATTAAAAGATTTTATGGATGTGTGAACACTTTTTAGTTGCTCCCTCATCTAAATATTTTCATAGGTAATTGCAATTGAATGTGATAAAATGAAATGACTAGATTGTGAGAAAGGACAGAGATTTATAGCTCTAGGAGGAAGCTCCTTCAGAATGGCTTGGGCAAGTAGGGAAAGTATAGAATGGCTTGGGCAAGTAGGGAAAGTATTGAATGTTGCAATTATTCCCACCCAAGTCCTTTTCACGTTGTACTCATAATTGATGATGATGTATGGGAAATAGAGAAATAAAGGAAAATTCGGTCACCCACATCATTTCCACATTGTAATAAGAATTGACGATGTTGTATGGGAATAGAGAAATAAAGGAAAATTCGGTCATGTGGAATGGTAGATGCTAGTCAACAGTTGGGAGATGAGAGCACACACTCTCTCAAGGGGAGTCATTCAATGATTGATGCATTCAAGCATTATTCGTAGAAAAGGGAAGTCAATGACATAATAATCACATCGTAGTGATGACAACTATGCATTAAGAGTGTGTGGAAGCATTGTTAGTGCACACTCGCAACTAGTCTGTAAACATTGCAAAAAGTAAAAACAACCACGTTAATAAGGTAGGGTGATTTGTTGATTCCTGCACAAGTGGAGATGTTGGTTACTCTGGAACTTCTCTTGGTTTTCAAAGGTGGAGATCCTTTGGGTGGACTTTGGATTCCCATGAAATTTATTAGGTGGAAGTGTAGTGCACTATGGATTCCTACCTGATTTCATGTGGAGGCATTATGGGCTTTGGATTCTTATGGTGTAATCGGGTGGAGATTCCAAGCTTCCAAAAGGAATCTTGGGATCGTGCGAATGTCTTCCCAAAGGTTTTTGTTTCCATGAGGTTGGGGCGAGCATTTGGGGTTTCAAGTTAAGCATAGCTAAAATCCTATCCTCATGCCCATTAGCTTTCTAGTCATCTTCATGCCATTTCTCGGTGAGGACAATTTCTTTGATATTCTCGAGAACCACTTTCCATATCTCTTCAATTTGTCAATACTCATCTCTGAATGTTCTCCAATTTCTTTCTTTCCAGGCGACCCATATGAGAAATCCCATAAAGAGTCCCCACACTATGTTAAGAACAAGGCTTTTATACCCTCCTTTTCTCCAGACTTCAATTGTATGCCTGAGGCTCTTGTTGTCCCTATCTATTTATTGAAAGAGGGACGAAAGTTTTTTCCACAAGGTCTCAGCGACAAAGAAGTTATTCAATAGGTGTTCCAATGTTTCTACATTCTTATTACACATAGTATATGTCAGTCGGCCATGCATTCCTTTCTTATGCAGCTGATCCTAGGTAAGAATCTTTCCATGACTAAGTAGCCACAAAAAGTATTCAATTTTCGGCCATTGTTTTTCCGACCATATTTTTTTTTCAAAGTGGTACAACTACATTATGAATGTTATTTGATTTTATGTAATGGCCTTCTTGTATTGTGAACATGCATTTCGTGCAATACCCCCATATGAGTATATCCTCTCATGTTGCTATTGCTAGTTTTCTAGATTTAAGTTCTTTCACATAGTTTTCCCATTGACAGGTTTCTGGAGCATTCTTCCACTGGTCTTTTAGCTTCCATTTTCGCCATTGAAGCTCTGTCCCTTCATCCAAAAATTGTGCTATTGTCTTAGTATTCGGCCTATTAGTGAATAGGAAAATCTCCCCTAAATCAATTTCACTGAATATTTTCTCCTGTTGTTGTCATGATTCCTCCCAAAACTGGGCAATGTTGCCTCCTCTAATTTCCCAAAAATTGTGTTCTCGGATGAGATATCTATTTAGTGCTATCAAGTTTCAAATAATGGATCCTTTAGGGGTCATTTGAACTTTTAATTTCCTTACAATAGTTAAGGAAATTTCATTCTTCTATTCTGAGATTATTTTCCACAAATCTCTACCCCATTGTATCCATATTTACCAGAGATTAGCTCCCATAACTTGATTTAGCAAATATGGATCTCTTAACCCCAAGCCTTCGGTCCTTTTTATTTTCGTAAGCTTATCCCATGAAAGGAGAGCCCATTTACAGGCTTGTTGAGATCCTTGCCATAGGATGTTTTTAAACGTCTTAGCCATATCATTACAACAGATTTTAGGCGTTTCCAATCGAGAGAGTTGATAGATGGGAATGGATTGTAAGACTGTTCTTAACATAACAACTCGACTAAGAGCATTAAGCACCTGAAATGCCCAATTTTGAAGTCGAGCTTATATGCGATTAATGAGATATTTCCACCCAGAGACCCGAAGAGAATTTAGATTGAGAGGGATTCCTAAATATTTCATAGGGAAGGATCCGATGTTGAATCCCAAGGTAGGCAATAGGAATATTTGGGAGAGAATATTAGTATTAAATATAAACACATTTTATTTGTCATTATTGATAAGAGTTCCAGAGGCTTCCATGAAATCTTTAAGAATGGATAGAATTTCCTTATATTCTTTTAGAGTGGCTTGACAGAAGAGCATAATGTCATCTACAAAATGTTGGTGCGAAAGTTTTAAACCTGCCCCCCAAAGATTAAGGCCTTTAAGTTGACCTCCCTGGATCTTACTTTTAATATGTCAACCAAGGCCTTCTGCTGTAATAATGAAAAGGAAGGGGGAAAGTGGATCCCCTTGTCTTAAACCCCAGGTAGCATTAAAGGGAGTTGAAGGAACTCCGTTAAGAAGAATAAAGTAATTAGGAGAAGAAATAAAAGGCATTATCCAATAGATCCATCTTAAATCAAATCCAAACACCTCAAGAATAGCTTTAAGATAATTCCATGACCTCCAGACAGGGCTCCTCTACACGACAACAACAAATGGATAAGGTTGTGGAGGAGTACGGGGACATCTTCACCTCACCCACTGGGGTTCCTCTGCACTGTCAAGTCAAGCACCCGATTTATCTGACCCCAGGTGCGCTGCTACCCAATGGACCGATCTATCGGCGCTCTGTTCTGGAGAATGATGAAATCAAGAGGCAGATTCAGGAGCTGTTGTAGAAACGTCACATCAGACCAAGTTCATCACCCTATGAAAAAGAAATGTATTCCATTGTGCAAGCCTGTCGACACCTGGTTTCACCTCCATCTCAAGAAAGAACAAAGGGGAGAAAGGCAAAAAGCCTCCGAAACCCTCCACCAATACAACCCCCACCAATACTGCCTCGACCCAGCAAAACAACTTTGAAGTTCTGAGCAATCTTGACTCATTGGAGCACCCTATAGTCTCCCAGACCCCACTGATCAAGATCTATCATTATTAAGTCAATCTTTGATTACAACCAACGCCCCGAGCACAACCTCGGATTCAATCCATGCCCAGGCACCGCAACACAAACCATAATCCTCTCCCATTCAGATTAATACCAGCCACACCTCACTGCAAACTCCTCAATGCATAGAAATGAAAACAGAGCAGCCATCCTCAACCACTTCAAACAATCCTCTGAAGGAGATCCTAGGCGATCTAGATCTCCAAAAGGTCAATGAGAAATGGTCCAAACTGGGAGTCGATGCCATTCCCCAAGAACACTTGGAGAAGATAGAAATGGCATACCTACAGCTGGAATACATCAACCAAAATGCAGCCAAAAGGCAATGGGGAAATAGCAGCCAAACGGGCATTCAAGCCAACCTGGATTTGGATCAATACAAGCCACAAGGACTAGGAAGAAAAAGAGGGCGCAAATCCACAAGACACCAAATACAAGAACCAGGAAGACGCCTAATCAATGAAGGAAAAATCAGGGCCTTGGTCCTATCTGCTCCAAAGGTAGCTCAATGAAAATCACAACCTGGAACATCAGGGGGCTCAACGACACCACCAAAAGAAGGATCTTGAAAAACCGCTTATTCTCGCTACACCCAGACATCATACTTCTTCAAGAATCAAAATGCTCTCCCAAAGGCACAGAGACACTCAAAAAACTTGTTTCCAACAGTCATCACTGCATAAGCATAGATGCTATCGGTCAAGCAGGAGGGTTACTCACGTTCTGGAACAAAAGAAAATTCTTCTTGTAGAATGCTCTGTCCACCAAGCACTCGTTATCGATCATTTTCAACATGCCAGATTCAGGGCAATCGATCTGCATCACCAATGTGTATGGACCCCAATGAATCCAGGAAAAGCTGAAGATGCTGCTAGACCTGGACGAAGTCAGACAACACCATGGGGCAAACCACTGGATTTTAGGCAGAGACTACAACATGATCACCAATCTAGCAGGAAAAAAGGGAGGCTTACGAAGATTGGATAAGGACTCGAAAGCATTCAACACCTTTATTGTTGAATCCAAACTCATTGACATCTCCACAGTCAATGGTCTGCATACCTGGAATAATAAGCAAGGAGGAAACAAGCAGATAGCATCAAGGCTCGATAGGTTCCTCATGTCGGAATCCATTCTGCTGCAAAATATCGACATGGAGGCCAGCATTCTGCCTATCAGAGGATCTGATCACTGGCTAGTGCAGATTCACTTCACCAATTTGGATAAGCCCCACAACAGACAATTCATATTTGAAGCCTTCTAGACAGAGCACCCATCATTCATGCAAAACATACAACGCTGGTGGACTCAAGCCACCATAAGGAGCGACAATATCATGTACATATTCCAGCAGAAGCTCAAAACAATAAAAATCAACCTCAAACGCTGGAACAAAAACACCTTTGGCGACATATTTCAAGCCAAAAAAGAACTCGAGGAAAAAATGGCGAACCTCTAGCAATATTTGATCAAAGAAGGGCCCAATGATGAAAGAATAGCTCAAGAATCAAATCTGCAAAGGAAATGGGAAGAACGGTTAAAACAAGAAGAGCTGCTATGGAGGCAGAAGTCGAGGGTGCAATGGTTAAAACAGGGAGAACGCAACACTATTTTCTTCCATAAGTCAACCATCTAGCATAGAGCACATAATCGAATCCTCTCCCTCAAAAAAGCTGATGGCGATCAAGTTTATAAAAGGGAGCATATAGGATCTGAACTCAACTCTTTTTTCACTTCTCTTCTCAGCGATCCCATTCAAGATAGAACCCAAGCCATCAATGAAATTATCGCTGCCATTCCCAACTTAGTTACAGAGGAGCAAAACTCCCTCCTTCTAAGAGAATTCATTGAGCAGGAGATTGAAGAAACAATCTTCAACATGGCCTCGAACAAGGCTCCCAGACCAGACAGCTTTACAATCGAATTCTTTAAAGCTTGCTGGCCCATTATTAAGGCTGACCTTCTCAACCTAGTAAGGAACTTTCACAGAACCAAGAAAGTTTTGCCTGTCATCAATGCCACATTCCTCACCTTAATTCCCAAATCAGACCAGGCTGACTCCCCCGACAAGTTTCGTCCCATAGCCCTTTGTAATGTCCTTTACAAAATCCTTTCCAAACTGATGGCTAGCAGACTTAAATCTGTCCTCCCCTCAATCATTTCTCAGGAACAAACTGGCTACGTTGAAGGTAGGCAGATCACTGATAGCATAATCCTCACTCAGGAAGTGTTGCATTCTCTCAAAACAAAAAGGACTCCAGGTATGCTTATCCAGCTTGACCTTTCAAAGGCCTTTGATAAAATCAGCTGGCACTATATGAGAGCAATCCTCCAAGCTTTTGGATTTAGTCAGCAATGGACAAATTGGATAATGGAACTGGTCTCAGGTGCTTTCTTTTCAATGCTACTGAATGGAGGACCCCTTCAACCCTTCATTCCGTCCAGAGGTATAAGGCAAGGAGATCCCCTGTCTCCGTTTCTCTTTGTCATTATGGCAAAAGGGCTAGGAAGATCCTTAGCCAAGGCAAAACAGCAGAATCAACTCAAAGGCATCAAACCAGTACACCAAGGACCCACAGTAACGCATCAGCAATTCGTAGATGATACAATGCTCATGGGCGCCCCCACAGTGCAGGAAGTTCGAACCATCATATTTTGTGGAAAACATGAGGTCACCTCTAACGATAGAAGAAGCTTTGGATTTTAAAGATCAAATAGAGGATGATGTCATTAGTAATTTCATTAATAAATCACAAACTGCATCTCACTTGCAATGTCATATGATTGAGGCAGCATTCGACAATAAAGAAGAAGAAGATCCTTTTAAAGACATCCATGATCAAGCAATACCTACTACCTCTGTGAATAATACTAAGGTTGTAGAAATTGAACCAGGAAAAACCTTGAACATTAACAAGAATCTCACTGCTGAACAAGAAGAGAAATTGGTCCAATTATTACGAAAATACAAAGCAACCTTTGCATGGGATTACCCCGATATGAAAGGAATTGACCCACAATTATGTACTCACCACATTTACATTGAAAAAGACGCAAGACCCATTCGTCAACCTCAAAAGAGACTAAATCCTCACCTTAAGGATGCTATGAAAGATGAATTACAAAAATTATTGGATGTCAATTTTATCTATCCAATATCTGATAGCAAGTGGGTCTTCCCATTAGTGGTGGTACCTAAAAAGAATGGAAAGTGGAGGATATGTGTAGATTACCGTGAACTCAATAAAGCAACACAAAAAGACCACTTTCCTCTTCCTTTCACTGACCAGGGATTAGACACATTGGCAGGAAAGAAGTTCTTTTCATTTCTGGATGGCTTCAATGGATACAACCAAATTCAAATTGCCCCTAAAGACCAGGACAAGACTACTTTCACCTGCCCATGGGGTACATTTGCCTACCGAGTCTTACCTTTTGGCCTATGCAACGCTCCTGCTACATTTCAAAGGGAAATTCTCAGCATCTTTGCAGACTTAATAAATGAAGGTCTCGAAGTATATATGGATGATTTCACTCCTTATGGGGATGATTTTGAACCTGCATTGCAAAATATAGAAAAATTATTGCAAAGATGTATAGACACTAGGCTTTTTTTAAGCAATGAAAAATGTCTTATGATGATGACTGAAGGAGTTATCTTAGGCCATTATATTTCAGCAGAAGGAATTCAAGTAGATCCAGCTAAAATTCAAATACTCTTGTTAATTCCTACACCTACTACACAGACAGAGGTACGTAGCTTTCTTGGATTTTCTGGTTATTATAGAAGATTTATAGAGCATTATTCTCGAATAGTTGCACCTTTATATGCGCTGACTGGAAATACTGATTTTGTTTGGACAGACAAATGTGACAATGCTTTTAATGATTTGAAGAAGCTCGTTGCAACAGCCCCTGTGCTGAGGGGCCCAAATTGGAATTTACCATTCCAAATTTCATCTGATGCCTCAGACACAGCAATTGGATCAATACTTGGGCAAGAGGAAGACAAAAAGCCATATGCAATTTACTACATTAGCAAAAATCTGACCCCTGCCGAATTAAACTATACTGTGACTGAGAAAGAATTTTTGGTTGTAGTTCACACTATAAATAAATTTAGGCATTACATAACTGGGTATCCTGTAGTGCTTTACACAGATCACTCTGCCATTAAGGTTTTAGCAAATAAACCTGTTACGAATGGGAGAGTAACTAGATGGCTGATTTTACTGCAGGAATTTGATATCACGATCAAGGATCGACCGGGCAAAGAGAACCTTGTAGCTGACTTTCTGTCCAGGATGCCAAAGCCAACAGATGTAGAACCAGTTGAAGATCACTTCCCGGATGAGCATCTCTTCGCTGTTACCACCAGAACACCATGGTATGCTGATATAGCGAACTATTTGGCAATAGGTAAATTACCCAAACATCTATCCCTTAATGAACGAAAGCAAATAATACATCGTAGCACCCGTTTTTCATGGATAGGAGGTTACTTATTTCATACAGGTGCAGATATGCAAATAAGAAGATGTGTTAGGGACGATGAGGTATATGATATTTTGAAAGCGTACCATGACGGACAGTGTGGCGGACACTTTGTAGATCGTAGAACAACCCATAAAGTCCTACGGATTGGCTATTATTGGTCTAATATCTTTAGAGACGCAAAAAAATTTGTGCAGGCCTGTAATAGCTGTCAAAGGGCTGGTCGACCTGGGAAGTCTGATGAAATGCCCTTGAACCCTCAGCTAGTGATTGAACCCTTCGAACGTTGGGCCCTTGACTTCGTTGGTCCTATTAACCCTCCATCGAACCAGAAAACATATATCCTAGTTGCTACTGAATACGTTACTAAATGGGTTGAAGCAGAGCCTCTTTCAAAATCTACAGAGGATTCCGTGATACATTTTCTTTTCCAAATTTTCGTGCGGTATGGCCTCCCACGAGACATAATCACAGATGGGGGACCACAGTTTATAGGTAACAAATTGGCTGAAACATTACAGAATTACCATATTCAGTGTAAAATTACAACTCCCTACCACCCACAGGCCAACGGCCAAGTCGAAAGCACGAATAAGGTAATCGAATCTATACTGACAAAAACGGTTGCTTCACATAGGCGAGATTGGGCCTACAGACTACCAGAGGCATTGTGGGCGTACCGAACGACATGGAGACCTACCACAGGACATTCACCATACCAGTTGGTATTTGGAAAAGAACCCATCTTTCCTATCGAATTTTAAATTCAGACATTACGAATAGCTCAAACGATAGGTCTGAATTTAGATGAAGCCCAGGCAAAAAGACTGCAGCAACTGAATGAATTGGATGAAATCAGACTCTCTCCTCTTCAGCACACCGCATTAATCTAGCAACAGAGAGAAAAATGGCATGACGCCCACATTAAACAAAGGATCTTCCACGAAGGAGATTGGGCACTTCTATACGATTCTCGGTTTCAGGATTTCCCTGGAAAACTCCAGACTAGGTGGCTTGGACCCTACGAAATTTAGAAAGTGCATGATAACGACACTCTCACACTAGTCACCATTGATGGATATGGGCATTCCTTTAAGGTTAATGGCCATCGAGTTCGATTATATCGTAAGTCGCTTACCCGTGAATCCTTTTGCCAGCAGTGAAGGGAAGACTCCACCATTGAAATTCTTGCTGAAGGGGAGAATCCCTCTCCCGCGCCAGTTTGATAAATTGGTTTTTTAAATTTTTGTACATAATGCATTCTTTTTTTTTCTGTTTTTGGTTTCTGTTTTTGAAATTTGTTTCCTTGTTAATACTTCTTTATTTCGTTTGAATTTAGTTTCTTTAAAAACGAAAAATAATAAAAATTCTGTGTTTTTTTCGCGTTGTTGTTCCTTTCTAACGGAATAGCACTTCTGCTGTTCCTTTTGAAAGGAACATCAGTTTCGCAGAGTGTTTTTACTGTTCCTTTTCAAAGGAACAACACCTTCGTAGGATATTTTTCTGCCGTTCCTTTCGAATGGAACAGTAGTTTCGCGTAGTGTTTTTGCTGTTCCTTTCAAACGAAACAAGATGTCCGCAGAGCATTTCCTTGCTGTTCCTTTTGAAAGGAGCAACAGTTTCACAGATTATCTTTGCTGTTCCTTTTAAAGGAAAAACACTTTTTGAACGATTGTTTTAAGTTTGTATTTAAAGCACGATTGTTTTGAACGATTGTTTTAAGTTTTCAATACAAAAATACAAAGAAAAAATAAAGCACTTCCTCAAGTATGTATGAAGGACAATGGTTCCATGGGTTACAAAACAACTCTGTCAATGTTATGGACACCTGTGGGCAGCAGAGCTCTGTTAATGGTATTGAAGTCATACTTATACAAATCAATAGTTATTTAACCCTCTTTCCTATAATTTTTATTGAATATCAAACAAAATGCATAAAATTCCTTAAGTTCTATCCCCGAACCATCACACATGAAAAATATTATAAATCGGTCATATTACTTTAATGTGGTAAATAGCGCAATTACATTAATCTTTTGCTGTCCCTTCACCTCATACTTGAATTATTACAACGCGATTCCCTCATTATTACCGATTTATCTTACGCATCGATTTCAGTAATTACTTAATTTGATTGACTTTATCATGATTGCACCTGTTTTTTCACTGCTGTCCTATTGCTATTCCACACATGCCACCTTAATCGACGGTCGAGGTCGACCTTTCATTCGTTTGGGGGGCCATCCTATTGCTATTCCACACATGCCACCTTAATCGACGGTCGAGGTCGACCTTTCATTCGTTTGGGGGGCGGAAATATCTGCATGTAGATCAGAGAATTGGAAAAACTCTCGAACGAGAGTTGGAAAACTCTCAGACGAGAGTTTTTCCGACTCTCGTCCGAGAGTTTCTCCAACTCCCGTCCGAGAGTTTGTCCGAGAGTTTTGTGACCACAACTCTCGGACGAGAAAATGCGAAACTCTCGTCCGAGAGAATTTTAACTCATGTTAAACCCGACCAAACTCTCGTCCGAAATATTTAAAATTTCTCGGACGAGAATTTTGAAAACTCTCGGCCGAGAAATTTAGTTGACTTTTTTCTCGGCCGAGAAATTAAAAATTTCTCCCGAATTCTAACCATCCGCCAAAAACTGTTTCCCAACTTCGCGATTTGAATTTGACCCATCACCAGTCAGAGAGACATCTTACACAATTTCTTCGACGATATCCTAGTCTTTGGGCTTTTGATTAAGAGGTGTTGGTTGGTTTTGAACTCTATCTTCTGTTTGTTTTGTACTGCATCGGGCATGGAAGTGAATAATGAAAAATCATGTATATATCACTTGGATGGATCTACTGAAACGCTGGAGTTTATTGGCAACATGTTTGCTTTCCAGTTATCACATCTTGATGCTAACATCACTTACCTCAGCTTTGAACTGAAAGCTACAAGATACCTAGCTTTAGACTGGCCTTGGATATTGGAGCGCTATAAGAAAAGGATACAGGTTTGGTCTAGTAAGTGGTTAACAAAGGGTGGCAGGCTCGTCCTCATCCAGGTAGTTTTACACCAGCTCATTGTTTATTAGGCACATTTTTATATCATTCTGATGAAGGTTATAAAGAACATTCGCAATTTAATGGCGAAATTCATATGGAATGGTGGGTTGGGTAAAGGTTCATATCATTTGGCTAATTGGGAGATGATAGCTAGACCCAAAGATTTAGGAGGATGGGGGGTTCTAGATTTGGTTACTTTTGGACAGGCCCTTATGTTCAAATCTCTATGGAGGTGCCTACATACACTGGAGGTGTGGAAGGAAATAATGGAGTTCAAATATTTAAGAAACAAGTCCTTGGAGGATTTATTCAAAGAGGACAACACTAAGATGAACAAGGGCTCGCCTATTTGGACAAGTTTCATAAAAATCTGGCCCATGATATTTAAGGACAATTTAAGATGGCATTTTGGTAATGGTGGGTAGATTCTCATTTGGAGACCCTCGCCTCGGATTCACATCGGAAAATAGTAATATCAGCAGGGATCTGATTTCTTTCCTCCACCAGAAAGGTTATTTTTTTAAAGTCAAATTTTAGTTTGGAAAATGAATATTCCTATTTGGATATCTGCCTGAAAATTGGGGATAACAAACTCATTAAGGGAAGAATGGTCTTTATATTGTGAGCAATTAAGTGGCTTGGGATTGACCAAAAATAGCAGAGGGGACCATGTTGACTGGAGAGGAACATTAAAAATAGGACAAATTGTGATTCGTGAAACATACCACGACATGATGAAGAAGAAATTGGGAACACAACAGGTATGCTAGTTTCAAAGTCTTTGGCAACTGAAAGTACAATCCAAGATGAAAATTTTCTTTTGGTTGGTATGGAAAGATAAGAATCTCACCTGGGATAATTTACAAAAGAGAGGTAAAGTGGGGCCTGGTTTTTGTCGACACGGTATGAATGCAGGTGAAAACAATACACATCTTTTTTATGAATGTACCTTTTCTAAGAAGGTCTTGCTTTTAATTTGCAAGCAAGTGCACATAACAGAACCACATTTTCAAAGTGCAGAAAACTGTTATGACTGGTGGGAAAGAAAAGGAAAATCCTTTCAGATTATGCCCATCATTTATCACTGGTTTATGTAGAATAGTACAAATAGGTAGATCTTTGAGGATAAACCTAGCCATCCGGTTTGGGTCAACAACCAGATTCTGCAGCTCTGGGGGGACTCGAGGAGTAAGAAGAAAATCCCAAGGGATCTCTCAATAAAAAATCGCCCTCATCAGATTCTCTATCCTGCTCGTTATTTTGATGGTCCATCACAAAACTACATATGTGGTTGCGGAGCTTGGTTGATGCTCACCCCTACTTGCCATTACAAAATCCATTGGGCAGGGGGTCATGGCACCAATATGAGGGTGGAGACTCTAGCTCTCTGGGGTTTCTTGTGGTTCGCTCAACATCTCTACCTTGACTCAATTTTTGTATATGGAGATTCACAGGTCCTAATCAACCATCTTAACAAAGGCACCCAACTGACACCTACATAGCTTGAGGGTTGGTTGGAAAGGATCAAGATGCTACGCAATAAGTTCACATCCATATCTTTCACCCATATCTATAGAGAAAACAACTCTGAGGCAAACCGATTATCTAAGCTGGGCCTATCTGGTCGATTTAGGGAGATGCACTATGAGCTATTAGAAGCCAATGGCCAAGGTGCAAGAGGCACAACCATTTTTTTCTAATCTTATTTATTTATTTATTTTCAGGTAAAAGGAAAGTGTGTGGCAAAACAATCTTTTTGGATTTGGTTCTGGTTGTATTTTTTATCCTAGCCCTTACACTAGCTGGTGACAGTACAATGGCACTCCAACGATGATGGAAACTTGTTCACCGACTTTGGAGTACCTCTACATTGACTTGAAATTTTGAAGGAATCTGCAAACCCCACAGAGCTTGTTCTTTTTCGTGGAGTTAGGCCTCTGGAGCACTCTTTGCAAAATTTGTCACGTATTGAAGGAAAGTTTTGGTTTCCTGGTTTTATAGGTCTCTATCATTTCCTAATTCTGGAGAAAGGATTTTTAGCTTGGCTTTGGAAAGTATGAATGATTGCATATTAGCTTGAAATTTTGTTTTTTTTGGCATCTTAGCCATGTTGGACTGAATCTATGTATAAGCTTTTGATGAAAATATTAAGATAAATAGTTTTAGAAAGTAACAAAATTATTGAAAGACAATCAATGTATTTTTCAAAAGAATGTTAAATGTTTACTCTGCTGATACAAAATATAAACTAGTTGTTTTTTTGTTTGGAAAAAAAGAGAGTAGGAAGCCTCCATGCTACATGGCTATGCCAAATTTCCTAAGATTGGTTTGTATTTATTTGAAGGTCAACTGTTACAATTCCAATCGAGTACCTTGTAAGTGGTACATGGTCAAATCTTGAAAGTCCACATAATCATAGAGTGACTAGGAAGCCTTCAAGCCACTTTAGTATATATCAAGAAATTTTTGTTCAATGGAAATTCTGAAGATTAATTTGTATTTATTTCAGATCGGGAGTTGTAAATTAAATTATTGATTTTTATTCTTGCTATGTTATGACTATTTTTCACAAAAATAAATAAAAAATACAAATTTTATGGAAGGTTATTTATTGAAACATTTAATAATGAAATTTTTTAATAAATAATTAATAACTCATTTTAAATTTATATTATTTAATAATAATATTATAATTTTTTTTTGGGAACAAGTGAGTGCGATGGCAGATGGCTAATAGTGATGGATGATTTCATAATTATCATAAGAGAGCTTTTCATCAGAGAATTTTGTCATCCAAAATAATCTTTATATTTTGTCATTTACTAATCATTGTGAAGATAAAATGATACAATAGAGTTATATCATGTTTTTTATATTTTGTCATTTACTAATCATTGTGAAGATAAAATGATACAATAGAGTTATACCATGTCTTCTCTAATTTTGATATAGAGGGGGATATGCAAGAAAATGAGAGGGTCCATTTAAGTGAAGGGATATTATGCAAAAAGGGAGAGGGCATATCAAGGACCACTACATATCCTTGAATATGAGTTTTATTAAGGAGTAATTCCACTCAAACAAAACATGTCCTTTCATGCAAAATGATAGGAAGGAAAATAAATAGTTGTTGTTGCTACACCGCATTTACAATGCACTACTTATTCTAGCAAAGTTATGAGTGGTGTGATGGTGGAGACGATTCTGTGTATAGGATGAATTAGTGTTTTGGTGTTTATTTTAGGAAACGAAAAATGCATAGGACACTGTTCACTAGCAGGGGAGGAGATCCACCTACCAATTAGCTCTATGCATTGCACTTATAGGTATCCCTTATAACAATGTGCATAGTTTAATGACACACTATCTTACTAAATTGTCATTACATGTTACAACCTAAAAGCATGCAAAAGGACAAGCAATGTGAGAAATATATGGAAAATACAAATAAAAATAAAAATATTACCAACTTAACAAGAACTTTATTGAGTTCAAATCCAGGTAGAACAACTCGAAGTCGAAGGTATCTACCCGCCAACCAAACTAGCAAGGTCTAACCCCAGGGGCATCAAGAAGATTTGACCCGGTGACCTCCCAATAGTTAAGGTACTTAGCAACAAGAACTCAACCAATTGAGCTATCCCTTGGGGCTTAACACTTAAATCTTCCAAAATGTGAAGTTTTGACAATTTTTTTCAAATATTGATTTTTAAAGCGTTTTTAAAATTTGTCTATTTTATTTATTCATTTAAGAGTTTTTCAAGTTTTTCTACCTCCTCTTTTTTATTTACAAATGTTGATATTTTAAATATTTTCCAATTTTGCCTATTTTTTTTTCTTTTCAAAATTTGATTTTTTAATATTTTTCAAATTTACATATTTTTTAATTTATTTTGTTTTAGTTTTTAGATCAAAATTACTAATTAATTGACAATATGACATTAATGACTCTAAACATACCAATGATATTACATTTTTTTTAGTTAATTGATTTTTCTAATAATTAAAAATTTACCATGATATTAGTTAATTGATTTTTCTACTAATTAATATTAAAAAATTAAATTGAGAAGAAGTTGTAAATATTTTTATTGGGGTGCAAATCAATTAAAATAAAACCGGAAAAACAACAGTTAGATAAAAAAATTTGCAAAGTTTTAATTAAAAAAAACATTTTTTAAAATAAAACCAGCTCTTTAAATCAAAATAAGCATTTAAGCTAGATCGACAATCGCGTGGTCCCTATATATTTCGGTTCAAATCTTGGTGGGTCAAAAAAATCAAATTTAGCCTTAAAAAAATATAAACATTAAAAATTGAAAACAACTCAACTTTTGGCCAAAACCCAAAAATAATTTTGGTCCCTATATATAATTTCAAAGAAAATTTTAAAATACTTTTAAAACAACCTATATATATATATATATATTTAACAAAAATTCTAAATTATTAATTTTTTTTTAAACATTCTAAAATATTTAGCAAACAAATATGAATAAAATTTAATAAAAAATTTAAAAAATAAAAACTAACTAAATTTAAAAAAAAAAAACATAATAAAAAATATAAATTAAAAACTAATAAAAAAAACGAAAAACAAACCATTAAGGAAAAAATGAAAAACTAACATGGTGTAGAGTATGTAGGGGTTGTAGGCAATATCTAGCATTGCCACCCATCATAATGGTGCACCATTGTGACGATGTGATGTTGGGGCGTTTAACAACTAAAAGGGCAGTTCGTAGCTTGCATGGTAATCAAGCTTGCCATAGTGACTTGCTCCTCCATGTGGTAGGTCAATTGCCATGTGGGATGCCCGACTTCCCTTACAATTGCTCAGACATCCCAGGTCACATGAAAGTTTTTACATTTGATAAGTAATATTGGGCTTCCAGGGCCTCAGGAGATGGTGGGTTTTCAATCGTGGTTGAGTTAACCATTCTTTGGTCCGAATCAAAAAGTCATATGCTTGTGGGTCAGGTGCTTGTTACTCAAGGGGGGAATTCCTAGGGACTTTCCCCTCTAGTAAGTCAGTTTGATTTAGTTTCTACCCCACTTATGGTAATGGGAGGGTAAATGGCATTGAGGCATCCTCGGGGATAAATTTTGTTGCACCTTCTTACTCTTTAGGTTTTGCGTTATCCGTCTCGGATGTTTCGTTGGGTTTTTTACAAGATGCAGGGTTTTTATTCCCCCCGTTTTGGCTGAGAGGTGAGGGCTCCGTCCCCTTTTTGGATGCAGGATATTTTCTCCATGAAACACAACTAGAGAAGATTATGTCTGAGGAATTTGTAGAGGACGAGGTTTAGTCGACTTCTAGTGGTTTCTTGAACTCATTTGCAGTGGTTAGTGGAGGGGTTGATATTGGTGTTGACCCACTTACTGAGGGTTCTCTAGAAAAGGAAGGTGGTGGGGAAGCCACCCCTCTATCTCCAGTTAGGGTTTCAGATGTTTCCAAATAGAAGAAGGGGAAAAATAAGGTTTATAGGTGTGAGCCGAACCATGCACCATATAAGATGAGTCTAAGGGTTGATGTCGAGCTAGAGGAGATGGAATACATGGCTACAAATTCTTTGGTGGGCAGAGAGGGATCAAAAGTTATGTATTGTCACCCTTAGGGAGTGGCTCAAGGAGGAAATAACACCTAAATTCAAAGCTGAGCTAGAGAAGTTCATGTTGCGTAAGGGTTGGAATGGGCTAACCTTTGTTTCACACAAAGAGGCATATATAATTGCAAACACTATCTGTTCTATTGATGCAACATCAATTTCGTTCAAATTTTGGAGCCCTTTATTTGATGCTAGTTACGTGCAGATGGATGTTGCGCCTATCTGGGTTTGGCTCCTTGGTATTCCAACCCAATGTGGAACGATGAGAGCTTTAAATACCTAGGAAATACCATTGGGGTTTTTCTTCACGAAGATTACCTGTTTAAGGAGAAAAATGATAAAACAATGGTGAGAATCTTGGTGTTTCTAGACATTCATAATTTCTTTCAGACTATCAACATAAGTAAAGGGGTCGAACAATTTCAAGTTATGGACTATGAGGGAATTCCTTTCCTTTGTAAGAGATGCAATAAATATGGGCATGTTTTTAGCTACTTCCCTCTCCCCTTTAAGAACATGGCGTTGTGGGGGGACGTAAGGAAAAATTAAAAAATTGACACCCAATCAAATTTGGGTGAGTGGTTGAAGGAAGGGGTTGGTGTTCAAGGGGGAGATGAAAATATGGTGGTTGACACAGATGTGGAGCACACAACTAATGGGGTTTTTTTTCCACAGGATGTTGCAGCTGATGTTGGAAGCACTCTGCTTAGGATTGAGCCGAACTCTCATCCAGTAGGTTATTCTTTACCCCTTCCCTATGTTACTATTCTTACAAATTCTCTTGTTTTTGGGGAATGATTGTGATCTAAAAATTAAAGTAAGGGTTTCATTGATTAATTTGCAGGTTTCTTTATATACTTTTAGGAAATGGATCAAAATTGAAAAATTACACAAACATAAGTTAATTTACGGAAAATTGACAGTAATAAGAGGGAAAAAATGTAGCATAAGACAAGAGAAAATTGATAACGAAGTTCCACCCATCCTAGGCTACGTCTTCGAGTCCAACTTCCAATGGTGACCTCTTTATTAGAATGATCAAATGTTCATTACTTCAGTTTACAATCTTCAAACTGAGAACTTGACACTTCCACACTACTCAAAATGCTCAAAAACTACCATCTAGGTTCTTATTGAGCTCAAAAATGTTAAAAATTGAGCAAAATATGTCCCTTCAAAATTATATCTGCAAATTTCTCCTCATTGGCTCTCGACCCTATAAAGTATCCAAAAAAATGGTAATAGCCCAATTTGTTGGGAATGCTAGTTAACATCCCTCAGGTCATGGGCTTCATCCACCAGTTTTGGTGGAGGTTTATTGAAATGGTTTTGAGTTTATTAAATTTTTAATGGGTCATAGCCTCGCTTGTACCCTCTACCTCTGGTCTCATTATATAATCATATGGTTAGGGGCATAGGCAGTAATGCAACACACCCATCTCCTCCTACTCCTCCACCGACGGTTCCGTGTTGTCAAACGACCAAGGGCCAGTAAGTATTCCATGCACCCAACTCCTATTCATCTTCGTCAGCATGTTATGTGCATAGAAATAGGGTTGGGATGGTCAGGCATGCCTTCCAGCCCGAGCCTCTCCCCCCAATTGTCTAAGTAGTAAAGTTTAAATAACGTTGATACATATGGATTAATAAGAAACACTGTGGCCCAACGATAGAGAACCCACTTTGTTCATTGGAGGTTATGTGCTTGATTCCCTGCAAGGTCAGTCAGTCTATCGAACAAAATTTTGGTGCAAAATCCAAAGCCTCTTAGTGGCCCCTCATAGGGCCACATGGCCCCCTCTGATTGGCCCGAGTGGTGACCTATGATTGGACCACCTCACCAAACATACATCCAACCATCGATTTCCACGTGCCCACTTGTGATTCATCCACCTGCTCGTCTGTACACCCTATCAACTCTGCCATGGCAACATACAGAGTACCACGTCCACATTCGTGCCCTACACAATCAACCCTGCAAGTTGACTTTTTACTGTTTGGCCAAAACTTCAGAAGGCGATAAATTGCTCATATAGTGTAATATTGAGGCGATTCAACTATCGTTAGAGTCAGAACGATGAGCTCCACGACTTGGCACCTATTTTAGGAGATTTTGGGCCCTTTTATTTTTGAGCATTTTAGAGATGCGCTCAATCACTCCTCCACACTGGAAGCTTTTGGACCACCAAAAGTATGTTTTTACTCATAAAATAATGGTACAACTCCCTGAATTTCCCAATCTCTTTCCACCTTACTTTACTTGGATTGGTACTTTTGAGCCCGACATGAAGACACTCCACATTGCCCCTCCATGAAGTCCTTATTCCCTTGGTAATAATAGTGTCTTCTTGCTACTAATTCAAGTATTCAGGAGTAAAATATTATATAGATGGAATCTGAACATTCTATTCTTGACCAACGATCATATGAGGCTCATACAATCTCAAGTTTTCCACATTCACAATAAAATACACTTGCATGTAAGGTGGAAAATTTAATTGAAAAACATTGTTAAACATATCTGATTGGTTTGAGTTTTTTTACCTTCACCTTGCAATCTTTCCTTGTTGATGTACAACTAAACTTGATCTCTCACTTTGAAATCATGATCAACCCGATGCTTATCATGTATTTCTTTGTAATTGGCTTGGATTTTCTCTAGCTGTTCTTGTACCCTTTGATGCACTAACTAGATTTGTTCAATGAAATGTTTGGATTTGTCCACATCACTATGTCCATCTATTGCAATATCTTCCAAAGATGAAATACAAGGTATACTTTAACAAATAACCCAAACAAGCTTCAAATGGAGATACTTGTTTAGATGAATTCTTAGCACATTTGTAGGTATGTGGATGTAATTAAATGCTCATCCCAAAGTTTAGGATGCTTACCACAATATCCTTGAAGGGGATGCACTACTGTTCTGTTGACTACCTCTATCTGACCGTCAGTTTGTGGATGAAATGCTATGTTCTTCTTCAATTTTGTGTCCCTAAGTTACTATAAATTTGACCAAAAATTCCTAATAAATTGAGAATTTCCATCATAAATAATGGAAGTAGGTAACCCAAAGTCAATCCATACATTTTGGAAAATCATTTGTGTGGTTTGTTCAGTTGTGACCTGTTTCTTACAAGTCATCAACATACACATTTTGATGAAACGATCCATTACAACATACAAATAATCACATCCTTTTCTTGACATGAGTAGTCACCCTAAAAATGCATAGAAACACTTTCCCAAGGACGAGAAGGAATAGGAAGTGGAGTGTAGACACCCAATTTCCTATTAATTGGCTTACTAGTAGTGCACATAGAACATCCTCTTACATATCTTGATACAGTTTCATTCATACGAGGGCAATAACAATACCTTTGTAGTTGAGAAATTGCTTTTCCTACACCAAAGTATGGGCTTCCCTTATGACATTAACTCTTTCAACCCGTGGAATACACAACTTGCCAAGATGATACAACAAATTGTTATGGACATGATAATCCAACACTTCAACATGATTGTCTTGACTCAAAGTTGCATGAACATCTTTTAAATCTTTATCTTGAGCATATTGTTCAATATAAATTTCATGAATGATTGATTTATGCTTAAGGATGATAGATGCATTAACAATAGACCTTGACAACATATCTGCAGCTTTGTTGTAAATACCTTTCTTATACCTGATGACCAAATGAAATCGCTGCAAAATTCCCATCCATTTGAAATGTCTAGCTTGTTGTAGCTTGGTTTGCGATTGAAGATATTGCAAAGGTTGATGGTTAGTATGAATAATCGTTTCTTTACCCATCAAATAATGCTTCCACTTCTTCACACTCTGTACCAAAGCGTACAACTCTTTATCATAAGTTGTATAGTTAATTAATGCGATAGAAAAGGTCTCAGAATGATAACATATTGCCTCACCATTGTGCATCAAAACTTCCCCATAACATATTAGATTTCATTAGATTTAATTTAAAATGTCTGCTTGAGATATGGAAGTGTTAGAACTTGTGCTGTACTTATTTTATCTTTCAAAGTGTCAAAGGATTATTCTATTTCCCTTCCCACTGAAAGACCTGCTTCACACCTGTTAAAGCATGTAATGGTTCTGCAATAGATGAGAATTTAGTGATAAATTTTATCCAATATTGGGATGCTCCCAAAAAACTCCTAACTCATATTACACTGTTGGGTTTAGGCCAATTCACAATGACTTCAACTTTGGATGGATCAATTTTCAATTCTCCACCTCCTACAATATGACCTAATTAAACCAAATAGGTTTTCCAAAATTCACATTTATACATCTTCAAATATAACTTTTCCTTTTTCAAGACATCTAGAAATTTCTTTACATGCTTGATATGCTCTTCACGAGTCTTACTAAAAATCAAAATATCATCTAAGTAGACTATGACAAAATCATCAAGGAATGGTTGCAATATATCATTCATAACTCTCATGACTGTAGCAGGTGCATTATAAAATCCAAATGACATAACTAAGCATTCAAAAGATTCTTGTTTTATGTTAAAACCAATTTTCCAAATATCATCTTCAACAATCCTTATCTGATAATAACTGCTTCTCAAGTATAAATTAGTAAAATAAATAACATCCTTTAACTCATTTAGAAAATCACCAATACGAGGAAGATGATAACGATTCTTTAGCCTGATCTTGTTCAAAACTTGAAAATACACACATATGCGCTATGTTTCATCTTTCTTTGGAACCAAAACAATAGGAGACCCACAAGGATGTGTACTAGGTATGATGATCCCTTTGTCAAGAAACTCTTGGATTTTCTTCTTGATCTTTGTGTTCTCCAAGGCTGACATTTTATACATGTCAATATTCATTCTGATGCAAATGTATCTCATGTTAGATTCCTCTTTTTGGAGGTAACCCTTCTGGTTCCTAAAAAATATTGTCATAAGTATTAAAAAATTCAACCAATTCATTCCTGAGTTTAGAATTACATCATGAGAAAGCTTCAGATTCAACAATATCTTTTGCTTTGATCATCAACAACACAAAATTCTTACTAGCATTCACAAGCACTTTAATTTGTCCTTTACTAACAAGAGATAAGTTCATGTTCTTGTGATGTGCTCTAACAATATACCCAACTCTCTTTGAAAATATTATACTTGTTCTCATGAAGATATAATATGGCTTTTCGGTCATATACATGTGGACTCCTTAATACAATCCCACAAATGTCAAGTGGTACAACATCAAGCTCAACCTCATCTATAAAATTAACAGTGATGGAAAATTTGAGTTTACATTTTCTTGTCACTTGCGATATGGAATCATCATATACTTTTGGAAATTGGATATACTAACGCTCCCAATGTGTTTCGCGACATGGAATAACCATCTCTCATGGATACTTATCTCTAGCATTGCGATCATAGACTAACACCTGTGGGTTTTGGTCTAATGGAAATTGTGATTCCCAACAAGTGGTATTAGAGTGTAGGTCATGAGTTCGATACACACTCGGGTAGCATTGGGGGGGGGGGGGATATTATTGGACATTGGATAAACCAACACTCCCTGCGTGTTTCGCAACATGGACTAATTGCCTCTCGTGGATCCTTATCTCTAGCGATGCGATCATTTACTAACACATGCGGGTTTTGGTCTAACAGAAATCGTGATTCCCAAGACATACCCAATCCAAAGGTAAGGTTTTTCATGAGGTGTAGTCTCTAAATTAAGTTTCTTTACAATTGATTTAAAAATAAGATTAACTTAAGATCCACTATCAAATTGTGTATCAACCTTTGTATGTTTTATAATGACCCCAATATGAAAAATCTCACTTCTTTCTTTATCATTTTGAGATTGAACAAACTTGCTAGAAGAAATAGTACTTGCATTAGAAGCTATACATTTCATTACCATGGCTATGATTTTAGTTTCATCACCTGAATCAGATCTTAGATCTTTTTGAGTTGTAGCAACAATATTTTGTTTCCCTTTGTTATTAAACTTCTTTGGTCTCAATTCTTGATGTAATTTCCAAAAATAGTCTTCATCATGTCCATCTTTTGAACAATGTTTGCAAGTAATTTTCTCTCCCTCTTTCTTGACTGTAGCACTCTTCTTGCCTTTTCCTTTAGTTTCCCCCTTTACTTTGTCTCCATATTTAACGTGTTTCTTACTCGATTCTTGAGGAACATTCTTGCCTATTGATTCTAAATGAGTAGCCTGAACACATACTTCATCTAAATTGGTGGGATTAAACATAAGTATAGTATGTATCAAATAACTATGAAATCCACCTACATATTTAAGAAGAGTATCTTGTGAGGTCAAATCAACACCCAAGATTAATGCTCTTTTTCTAAATTCTTGTGTGTAAATTTGGACATTCTGACCTTTAGCTTGTCTAAAATTTTTCCAATCCATTATTTCTTTTTACATGTAAGATAATGGATAAATTTTATTCCTTAATGCAACTATAAATTTATTCCAAGAAGAGATTCTTTTACCACATTTCTTCAAATCTTCTTGAGTTCTGGATTCCCACCAGATAAGAGATGCACCTCCCAAATGAAGAGAAGAAAGTTGGATATATGTGAAATCATCATCAATATTTTGGATGCTGCCATAAAATCCAATTTGATGAACCCAATTATCCAAATTTTCAACATTTATTTCTCCATCATACATTGACAATTCAAACTTGACATTAAGCTTAAACAAAGGAGACTTAGTATGTCATATTGGAGATGTTAGAGGAGTTGGTATATGTGAAGAATGAGGTGAAGGAGGAGAAGGAGGAGGAGGTGGAGGCTTTCTCTCCTCACCACCATCACCTTTTGGTTTCTTATAAATTTCTCCTTGCAACCATGTTGTTCTTTCATTATACAGCACTTTCACCATTTCAGCCAAATCAAAGAAACATTTTCTGAAATCTCTTTCATCCTCAGACATCAATTCTTGTCCTTGTACTTCTTCATGTGCCATGAATTGTTGATTATGTGGTATTAATGAGCCAATTTGAGGCTTAGGTTCTTCAATTGATCCTCCTCTTCTCAATCTAGACCTTGTAAGCATTCAAAAACCTTGCAAATTTTGTCAAACCTTCAAAAAAACCATGCTCTGATACCAAACAGATCTAAAAATGAAAGTGAAGGTTTCATTGATTAATTTTCAAGTTTGTTTATGTCCTTTTATGCAACAGAACGAAATTTCAAAAGTACACAAACATAAGTTAATTTAAAAAAAAATTACAGTAATAAGAGGACAAAAACACAACATAAGACAATAGAAAAGTGATAACAAAGTTCACCCATATTGGGCTACGTTTCTGGGTCCAGCTTCCAATGGTGACCGCTTTATTAAAATGATAAAATTTTCAATACATCACTTTACAAGATTCAAACTAAGAATCTAACACTTCCACACTGCTCAAAATTCTCAAAAACCCCATCTGGGCTCTTCCTAAGCTCAAAAAGGTTAAAAAATGAGCAAAATATGTCCCTTCAAAATTCTGTTTGCAAACTGCTCCTCATTTTATATTAGCCCTTTAAATTATTCAACAAAATGGTAATATCCCAATTAATTTGGTGTGCCAGTTAACATCCCGCAGGTCGCAAGTTCGATCCACCAATTTTTCTAGAGGTTGCGTTGATATGGTTTTGAATTTATTAAATTTTTAATGGGTTGTAGCCTCAACTGTATCCTCTACCTCTGGTCTCATTATATAATCATATGGCTAGGGGCGCGGGTGGTAATGCTAGGTGCTCGACCCCTCCTACTCCTATGTCGATGGTTTCGTGTTGTCGAACGACCAAGGGCCATGTGGTATTCCATGCGCCCAACCCCTATCCATCGGTGCTGATCATGTTATGTACATAAAACCAGGGCTGGGCTGGTTGAGTGTGCCCGCTGTCTTGACCCTCTCCCCCCAACTGTTAAGCCGATAAACTATAAATAACACTAATGCCTATGGACTAATAAGAAACACCCATGGTACAATGGTTGGGTGCCCGCTTTATTTGCTGGAGGTTATGTGTTTGATTCCATGCGAGGTCAGTTACTTCGTTGAATTTTTTTTTGGTTCCAAAACCAAAGCCACTTAGCAGTCCCTCATAGGTCGACGTGGCGCCCTCTGATTTTCCAACATGGTTGCCTATGATTAGACCACCTCACTAACTGTACAACCAACCATCGATTGCCATGTTCCCACACGTGATTCGTCCACCTTCTCGTCCGTACACCTAGTCAGCCTTGACACGTTAACGTACAAGCTGCCATGTCAGCATCCGTACCCTGCACAATCAACCTTGCAAGTTGAATTTTTTATTGTTTGGCCAACAACTCAAAACATAATAAATTTCTCATACAATGTTAGGTTGAGGCGATTCAAGCGTCGTTGGATTCAGAATGATGAGCTCTACAACTTGGCACTAGTTTCAAGAGAGTTTGGGCACTTAAAATTTTGAGCATTTTATGGATCCCTTAGATCAAATTGGGGTAATGCTTTTTTTTATTTATGGTGATGTGGTGTCGAACCTTGTAACTAGTTTTTTTCTACTTAGATCTCCTGTCTGGTCCCTTCCCTATCAATGTCGGTCCCTTCCACAAAAGCCTCAACCATATTTCGTTCATCTGGGGATAATGAAAGTGGCTCTATCCTTTACAATATTAGGTCTATACATATTTATCATTCTTTGGTGGGTCAGTTCAGTGGTCTAGGGAAAATTGGCCTATCCGCTCTAGGGTCTAAATCACAAGGAAGAAATTACACCTTCTCAAGAGAAAAATAAAAATCCATCGAGGATATGGTTGCAAGAAGACAATTCTATAACAAGGGTGCTTAGAGGTATGAACACCCAAGGGGTGGTGTCTTAATTAAAATCCTTTCCTTCAACTTTCGGGGGTTGGAAAGCCCTAAAAAAATACTTGCCTTAAAAATACTAGTCAAGCTTGAGAAATCATAACCTAGATTTTTCTTCAAGAAACTATTGGTGCTAGAGAATTGTTTCTTCTATATTTGTCCTTGTTTGGTGGGTGGAAATTTATAGCATCAGATGCAAAGGGTTGTTTCGGGGTTATTGCTGTTGAGTGGCTGCAATGTGAATTGATGGTTGAAAATTCTTGGAGCATTTATTCTAGGTTGGGGTTTGAGATCTTTTCAGCTGAGTTAGGGGTCTCTTTTACCTATATAAACCTTTATGGCCCCTATGATGGCATATTATAATTTTGAAATAATATTTTCAGTTTAAAGCTACTAGATTCTAAAAACCTAATCCTAGGGAGGATCTAAACTTTTCTATGGGTGCTACTAAGTCTTCAAGGCCCAGAGCAAGAATTGATACTAAGATTATTTCATAAATAAGTTTGAGTATTCAAACCTTATGGATCTTGAACCTATAAAACTAAAACCTATGTGGTGGAATCATCACATTAGGGAGGATAATATTGTTAAGAGGTTGGATGAATTTTTGATTGTTGATGGTTTAGTGGAGAATTTTAATTTTATCAAGCAGTGGATCAACTGTGAGGGAGAATATGATCACTCCCTCATTTTGCTGGAGTTAAAAGCTCATGGAACCAAGCATGGAATCCCTTTCAAATTTAATTCTTCTTGGATTAAAGAAGAAGAGTTCGCATATTTGATAAAAGAGGTTGGATTCCATTTGAATCACATAGAGGGGTTTAGACGACTAAACAATTTAAAGAAAATATTAAGTGGGTGAAAATAAAAGTAGTGGAATGGGTGAGAAGTAAACACATAAGAGAGGAGGAGCTTGTGGAGATTGAAAGGGCGATTCTTGAAGTTTCAAAATTAGAGGATACAGGTTTTTTTAATGAGGCTTCTAGGGAAAACCTTTTCGCCTAGAAGCTAGAGAAAAGTTCATCCTTGAGGCTCAGGAGGCTTCCTAGAGGTTAAAATGTGGGGCCTTGTGGATCGAAGGTGGGGATGAAAACACTAAATTATTTCAATCATATGAAAATGGAAGGAAGCTATCTAACACAATATAGAACTTCCAGGACGCGAATGGTAGGGAGGTTACAAACTTTTAGGGCTTTAACTCATCAATAAGAGACCATTTTCAGTCTCTCTGTCAAGATTCTGCAAGGATAAATATCATAGAAGTCATTTGGGTGGCTCAATTTTTTCCCACCTTCGTAAGTGAGGAAGATAAAAATAACCTGGAGGAGGAGGTTTTTGAGGAAGAGATGAAAGTTATTTTGGCCAGTTTTCAAAAGGACAAAAATCCAGGGCTTGATTGGAAGGGTGGTGAGTTTTCTGAGGGATTCTTTGATATTATTGGGAAGGATCTTGTAGAGGTGGTAAATGAGTCCAAAAGAGAAACAAATGTTATGGTGACCTCCAACATGAATTTTATTTCCCTCATTACTAAAAATGATAAGCCTTCTTCATTTGAGGACTTTTGTTCAAACTCTTTACAAAATTGTGTTTATAAGGTTATCTCCAAAGTCATTGCCAATTGATTAAATCAAATTCAGTCACGTGCTATATCTAAAGAGAAATTTGGATTTCTAGAAGGGAGGTAGATCCAAAAATCCATTGGTGTGGCCCAAGAGGACATTCATAGTATCAAAACCCTTAGATCAAAAGGAGCTATCAGTAAAATTGATCTCTCTAAAGCTTATGATCATGTAAGCTAGATGTATATTAGACAACTTATGACTCATCTGGGTTTTGGTATAGATTTTATCAATTGGATTATGGGATGCCTTAGATCAGTATATTTTGAATTTGTAATCAATGGTTTCACATCTCCTTTCTTTCATGTGCAGAGAGGCTTGAGGCAAGGATGCCCCCTGTCTCCCGTATTATTCCTTCTATTTTCCAAGTGTCACTATCATATGATTGCGGATGCAAAGAGTAAGGGGGTTTTTCAGGGTCTTGTTATTTCAAACAATCTTGTGACCACACATTTACTTTTTGTTGATGACATTCTAATTTTTTGTAATGGTTTTAGTTGAGATGTGGACACATTAGATGGAATTATTGTATTATTTGATGTGGAAACTATGATGGTTGTAAACTCTCAAAAGTCAACTATTTCCGCTCAAAATATGTATGCCCTTGAACATCAAAATCTTAGTAGAGATTTTCCATAAGTTGATGTGGAAGAAGGAATACAATATTTGGGTTTTCATTTAACACCAATTTTTTTGTAAAAAAGAACATTGGATGTGGTTATTCTCAAATACTGATACTAAAGATTGAAATGTTGGTGCTTCAAGTGGTTGTCTCGTGCAGGAAGGCTGGTCCTAGTGAAGTGGGTGCTTGAGGAAATTCTTGTCTTTTGGACGCTGTGGCATGGATTCCTAGGGGGATCTTGGAAAAAAATCAGACAATTATGTTTAAAATTCTTTTGGGACAAGGCACATTATCATTTTTTTATCCCATGAGTGAAGTGGAAACAAATTTCCTTACCCAAACTTCTCGATGGGTGGAGCTTAAAAAATATTTTCATGTTTTCAAAGGCACTTGCTAAAAATGCGGGTGTAGGATTCTATCTACTTCCAGCCTTTGGACCTCATTTTTCACTCAAAAATATATTCATCCCTACTCCTTTGATGACTGGATTAGGTTGCTGGAAAAAACACGGTTGACCATTTCATTGATTTGTCGCGCATTGCTAAATTTTTGATCTCATTGCTTCAAGTTAGGCATGGAAGTTCAGGATTGGATGAAGGATGGGGTTGGGAAAAGATCCTTGGACTGGTAGTGGTCAAAGCCATCGTTCCTCAAGCCCTAGTGGATATAATTAAAGATAGTGTTTTCTCCCATCTAGCTCAGATTGTAAATCATGACATTACTACTATTTGGCGGCAAGACTGGTTAGTGGTCGATGATTTGCATATTGTTCAAGAGTTCAAAGACAATTACATGGTTTACCCGATGGTGTTAGAGAATAATCATATTCTTATTTCGGGGGAGGTGGATGAAATGGTATAGGAACATTCTCCAGATGGAATTTATACCCGAAAATTAGGTTACCTTCATTTGAACATGGTAGAAGAGAATGGTGCAGAGATGTGTTGGTGGAAAGGGGTTTGGAAGATCAAGAGCCCAAAATAAAAAACACGCCTATTTTTGTGGTGTATCTTGGAAAATTTACAAAAAAGGCATAAAATTGTGTCTGGATGGTGCCCTTTATTCGAATAAAGTAGTGAGTATATTGAGCATCTCTTCACTACTTTCCATTTTTGTTTCTAGATTTCGGATCATTGTAGTTCGGTGTGCGACCAATTTTTTGTATGGAAAGGACCATCCTTGAGGATTGGTGGAGAGCTTGGTACCAGAATAGGAATAGTAGATATTTCAGATCACTTCCCCTCCTCATATACTGGGGTGTTTTTTTGTACCGCAACAAATAAAAGGAGTCGTCTAACGAGCCGGAGGAATTGCTCAGACGGTCAAAATTGGCCGGAATCCGGGCCAAAAAAAATTAAAAAATCTTGCAGAAACAGTGTTTGAATCTTGATTTTGACATTGGAAATGGATTCAGCACCATCAAAAACCTGTAGGACATCCAAAATATTAAACTTTGATAGTTATAACATGGATTTAGAAAAATTCCTGCCGGATTTTCTGAAAATCTTATCGGAATTTTCATGATTTTCAGGGCGATTCCTCTGGCTAGTTAGACTACGGCCAAATAAAATTTTCAAAACAAAAATTTCAGTCTTGACAGGGTGGCAACTGAAATGGTTTCATTGCATGGTAGAATTGTGACGCATGAATAACCATATAAAAATCGACCTGGGGTTTCTTCGATGGGGTGAAACACGGATTGGATCATCTTTGTGGGGGTGGTTTTATTTTACGTATTTCTAATCAACCTTGTTTCAATGCGAGTACAAACTTAGGGAATGATACAAACAATATGGTTAAACTTTTAGCTTGTTTCTCTCTGGTTTCCTTCGCTAAAGAAAAGGGATGTGATCAGAAGTGTTTGGTGATTCCTTACTGGTTATAAATTAAGTTAACAAGATTCGACAGTGCTGTAATATTCATCTTGTTCATATTTTGGAGGATTGGCAAAGGATAAAGCATTCCTTCTCATATTTGCATCCACTCATATTTACATGGACATGAATTGAACGATGGACAAACTTTCTAAGGAAGGCCTAAAAGTGGATCCGAGCCTTTGGCTCATTGAAGAATTCATGAATGGGGAACATTACAGTTTTTAGCACATGCCACTTATGTATGATCAAACCTCTCATCATTAGTATCATGTTCCATTTCCTTTTTGTTTTTTCTCCTGCAATTTAGTTTCTCATCAGACTCAATTTTCAGTATTTGTGTCACGATTTTGTGGTGGGAGCCCTATGGGTTGTGTTCATATTAGCACTGTCTCTTTTGGAAATCTCACACATATTTCTGTTTATATCATTCATGTGTGGTTATTTTATTTTCTTAACCCATATGATAGGTCAAATTTGTTTAAAATATTGTGATGTATTTCTAGGAGCTAATGAGGGATCTAGGTTGATTCTTCCTATTGCACATTCCTAAGTGTATATGAAAAATGTAATTTGTTTATCATACATAAATAAAGTTACCATTATTTTTCATTGGAAAAAAATTATTATTATTTTTAAATAATTTATGTTTTCAATTATTTTTAATCTATAATATATTTTTAATATAAATTTGTAATTATTATTACTTTTATTTTTTTTAAATTTTAATTTTAATGTATTACTTTTTTTATAAATAATTTTTTGAGTTTTGGGACATTTTATTTTATTTTTCATATTTTTAAATGTTTTTATTTTATTTTTTAATATTTTTTTTTTTAATTATGTATTTTTAAAAATTTTAAAATAAATTTGATTTTTTTAATAAATTTTTTTTGGTAGGTAATGTGAGTTCTGAGATGATTGACACACCTAACTTGTGTCTTGAGTAACCACAATCTAGGGGCATCTAAGCCATCAAAATCACCTAGGGATGGCACTTGGCCTAGGCCACACCAACCCTTTGCATGGTTAAGATTTTTCCCACTGAGTTTCGATCTGGTGAGATTTTCACCACAGAGTGCCTTAACAGAACACCCTGTCACTACTCTACGCCCCGTGGACAATGTTTTTTATTATTATTTTTTATACCACTGAAATTTTTAGAACATGGCATATGTCACAATTTTAATACTTAGTTAAAAATAGGTCCAACTTGTTTTAGGTTAAGATTTTATATGATCCCTAATACTAATATTTAAAAGAAAAAAATTGCTATAGGTAGAATAACTGTTTAAGTTAGGTTCCAATTATTAAGGTTTTTCATAATCATGATATTTGGTTTTTAATGCCATGGTTAAAAATCCTTGAATTTTAAGTTTTTTGTTCTCGTGATATTTGGTTTTAAATGCCATAGTTTAAAATTGTTGAAATTTTAATGTTTTTTGTAATCATGATTTTGGTTTTTTGTCCCATGGTTGAAAAATGTTGGAAATTTAGCCCTAAAAAAGGGTGATGTGATGAAGAAAATTTACAAAACACTGAAATATCATTGTTTGTCAATTTATGCAATAAACCATGTAATATTGTTGTTTCTTAATCTAAGCTTATTCTTCAGTGTGATGTAGTGAATTCATTAAACCATGAACTATCCCAAGCAATCCACAACCTTTATGAATTATAAGTATCCTAAATAAACTTCAGCCCACACGAAGTTGTGTGAATCCTCATAACCATTTTGGCGCACATCACAACAACATATAAATACAAATTTTTCTTTTGAACTCATGGCATAAACCAACTTACGTTCCTCCCTAACACATCGAATGAGAATAAGATTTAGTTTCTTTTCCTACAATGTTATCGCTCTTTGAGGTGCATGATCATATACACGGAGGATTTTACCCCTCAGCATTGGTGGTCGATATCCAGACTCGTTCTCAAAAGGTCGCTGGAATGTGAAGTCACACCATCCTTACGATGCCACTTTCCCTTGGAGCAACTGGCTACGATGCATCCCATAAGAATGCAACAACCGGTTTCTGTTTGAGAAACCACGCTCTCTGTCGATTTCTTCAGCCACGTTTTTGTGCGTTGCCACCGATGACACTGCTCACAAAACTTTAAAGTGTGGTTCCTTGTACTACATTATCAACGTCCACAGATCAGGCTTGACCGCTTTCCATTTATTGCTACGCACTCTCCTGCATCCACACCAGCGTTTGGGTTGAGGTTACCACCATTCGCATGGTTTGAGCAAAATTGAAACCGCTGGTTCCACTGCCAACGCAGAAAGAATCCACCTTGCGCTGGCTATAAGAAGTTTCTCCATGGTGAACTGATTCTTGCGTTCATAACTTACACACATCATATATATATATATATATATATATATAATTGCAGATTTAGAAAGGAAACTTATAATGTAAAACACGATTACATTAGCATTGCATGGGCTAATAATCATTAGCTGCTTCTCTGCAATTTACAACCTCCAAATTTAAACTCTTTTCTCTCTCATTCACCCCCTTCATCTTCAACTTTCTCTAATTTATACAAATATGTGAAACTAATATTCTCGGAATAGTATTCTTCTAGAAAACCTCAACAAACCAATGCCTTCCTATTATTAAGAATTTTCCCCTATATTGGCTCTATTCCACGTAGGGAAAGAAACCAATTCTATAATTATGCCAAATTTAATTAAATATAAAACAAACTAACAATTCTCTAAAAATAAATAACAAATTTAATAAAATAAATTATTAAACTATTCCTAAGTTTATTTTATTTCCAATTAGCCACAACATGTGACCAAAGATGTCACATTGCTGGCTAGGTTCCCGATGCTCCTGCATCAGACCCCCGGGGAAGAAAAACTGATCTTGTAGTACTTTGGAGTCGATCCCCAATCTTTGTAGTTCTGCTGCAATCATCCAACTAGTGTCTTCCATTTGCTGTACTTTCCACTTGACTAAATAAGTTTGGCTCCTTATTTTCGTTGACACTCTCTTTTCCCTTTTTCCTTCTTTGGGCTTTCTTTTGTTATGGCGTCTCCTTGTGGTTCTTCTTCTGGGTTTTGGTATAGGTACAAATTTGCAATACATGACTAAGTCACCTGCTTGGAATTTCTATTTCCGCCTCTTCATATCTGCTCATTGCTTGTCTTTACTACTGCATTCCTGCCATCTGCTTTTGACATCTCCCTCAAATATGCTTCTAGGGGTTAGCCAATTCACGATTGCTTGGATTTATTTCGAATCCATTTTCATCTTCTTTAGAGACTGCATATTCCTCCAAAAATTCATTCATCATCCTGATGGTGATTTTATTTATGGCTCGAGAATCTGTGCTCCTACGCCATTCATCTTCTTCCTTTGGACTGAGTACTGTTGGTACAGTACATGGATTAAGGCTTCCTCTAACTAACCCTTTATCCATCAACTCTTGCACTTGTCTTCCAGCTTCGGCATTTTCCTGCGGTGTTATCCTGTAGGCTGCTCCATTCGGCAAACTGGCTCCAGGTATTTGATCAATATGGTGACTAATACTCCTGATGGGTGGTAACTTATTCGAAAACTCATCCATAGTAATATCAGCAAAATCATTCAATAGATTCTGATTTTCTTTAGGTAAATCTTCTAAATTTGTAGAAGTTAAAATTACCTTGAGTTTTCCAACGCTAGAAAAATGCATCTCCTTACCCTTCTCATCTTCCTGCAACAGGGTCTTCTCATTCATCAACATAACATTGTTTCCAGGTGCTTCTTCATCAGCTTCAGCTTTCAACGGCAGCAGTGTATGCTTGTTCCCATCTTTCTCAAAAGTATAAGTGTTTCGTCTGCCATCATGTATGGAATTTCAGTCAAACTGCCAGGGTCTCCCTAGTAATATGTGACATACATCCATCGAAATTATATCACATAAAATAACATCCTTATAAGTACCAATCTGAAAGTCAAATTTACATTGTTCAGTTACAATAATTCGATGGCCTTTTTGAAGCCATGATACTTTATAAGGAGTGGGGTGTACTGTTCTCTCCAACTTCAAATTTTCCACTATTTCGGTAGCAACAAAGTTATCGGTACTACCACTATCAATTACTAATTTTCAACACTTACCCCTGGACTTACATACAGTTCAGAATAGATTTTTTCTTTGAGCAGGTTCTTTGGCCTCCTTAGCTTCTTTAAGCAATACCCTCTTTAGTAACAGGGATTCTCTGGCTTCTGGTGGTTCCTCTTTAGCTGCAGTTTCAGGAATCTCTTCTTTGGTTTTCGCAACGTTCACATTACGCTGGGTTGTTGATCTGTTGTGAGGACAATCCCATTACACATGTCCCCATTCACCACATGCAAAGCACCAAACATCTCTTCCTCGGCCTTTGACTCTGGGCACAAACCTTCCGTGACCCAAATCTCCTCTTTGTGGTGATCTATTGCTTGCACTCCCTGCCTCATTCTGAGAGTGTTGAGATCCGGGTTCAAATGTTCCACCTTCTTTTGCTGGACTCTTGCCTTTGTTTCTCTGGTTTTGTTTGCGTAACAGTTTTTCCTCTGCCCTCAAGGCTGCTTGATAGGAATCTTCAATCGTCCTCAAATTTAATAAGCTGATCTCATCCTATATTTCATATCTCAAACCATTTATATATCTAGCTACCTTTTCTAGATCATCTTCAACATGGCCAGATCTAATACTCAACTTATAAAATTCTTCAGTATTTTCCTTAATTGTCATTCCTTTTTGTTTTAAGTTCTGCAATTGTCTAAACAGGTTTAATTGGTAATCCTTCGGCAAAAACTTACCCTTCAGCTTACTTACCATCCTGTCTCATTTCTTGATTTTGGGCTTCCCTTTTCGCTCCCTGGATAGCTGCAATTCGTCCCACCATAAGGCTGCATGGCCTTTTAATCTTGTGGCTGCAAACTTCACTTTCTTCTTGTCATCGACTTCTTCATAGTCGAAGTATTTGTCCAATGAACAGATCCAGTCCATTAGCAGCTCCACACTAAGACTTCCATCATATAAAGTTACTTCTACCATTGGTCTGCTGTTGACCTTTGCGAGCATCTTCATGACTTTGGTTGCCTCGCTTTCCTCCTCCACTTCTTCATCAATGGTCTCTTCTTCATCGGCACTGGCAATCCCACCATCTTCTGCTCTCCTCTAAGTGGTTTCCACTGTAGCTAGTCCCATGCGCAAATGTTGGATCTCATTTAGCAAAACTGCGTTTGCTATAGGTCTCCCTCGACCTATCCCAGCTCATCTTCTGGGAGAAATTCTCTGCAATGCTCCAAAAACAAATTAACAAGATCTGATACCAAAAATGATGAAGAAAATTTACAAAACACTGAAATCTCACTGTTTGTCAATTTATGCAATAAACCATGTAATACTGTTGTTGCTTAATCTAAGCTTATTCTTCAGTGCGATGTAGTGAATTCATTAAACCATGAACTATCCCAAGCAATCCATAGCCTTTATGAATTATAAGTATCCTAAATAAACTTCAACCCACATGAAGTTGTGTGAATCCTCATAACCATTTTGGCACACAACACAACAACATATAAATACAAAATTTACTTTTGAACTCATGGCATAAACCAGCTTACGTTCCTCCCTAACACATCGAATGAGAATAAGATTTATTTTCTTTTCCTACAATGTTATCGCTCTTTGAGGTGTATGATCATATACACAGAGGATTTTACCCCTCAGCATCAGTGGTCGATATCCAAACTCATTCTCAAAAGGTCGCTGGAATGTGAAGTCACTCCATCCTTATGATGCCACTTTCACTTAGAGTAACTCGCTGCGATGCATCCCATAAGAACGCAGCAACCGGTTTCTGTTTGAGAAGCCACACTCTCCGTCGATTTCTTTAGCTAAGTTTCTGTGCATTGCCACCGATGAAACCGTTCACAAAACTTTAAAGTGTGGTTCCTTGTACTACGTTTCCAGTGTCCACAGATCAGGCTTGACCGCTTTCCATTTATTGCTACGCACTCTCCTGCATCCACACCAGTGTTTGGGTTGAGGTTACCACCATTCGCATGGTTTGAGCAAAATCGAAACCGCTGGTTCCACTGCTAACGTAGAAAAAATCCTCCTTGCACTGGCTATATAACGTTGCTCCATGGCGAACTGATTCCTGCGTTCATAACTTACACACAACACACACACACACACATATATAATTGCATATTCAGAAAGGAAACTTATAATGTAAAACACGATTACATTAGCATTGCACATGCTAATAATCATTAGTTGCCCCTCTGCAATTTACAACCTCCAGATTTAAACTCCTTTCTCTCTCATTCACCCCCTTCATCTTCAGCTTTCTCTAATTTATACAAATATGTGAAACTAATCTTCTCGGAATAGTATTCTTCTAGAAAACCTCAACAAACCAATTCCTTCCTATTATTAAGCATTTGCCCCTATATTGGCTCTATTCCACGCAGGGAAAGAAACCAATTCTATAATTATGCCAAATTTAATTAAATATAAAACAAAATAAAAATTCTCTAAAAATAAATAACAAATTTAATAAAATAAATTATTAAACTATTCCTATGTTTATTTTATTTCCAATTAGCCACAACATGTGACCAAAGACGTCACATTGCTAGCTAGGTTCTCGATGCTCCTGCATCATGATGCAACATGGCCACTTTTTGATTTGGGGATATTTTTTCGTGTTTTTAATGTAAAAATATGAGCCTTTTGGGCTAGAGTTCTTGTTTTAAAGTTAAAGTTTTTCTTAAATTGGTAACATTATTAAATGGAATTGTGACGTATTCTGCATTACAATCAAATTACCGGAAAGAGTGATTTGAGTACTAGTTGAAGGAAAACAATTGGATTTGGTATCAACATGCCATTAACACTTGTAAGCACATTCTCAGTTTGACCGGATGGGAAGAGTTTGAGGCCCTCATGACAATTTTATAAGGGAAGGAAGTAGGGATGACCTCAAACATTGTGTCTCTCTAATGTCTAGAAAAGTGCATTGTGGTATATATTAATCTCCCTATTATATTCATGGTGTCTCCTTAACCTGAAATTGACACTTTTATGGACTCATCATTCTTTGAACTACTTGGCCATGAATCATGTTTCCACCAATTTTTTTATTTGGGTAGCATCAGATGTTCTCTAAGTCTCAAATTTGGTAGGGAGACTTTGACACATGTATTCCAGAGAACCTAGAAACCGTTTGTGAAAATTCCACTTATAATGAATTTTATTAAAACAATTAATTATTTTTAAAAGGGACCCTAAGTCTAAACTTAGGAAAATAAAATAATTGAAGGGTATTAATAAAACAGAGTATGAATGTTCTAGAAAAGGTGGAGATCAAGTAAAATGTTAATCTTAGCTGTTGATTAGAGATTTAATCTCGGACGTTGAAGTTTCAATGAGAAGATTATAAGAAGGACTTGAAGGGTCAATTGCAAGACACACCGAGAGAGCTAGAGGATCAAGAGATCGAAATTATTTAGTGAGCAGTGCTGGGGGAGAAAATCGATCAAGATATCTTTTGCAGAGAGGGGCAGTAATTCCGGTTGGAAGGATTCTTGATCTAGAGAGTGCATAACAGAGGAGGCAGTAGAAGCCACATAGGCAGAGTAGAGCCAGTGACGCAGAGGCTATGCAGAAACTGCGTAGGGCCTGAGAGGAATTCCGTTTTCTTTTGAGGAGACAACGTTGGGTCAGTGCCAGATCTCGGAGAGATTTTCCGAAGGCCAGTAGGCCCCAATTTCTAGCCAGCAGAGAGACCGACGCATAGACAGAGGGAAGCCACAACTGTGATGCAAACACTGCATAGAGTGGCGTAGTCACTACGTAGAGGCATTTCAGAGCAACTCATTTTGGGTGTTGATCGGTGCCAAGTTCCCATGGAAGAGTGAGGTTTGTCTTAAAAGAATTTACTTGTCATTTTCTCTGCATGATTTGACAGATTCGTTAATCATAGATTTGTACTCAAAATTTACTGCATAATATATAAACCCTCAGCTGCTGCACCCATTTTCTCACATTGGGCTTTTCTGGGGAGATTAGTAAAAAAAAATGGTGTCATATGTGTCTACGATTTTCTATTGCTTAGACCTTATTTCCACACTTGTTTTATTCCATATTTTTATATGTGAAGGTTGTAGTGAATGGATTTCTATATTTTCTTGTAGAAAACAATGAATAATTTGTTAAGTAAATAAAAAATAGAATAATTTCCATCAGTTTTTGCAATAGGATTCTAGGTAATACGAATTTTCACATGGTATCAGAGGTTGTGTAGCTCAGTGCAGGAGGAGCAAGAGAGAAGATCAATAGATCCAACGTTATAGTAGAAGCCAAGGATCAAAGAGCTACGTAAGCAACATACCGATTTCCCAGTGAAGTGTGCAGTCCAAGCCAGGAGGGCTAGATCAACAAGGAAAATCTCTCTCTGAGTGAGCCGACAAAGAGGTAGTATTTTTCCAATTTTCATTTTTCCAGAGGCAAAGGAGCAACACAGAAGATCTACGCTGATCAATAGCTGGAGGGACGTATTTTTCTGCGTAATAGTGATTGATGGTGCAGAAAGAGTCATAAGAGAAATCTAGAGACACTTTGAGGGAATTTTCTTCCTCAGGGAATTACTAGTTGGGGAATTCTATTTTCCAAAATCTAAGCAGTAGTATTGGGTGGCAGATCTACCATCTCTAGCAGGGAGTGCGTAGGCTAGGCCATAACTACGTAGAGGAGAGAGAGGGATCAAGTTCGACATCTTTTTTCAATCGACAAAGATGGCACCAAGTGGGATTAGAGATCAAGATCGGTTGGAGGGAGCCTCCAACTATGTGATATGACAGACAAGGATCAATATCCTGCTGGATGAGCATGATCTCAAACTCTTGATTGAAGGTGTGGTGGTTGTTCTAGTAGATGTAGATACTATGAATAAATACAAGAAGAATATGGATAAGAAAAAGCGCCTAATCCTCAACGGAGTGAGTGATCATGTTGTGTGTCACATAGCTAGCAAAGCGACATCTAGAGAAATGTGGCAGGCCTTGGAGAAGTTATATCAAGGATCTTCTGAGCAATGAAATATGTATATGGAGGAGAAGATGTGGAATACCAGGATGCAGAAGGGTGAGCACATTGATCCGTTCCTGGTTAGAATTCAAGAGAAAAAAGATCAAATAGCAGCTTTGGGATCAGCTCCTCAGGCCACAGAGATGGTCATATTGGCTCTCAACTCAATTTCCAAAGACTATCAGGTATTTTTCCAGAGCATCCTATGCAGAGAGAATTTTCCAGACTGGGAGTCAATGTGGGAAACTCTTCAACAATAAGAGATGAGGAGGGACTTACTCAAGTGTCAACTTGAGGGAAACAATAGCAGTGGGAGGAAGACGAAGGAGGAGGAGGATAATGTGGCCCTTGCATCAGAGGGGAAATAGGAGCAACGCAAGAGGAAGAAGGACCTTTTCAAGATCAAATTCTTCTGGTGTGGTTAGCTGGGAAATTATGCCACACATTGTCCTCTCAAGAAGAGATACAAAGACGAGAAGCATGATCCGTAAGCCGCACCTACTATGATCTATGAGGAGAAGTTCACAATGATGCCCATATATCTCGAGGTGGGAGCTAGGGTGATTTGGAGCTGCAGACCCACAGAGTTACATGATGGGAAGGATCCTTGAGGAGTCCACCTCTCGGATCAATACCTTGCTACGAGAGCCCAAATTATATGTAGAAGGATGGATGAGTTCCAGTTGGTAAATCAGATGTAGAAGGATGGACGAGTTCCAGTTGGTGCAGAGGAGTGCAGAAGTGACAGTGCAGTGGTTAGCAACGCCAGATAATGAGCAGCACAGAGCAGAGTTGGTAACAGTGCAATGAGGCACAACACAGAGTCAGCAGCAACACAACAGCTTTAGAGGGTCCGTGAAGAGGCTATCAGCAATCAAACCTTTAGTACCGAGATGCGTCATGCTGAAAAATTGTTCAGTTTTGGATATTTTTCTGTTGCAATAAGAAACAACGTTGTAGTGCAGTGGCAGTTGGCAGTGGTAGGGCTAGGAAAAGCACATATGCAAAATTCGTGAGGGAGTTGCAGTATGAATGCAGTGTTGACAGTAGCAGTGTCAGTAGTATTACAGATGCAACGTTTGTGCAGAGTTGGTAGGCAGTAGTGTCAAACATTAGCAATGCAGAGGGAGATGTTGTAGAATCAGAGTAGTACTCAGTAAGGGGTATTGTTAGAGCACATTCCTCGCTAAGAGAGAGTGTTGATTTGGGTAGCTTCGAATGTGTTCCAAGTCTCAAATTTGGTAGGGAGACTTAGAAACATGTATTCTAGAGAACTCAGAAACTGTTTGTGAAAATGCCTCTCAGAATGAGTTTTATTAAAATAATTATTTTTTTTTAAAAGGGACCCTAAGTCTAAACTTAGGAAAATAAAATAATTAAAGGGTATTAATAAAACATAGTATGAATGTTCTAGAAAAAGCGAAGATTAAGTCAAAAGTTAATCTTAGCCGTTGAATAGAGATTTAATCTTGACCGTTGAATTTTCAACAAGAAGATTATAAGAAGGACTTGAAGGGTCATTTGGAAGACACACCAAGAGAGCCAGAGGATCAAGAGATCGAAATTATTTAGTGAGCATTGCTCAGGGAGAAAATTGATCGAGAGATATTTTGCAGAGAGGGGCAGTAATTCTAGTTGGAAGGATTCCTAATCCAGAGAGTGCATAACAGAGGGGGCAATAGAAGCCACATAGGAAGTGCAAAGCCAGTGACCCAGAGGCTACGTAGGCACTACGCAAAGCCTAATAGGGATTTTGTTTTATGTTGAGGAGACAATGTTGGGTTAGTGCCAGATCCTAGTGGACAGAGTTTCCGGAGGCCAATAGGCCCTAGTTTCCAACCAACAGAGGGATCAACACAAAGACATAGGGAAGCCATATCTATGATGCAGAGACTGTGCAAAGTGACGCAATCACTGCGTAGAGGAAGTGTAGAGGAACTCGTTTTGGGTGTTGATGAGTGCCGAGTTTCCGTGGAGTGAGGTTTGTCTCAAAATATTTTACTTGTCAGTTTCTTTGCATGATTTGATAGATTCGTCAATCATAGATTTGCACTCAGAATTTACTGCATAATATATAAACCCTCAGCTACTGCACCAGTTTTCCCGCATTGGGTTTTTCTGGGGACATTAGTCCAAAAAAAATGGTGTCATATGTGTCTATTATTTTCTATTGCTCAGATCTTGTTTCCGCACTTGTTTTTCTTTCGCAGTTTTATTTGTGAAGGACGTAGTGAATGGATTTCAATATTTTCTTATAGAACACAATGAATAAGCTGCTAAGTAAATAACAAATAGAAGACTTTCCATGAGTTGCTGCAGTAGGATTCTGGGTAATACGAATTTTCACACAAACTTGTAGTTGTTGTTAGAGCATTATTTGACCACTTTTTCATGTCTAATGTTACATTTATGGAATATGAAAACTTAGCATCATAAGTGGACTTGGATGTTGAATCTTTTTATGGGCTAAAATAAAATTCTTCCCTATTATAAGATTCATATTTATTTTGTGTCTATATAAATACATTGTATTTTGAAATACACATATGTTTATGCGATTAGGTGCTTTTGGATAAAATGTTTTAAATATATATGGGTTGAAGTCTTGTAATGCAACATCTAGTGGTAAGGTTTGTAGGCGTATCCTTCATGTTGTAATTTTTAATTGTGCATTTTGACTACAATATCTGTCCAGCCAAAACGACAATCTTTATTGATGCGAAGATAACATATAGAAACAAAGCCAAGATAACTGTTCTCTCAGCATTGAATTTAAATATAATTAAATGAAATTAAAAAAAATAAAGATATAATGAGAAAAATTCATTAACTATTGTGTGAAAAATCAAAGATACCTAGAGAACATGAGTACGTGAAGCCGATTATATCATAGAATTTATCGAGTATGAGTGGACTAGGTAGAGTGACTATTTTAATATGTAATCGTCCATCTTGTTAGATAATATCTCAAGGAATGGACTATAATGTAAATATAAATATAAATATAGAGAAAGTAGAATTCATAATATAAATCCAAATGATTAGTTCTCACTTAAAGTTATTCGGGATACTTTTTGTATTAAATAAGCTTTTATTGATCACTTACTTTGTTATCGTTCAATTGTTACGGCACGTGAGGCGTTTTCCATTTATGTTTGGGGTGAGAAAGAAACTACCCTGCCCAATAAATTCTCCAAACGCGCATGGAACCTATTAAATTTCGCCACGTGTACCGGGTTTTGTAGTAGTTGTTCACGCCAGATGGAGGTTCGCGCACGTCTTGAATTATCTCCGCAACGGCACCGTGTGGCTGCGGGACGTCTGCCTACTGCGTGAGCTCCAAGAGGAGGCTAATTTACCTCTGCGAGGAAAAAATACAACAAATTGAGGAGGCGGAAGAATCGAAGTGGAGTATGCATAGAAGTGCCTCGCCGAGGCGAATCACAAAAAACTCCGCCACGGCGGAGAGGGATCCTGGCAGATCAAGGCCTCGCCACCACCTTGGTGGCTGGGTTTGAGGTGCGATGGCAAAAAAAATACAGGGTTCCGGCACAAACAAGATTTTCAGACGATCTTTGAATTTGTCACTTCTGTGTTTCGAACCCTGGCCGTTTCGATTCCAAAGATGGTAAGGTGTTTATAATTTAAGATCAATTAGGAAGTCTTAGTAGAGCTTAAACTTTTGTAAAGACGTGTAAATATTTTTAAATATTTATATTTATACTATTATATGGAAATTTTGTATGTTTCTATATTATATGTTTTAAAACGTATAAATATATAAAATGATATTTTTTATTATTAAAAAAAATATAATTACATCTTTCAAATTTAAAACTATTATTATTTTTTAATATAAGTTTAATTTAAAATTTATATTTTCTAATTATTTATTTAATAATTATTAAACTCGTGAATTTACCTTGTTTTTACATGGGAAGTGGGAGAGAGAGTTTGTGTAAAGAGAGAATAACTAAACCATCATATTATATAAATTAATAATATGTAGGTATTTTTTTAATTATAATAAAATTCATTTGTTAAAGACTAATATATAAGGCGTATTTTAATGTTTATAATAAACTTTCTTGCTTAGAGATGTTCTTAAAAGTTTAATAATATTTGTTCTAATATTTAATATTTTTTAATTTAATAATTAAAAAAAAGCAATTATAAATTTAAAAATTTCCAAAATTTTAAAAGTACTCAAAAGAATTGGATTCAACATGTATGATAATTTTTAGAGATCCTCCTTATTTGATTGGATGATTGTATTTTTCATTACATTTATATTTTTTAATTTTTAAGAATATATCATATTTATGTTATGTTTAAAAAAAATGTAAATGTAATGAAAAATATTTATTAGATGTTTGCATATATATTAGATTTTTTAAGTTATGAGAGTTTCAACAAAGTTGAAAGAAGAATATTACATGTATATTTAATGATTTGTTTTTGTAGAGACCAATACCAAGAATATTACATATATATTTAATGATTAGATATTTACGCTGGAGGCGTTTTCTTTGCGGGTTTGGGGTGAGCAAACACTGTTCACCCCAGCCAATGAGAAACAGTTTTCCTATCACGCATGGAACCAATTAAATTTTGCCACGTGTACGGGGTCTGAGCACCGGTTCTGTGCGCGCTCATTAACAGTGATCGATTCGCGGAAGAGGCGCGCTCAAGGCCCCCTGCCATCCTCCTGCGCTCTCTGTTCATTAAGCAAAACGAGAAACTTCCAAGATGTGGATATCATGCCCGGGGGATCCATCAACCTGGGGGACGTTCTGCGCCATGGATGCGATCAAGGCGATCCCGTGTTCAGCAGCCGCAACTGTATTTCCAGTAGGAGCATTGACGACCAGGCACCCAAACTCAGTGGGTGCCTGCAGATCCACATTGTCTATACCCACACCCGCTCTTCCGACAAAGCTGCCACATAGAATCTCAAGGAAGGTCGAAGAGAATCACTATGGGATTCACGAAACGCAACATAAATCCCCTATTTGCGTTAACTCTGCATAAAAGCTCCTGAGGAGCGAATTCTGCTTCCTCGTTGAATTCGATCAGTTGATCTATGGATGTCAGCTTACAGTGGTAAAAGGAACTCCCTACCTTCGATGTGTTAACTAGGAATTATCGCCAGTGGTATCCCAAACACTGCAGAAATTGCGACTTTAATCTGAGTGAGGTACTGATGAGAGCGATGAGGTTCTTTTGTGGAAGACACACAAACCCAGAATGTATTGATCGCGCAACCTTGAAGTACCAAGTGGGACCTTGTGTAAAGAGTGATAGCGGTTTCTGGATGCAAAAGGCGGTTTTCGCACAAGTCATAAGGCAGTGAGCGGTTTCTGTAAAACAAACGCGATACACCCCTGTGCTTGACACATAAGCCTAGGGTGGTTTCGTAAAGTAATGCTGCCGTAGTGTGTTGTTTAATCAAAGACTGCCATTGGGGCAAATTCAGATTCGAATATCGATTTGAATGTTCCTTAAATTAACCTGATAAGAGTTCCGCATTTGAAGATTGAACATTGGCTTTAAATAAAAGGGCATGTTGCGTGCTTATGTGGGTTATCACCACTAAGGAATTGTTGAATTAATAAAATAATCCAGATTGTTTATTTAAAATTGCCAACTCAGAAGTTAGAAATAGCGTGAGTTTGCCAGACTATCGGGTTGCTTGGAAAATGAAGTTGTTGAGTGCATTTACACACATATTGCGATCCTTACATATCTACCGCCCCGACGTTCCTTTGCGCCTCTTGGTGCAATTGCTAGTTTTATAAGATTACTATATTACAAACTTTATAACTTCACATTTATACATTCAAATTGATTAGTGATCAACTTTGACTTGATCTTCATGTAGCCTCTAACCACTTCACTAACATTGATTTATCTAAAAACATCGCTCTCTGAATTACAACGAATTCGTTAAAACCCCGTGAATGAATAAATGACAGACCCACAACATAAGGTGCTAGTGAGGCCTTAAATAATTCGATGGGAGAGGTAGATAAAAATATGTTTTGTGCATTAACCAATGTTACTTGACGACAATTTGTATGTCAGCCTTACCTGTATGCATGGGAACTTCACCATGCTGAATGCCAAGGGCCACGTGGAGTCTCATTATGGATTTTTTCTTTGGAGACGTTTGAGAGACGGTTGAGCAGGGCCAGTTTTATTTCTTGACTTTGACTTATACGTTATTAATGCGGTTCAGTTTTATTTTTTGGATTATATATTTTTTGGATTATATATTATTAAATGCGGTTAAGTATATACTGTTTATCATTAAATTTAAATGAATTTATTTTTTAGGTTATATGTTATTAAATGCAGTTGAGCATTAAATTTAAAATGAAGTTAAGTCTAATAGTGTGGGCAATATTTGCCCAGCAACATTTAATAACCTATAACCAAAAAAATTATCGTCGTTGAGCAGTTTTCCTGAGAAAGTCTCTCTTACTAATTTTCCCATTAACGTCATCTGTCATAATCAATACTGACGCTACGTTGCTAGCTGTGTAAACGCTGTAACCTTTTAAGCCATGTTAAACGTGTATTATTTGCCTAATTCCAAATGAAAAGATAAGGGAAAGTTGTTGAAAAAATAAATCTTTAAAATTAGACACATTATTGGACTGGTCTCATTGTGCTGAGGTGTATAGGAATTTTTTCGATTGGGAGTTGCTATTAACATTACTATTAGCATTATTTCTATGAAATGTGGCACATAACAATGACTTGAAAGAAGGATCATAATTTTTCTTGTGGTGCAACAATGTGCACATTTTCATGTGACACTTCATGACATGTGTGAATTTTGAGATGTGTTTTATGGGTTACTACAATGTCCATGTGATAGCAATTTACATGATTAATTTTTCTAGATGCGTATAGCTTGATATAAAATCAATTTTAAATTGTGAATTTTGAAGTTAATATAATCAAATTTATTTCACTATCTATTTCTCCTCTAAATCTATCCTCTTTTAAGCTCTTCAAAATAATTTAAACATAGAGTAATTCAGAAAGTTATAATATACATAAACATTTTAATATAGTGGTTTTTGTTAAATGACATGTATATTTTAGTGGCACATTTGGCATCTTTGATCGATGACTTGTATATTTTGGATACTCTCCCTATGCACTCAGTGGTGCGTCATATTTATCATTTTTCGGATGCACCTATTCTCAATGGCGTGAGATGATATTGACTTCTGCGCTCCACAACATATGCAATGATTCATTGGAAATAGATGGAAAAGTGTGTTATTCTCAATGGCGTGAGAGGATATTGATTTCTGTGCTCCACAACATATGCAACAATTAATTGGAAATAGATGGAAAAGCGTGTTAACGATACTGTGAAAAATGAAAATTAAATTAATTATCAAAATCAAAATTAAATCGAAATTAAGTGCGCTAGATGGGAGACATGATTAGATAGAGAACACGACAATGTTATTCCCAGACGAGTCATAAAGGGTATAACGAACATACCTTGTCTCCACATTGGATCAAGAACAAGATCGGATGGATCAAAAACTTCTAATTCATACAGAGTCAATGAACCGGGCCAACCAGAAACTAGAGCTGTATGCATTATATGTACATAAATTAACTGGCCAGGATTATTCAATACGACGGTATGAACGTGATACCAAGGCAAACCCATGCAAACACCCCTTTATCGAAAAAAGTAGACACTGTGTAACTTTCTCATATTGGATTGGAAGAGATCATGTTATCGAGCTAGACCCAGATCATCTCAAAAGTGAACATCTATTCACTTGGACATTGCTAATGATGGAACATGTTTGAAACACATTGTAAGAGGATAAGTGAAACATAAGAAAATTCTTCTAACACAATAAAATTGCACTATATTCAAAACAACATTGGAGAGATCGTTTCATAAGGATAAAACTAGTTCCCAAAGCTTCAACAATCATGAGTTAAGAAGTATAATTCAGGGTGCACTTGAGAAGTGAAAAAGAGAAAAAAATAGGAAATCAGAAGCAAATTGTTTTCCTATAAATGCTTGGTTTGATGAGGAATGAAAAATGTCAAGGAGAAACTTGAAAAAGGCAGACGAGGAGAAAATGAATGTAAATTTATATAAGAAGATTTTAAAAAGGAAAAAAGACGAGTTCATGCAAACATGACGAGAAGAGTTAATATATCTAGGCAAGAATAACCCAAAGCTTTTTTGGCAGGAAATTCATCCAAGGAAGAAGAAAAATGAAAATAATATTACAACCAATCAATGGTTTTACTATGCAAGATAACTCTATGAGAAAGAATGAGAGGTTGAGACTACTCCCATGATCAACACAAATACAAATCTTTTCACTTTACAGGAAGTGGAGGCAGGAATTAAGAAGTTGAAAAAATGAAAGGCAAAGGACTTGGTGAACTTCAAGCATAATATCTAAAGTGGGGAATGAACATTCTTGCATTGCACATCATGGAAATATTCAACAATGTAATTCGACAAGGATTCACAAGAGATTGGACAACTAGTCTAGCAATACACATTTTTAAAAGTGGAGACATTAATAATCCTTCCAACTATAGAACCATTATGATCAATCCTTTGTCTGCAAATATTTTCAGTGACATGGTAGAAAATAGAATCAGTAAGTGGGAAGAAATAAAATAAAAGAGAGCAAATTGGCAAGCGAGTTTTAGGTCGAAACATTCTACAGTAAATCATGGTATCACATTGAGACACATTATTGAAAAGGTTTGGGAGGACCAAGAAGAAGTATTTTGCTGCTTTGTTGACTTCAAAAAGGAATTTCACACAGTCCCTAGAGATAAGTTGTGGAGTAGAATCGAAGAACTTGAAATTCATTTACATTATAGGGTCGTTGTCCATAGGATTTATGAAGATGTGAAAGTCAAAACTAGAACTTCAACAAGAATTTCAGAAAGATTTAGAAGTGACATCAGAGTCATGCAAGGTTTCCCTTTATCCCCTACTCTTTTTAGTTTATATATTGATAAATTGGAAGAGTGGATAAATATTCAAGGTGGGGATGGTGTTCAGTTGGAGGAGTTTGTGATAAAACTTCTCTTACATGTTTATGACCTTGTATTGATTTCTAAATCAGCCCAGGGATTGCAGATGCACCTATATGCCCTTGAGAATTTTTGTAAAGCAGTGGGGATGCAAGTCAATACCAACAAGAACAAAATAATGTTTTTCTCTAATAAAAGGAAGAAAAGCCAATGATACTTTCTTCTATGAAGGAAACATTCTTGAATAAGTAAATGAATACAAGTACCTCAAGATTGATTCAAACAATAAACTTAATTGGGAGAGCTGCAGAAAGAAGGGAATTTTAGGAGGGTGGAAAGCATTATATTCTCTTCAAAACAAATGCAGAGAGACAAAGTTATGGGATTGGAAAAAGATTACAGTGATTTTTGGACTCCTATTTTTTCCAAGGGTATTATATGGGTGTGAACTGTGGGCTAGCAACATCTCTGTCTCAAAATAGAAGAAAATTGAGAAAATCCAAAAATGCTTGATCATGAGCAAGTTCAAAATAAAAATTTCAGTTCCTTATGAGATAATTCTAAGTGAAGCAAGGGAAAATCCCATCAAATTAATCGCTATGGTGCGTCTCATAAGGTACCTAAAAAGAATTGATAAAATGGGAGTAGGTAGATGGCCTAAAGTTATCTTCAATGAAGGCATGACTGAAAGAAATAAATCATGGATGACACAAAACGACAAATTTATGAAACAATGGAATATTTACCTCAATTCATGTCCCACAAATAGTAAGGAGTTAAAGAATTTAGTCATGGAGAATTTTTGTAAGCGTATATGGGGAAAAGAGTTGGGTTGAAAGACAAAGTACTATGTTCAGGAATTCAAACCCACTTGTGATCTCCAACAAAAAGAGTACATTGGAGCTAGCATTCCATGGAGAGAAATGATTCTTATTTCTCAGTTAAGAACTAACTCGCACCAACTTCGATGTAAAACGAGACGGTGGAAAATACCTAAGTAAGCTTGGGAAGAACAAGTGTGTACTTTTTTCACTTATGGGGTAGTGGAATCATAAAATAATTTCATTTTGGAATGTGATGCTTTCAGAGACGTCAGAGAAAGTTATGGAAATATGTTAGTGTCAGTTCCTTGGAATTATATTTTCAATGAGGGAACTGTTAGAAGGTTGGATCAACTCATCATTAATTTGATCAAGACAAGGAATGAATTGGAAACAACTAAAAGAAAGGAGACTAGTGGTCCCATATACTATTTTAGTCTCGTGTATGTTAAAATATCATTTCATTTTAAGATAAACATTGTAGTTCTCTTGGATCAAGAGAAAGTCCTTTGAACACATCACTTGCATCTTTGGAATACTCTTGATCACTTTAAATCTCAATACTCAACAAAGATTTAGAAAATCCAAGAAAACAAGGTGCGTCAATTGGAATCCATTTATGAAAGTAGCCTTCATTTTTAAGAGACTTGAAACATATATGATCACTGACACTGTAAGAAGAACCTGTAACCTTCATTGTTTTTTAGATGTAGGGATTGATTGATTGATTCATATGCCAGTGGAAAATCTAGAAGACATAGGTTTGAGATGAAGAGGCCCAATTGTTGGTAAATTTGGATGAACAAAGAATTGAAGGGGAACCTACCCTTAAAACAAAAAGAAACCAGATGAGCTAAAAGATAACATGTTTGATAGATGTAGAGAAAACCTACAGAGAATCCTCCTAGTTTCTAAAAAGTTAAAACCAACACTAGGAAACGACATTCATATAAAGGAGAAAGATTAAAATGAAAATGACCAGTCACAGGAAGTGATTCAAATTATGCATTTATTCCAGATATTTTGGCATCAAATGAGAAATAGATATTCATTGTTGGCAACAAGTTAAAAATGACAGCGCTAAGTAAATTTTACGACACTACTACCACAATTTATGATCATAGTTAAAACGTTTTACTTGGAAATTATTTTGACTTCCTACTGAATAAACATGAATGTTTCCATGTAATTACAATACATATTAAGTCTTTCCTCTAATTACAACACTTTAGGTTGCTTTCATTCCATATTATGGTAGTCGATGTTACCACCAACAACAAGAGGTTCATTAAAAGTTTTGTAATTGTTTTGTGTGAAATCAGAAATTAGAAGGTGCATATTCATAGGGTGAGGATAAATATTTTTGTACAAGTGCCAACTTAATTGGATTTACAGGAAGGACAGAAGCTTTGCAATGGATAAAAATCGAAGGTGGCACCATTCAGTTAATTCCATCTGGAACAATGTCAGTTCTGCAAATGCTTCATGCATTGTTCAAGTATGGCTTTGCAGCAAAAGGCTTCATGCACCATTCAAGTATGGCTCTACAAAAAATGGTCTCATGCACCATTAAAGTGAAGGCTCTGCAGGCATTATTCCAGGTGGAATTACCCCATTTGCAACAATTTGCAAAAAAGGTTATCCCTCCTTACAAATTTGGTTGAGCGGGAACTCACACTGAAAAATATTTATTATAGTCTATATTTATGTCAAAGTCATGAACAATTAATAGTGTTAGCTTGTTACCTTGAGGAACCAGACAATATGTACAACATGGAACTATGAATGTGGAACAAAATCCAAACATAGGGATATTCCTTTGTAATAAGATAACTTGCAAAATCACATGGATTCATGTTTGAACATTTTGGGCCGCCCAAAAATTAGATGAGTCTATCTTGTGAAATGCTACTCAACCATTTTTGATAAGTTCCATGAAAAGACAAGACAAACACGACAATGAACAAATAAAGAAGGATAAATTACCAATTTTAATTGGAAGAGAGAAATTAACACTTCCTCACCAGTTGGGAGGGTAATCACACATGTTTTCTTCTTTTATACATTCTGCTTGGTGAAAGAAAAACATATTTCCACAGGGAGCTCCATTGTGTTCACAATGCTCTCCAATAAATCTAGGTGGGAAGTTTCAAGTGTAGTTATCTTCTTGGATAATCTCATTGCAACACCCTTCACGCTCACACCCGAATGAATTTTTTCCATCACACATCACTTGATCCTCATAAATTTTTTTACCCCTAAACACAAAATAATAATTTCCCTCCCCTAAAGTCAATATGCATCTTTATATTGTAACTAGGCAGGCAAGGAAGCTCAAAATTAAATTCACTCTTCCTATACTACTCAATGTTCACTCTAAAACAAAATTACACAAAGAACACAACATATCACAATGTATAATAAATGGGGTTTTACCGAAAATATAGACAATAACCATCGAGTAGAATGGAAGGATCAGTAAGATTGCTGTAGAAATAACTCAAAATTTGAAGCTGCTAATGAATTTAGACTAAAAACAACAGACACAAATTTCTTCTACTCAATCCATGGAAGGGAAAAAATACAATAGAAAATCATGGAATTATTCAATCACAATGAACATAGTATTTTTACTAGGGAAACCAATAGGGAAAAACCCTTCCTCTATTTACATTATATCATATGAGACAATTGATCTATTACAATGACAACCTCAATCCTTGAAGCTAAACCTACACTGTAATATTGATATCCTCCTAAGTCTACTCTAGAAAATACTGAGCCTGCACTTGATATGCCTGCACTCGCTTTTCCTGCACTCATGTTTCTTCGCTCGCTCTACCTGCACTAGCGTTCCTTCACTTGCTCTTCCTACACTCACATTCTTGCACCCACGTTCCTGCACTCACTCCTATTTCTTTATAGAAGTCTAAGGAAATTATCTCATCTTCTACATACCAACTCTCTACATTCACCAATATACAATAATGATTACAATTATTCCTTTTTCCTCCACTCAACTAGGAAATTTGAATTGCATGCTTGACTACGGTGATTTTTTGTAAATTGACTAGTTAACTGAGATATCAGCGAGTTAAAAACAATTACAACTACTCAAATGAACTCATACTGACTCTATTCTATACTAGAGCTCTGATAACTGAGTTTCAATAAATCTAAATCCAATAAATAGATAGATCTTAGCAAGCAACTCACACACAACTCTACTTCTTGCCCACAAACTTGAATTAACTGACTCAACTGAGGGATTTGGCCATGTCACTCCTGCTAATTGTTTGACAACTCATCCTACTGAAGTGGAAATTCAAATTTCTCCATTTGACTAAGGCACAAGTCAAATGAAGCCTTTTCTTGCATGGAAAAATCTACCTCTAGATTGTATAAATTTTTCACTCTAACTCCAATCGGTTTTAATTTTCTAGTAGCTTCATACTTCATAAAAAAATTTCCCTTACTGAACACCACATAATAAGCTCTGTCCTTCAATACAACTACAAAAATAAAAAAAAATTCAGCCCAGGCACATACATTACATTATTCAAGTGAAGATGGGAGCATGATTCCCTCATAAAGGTGATAGTACCAATTCCTTTGGTACTATACCTCCCACCATCTCCAATTTCTATGTGAAATTTGAGATCCTTATCCTCTAGGCTACTGAAAAATTCCTTGTTTCCTATCATATGATATGAGGCATTAGAATCTAGGTACCACTCATTCCCTCATACTATGCTTGCCGTGCAAGCAAGGAGGGTGAAATATAACTCAAATTGAGATGTCAGAGAATCTCCTCCTGCTCCTACTACAATCTCCTTGTTATATTTCTTGTGCAAACACTTGGTTTAATAATTTACGTATTCATGGTAGTGAAAACATTTAATTTTACTAAGGTGCTTCTTCTTTCCATTTTTCTAGCTGGATTCTTCCTTGCCTTGGGCCTTCATGCCTTTCTCCTTCTTTCCTTTCCCAACTAGAGCATAGTCTTCTTCCTCATCTGCAATGGATGTAACACTATCTCTAGTGTTTCTTCTAATCTCCTTCTGCATCAAATTGGACCAAAGTCTCTCCAAAACTGGTAGCTTGTCTCTTCCATTAACTAAATCCTCATAGTTGTGCTAGGATTTTAGAAGGCCAAGCAGTGCTAAGCTCACAAGTTTAGCTGATTTAACATTTTATCCTACTAACAACATAAACTTTGAAATAGGAATTATAAACTCAAAAGAAGAACTCTAGCAAAAAACTCCAAAAAAACATGAAAAACAACCTAAAAACAAAAAATGTTGATGCCAGAATACTGGAATGCTGGAAAACCTTAAAATTTTGAATTTTTTTGAACCATGACATTATAGAAAATGTTTTGACTAAAAAAACCTTCAAAATGAACACATGAATGAAAGAGTCAGTATTCCATGAGTAATTTCTTTTTTAAATGCTAAAAATATGATGACTTTAAAATCTTAGCCTAAAACAACTTGACACATTGCAACAAAAATTTAAAAGCAACCATCAAATTGACACATAGTGTAGGCAAACTTGACCCATTGAAATGAATACTTAAATATCAACCATCAAATTGACACATTGCATGGGTGAACTGGATCTTTTACAACAAAAAGTATGAAATCAACAATCAAATTGAGACATAATGAGATCGGGTTGCTAGTCCAGGATTAACATGGAATCTATAAGAAAAAATAAAATAAAACAAAATAATAAATAAATATATAAAAAATGAAAAATATAAAAGAAAAAAAAATTAAAACATTGAAAAAAATAAAATAAAATAGAACACCAAAATTTAAAAAATAATAATAAGTAAACAAAATTCACGAGGTCTTGGATAGATGATGATTGGGTGCGTTGTTAAAACACTTCTTGATGTGAAGTCACTGGTTCAATTCCTTAGTCCAATTGGGGTGATGTATTTGGACATGATGATTAAGATGTAGTCCTACTCAACTTACAAAAAATAATAATAAGTAAATACAAATATATATATATTATAAAAAATAAAAAAATGACAAAAAAACAAAAAGAATATTGAGAAAAAAGAACACAAAAAAAGTAACAAAAATAATAAGAAATAGATAATAAGATATATTAGAACATAAAAGTTTAAAAACATAATAAATATATATATATATATATATATATATATATATATATATATATATATATATATATATATATATATATATATATATATATATATAATCATGGTAAAAAAAACACAAATATAAAAGTATATATGAAAACGACAAAAAACAAATCAAACAAAAAAAAAAAATACCAAAAAACAAAATTAATTAAAAAAAAAAAACAAAACAAAAAATTAAAAAAACTATAAAAAGTAAATAAAATTACAAAAAATTATTTTAAAACACATATAATTAGAAAAAAAAATAGAAGATTAACCAATAAAATAAAAAAATAGAACCAATTTTAGATAATTTAATTTAAAAAAAAAAACTATAAAAAGAATTAAAAAATTATAATGAAAATTGAAAACATAGAAAAAAAAAACAATTTAATTAAAAAAATTAAAAAAAATTTAAAAATATTAAAAAAGAACAATTAAAAACAAAACATATTAATTAAAAAAAAAAAAAATCCCGCCCACCCCAGCGGCCAAGCAGTCCGGCTGGGCGACTGTGGGAGCTGCGTGCACGACTCCCACGATTACCTAGCCCGGTGGCCTCCCCCGTGGTTGCTCATCCGCCTAGCTGGCGAGCCATGGGAACTGTGCACACGGCTCCCACAAGGCGGTCGTGGCAGAGCTGCGTGCATGGCTCCCACGACCACTTAGCTTGACGGTCGGGCGCCCATGGCCAGCTGGCCAACCCCAAGGGTCGGCGAGTCGGCCATGGTCGCTCGGCCATCTGTCTGGGCGGTCGTGGGAGCCGTGCTTGCAACTCCCATGGTCACCTGGCCCGACAACTGAACGACCATGGCTACCTTGTCGACCCTCAGAATTGACCATGCCACTTGTGGCTGCTCCACTGCTGGGTCGGGCGAGTGGTCGTGGGAGTTGTGTGCACAAATCCCATGGCCGCCCAGCCCTGTGGCCGAGCAACCCTGGGCTGGGCAAGGTTATTTTTTATTTATTTTACTTTTATTAAAGTTTTTGATTTTTTTTTTTTTTTTAAATTATGTTTTGTCAAATTTTTTTATTTTAATGTTTTGTTTTTAATTATTCTTTTTTACTATTTTTAAATTTGTTTTTTAAGTATGGTTTAAATTAAATTGTTTTTTTTTTTAAATTATATATATATATATATATATATAATTATGGTTATTATTATTTTTTTTAATTATCTAAAATTGGTTCTATTTTTTAGTTTTTTTGGGTTAACTTTCTAACCTTTTTTTTTTATTATGTTTGTTTTGAAATATTTTTTTGGATTTTTATTTTTTATTTTTATTTTTATATTTTTAAAGTTAATTTTATTTTTTTGGTACATTTTTAATGTTTTTTTGTCTTTTTATATATAATTTTATATTTGTTTTTTTACATATTTTTAATGTTTTTTTTTTTTATATTTATTTATTTTTTTTTTTAATTTTTTGCAAAAAGAATTACAAATTTCATTATAAAAAAAACATTGCAAAGAAAAACAAAAAACCACATGTTTGGAAAATCCTTAAAAAAATAATATCCTAGGATGAAAAAACACTAAGATACATAAGACAACTTGAAAAATTATTAAATAATCAACATTTAAAAAAAATTATGTATACTTAGGACATAAGAACATTTAAAGTGTCAAAATTGTCCTTAAAAAAATGTTGATGTTTTTCAAAATATGCATGAAAATCCTCAACATTTAAAAAAAAATATCGACATTTAATACATTAGAAAATTTAAAGTGTCAAAAATAGTTTCTCTAAAAAAAGGGGTCAATGTTGCATCAACACTTTTCAAAATCAGCATGAAAATCACTAACATTTTAAAAAAAAAAGTATACTTGATACAAATTTTTTTTTAAAGAGTTAAAAATATGCTAAAAAAAAATGTATTATGGATGAGCACTTTTCGAAATCAGATTACCTTTTTGCCACCTCAAAAAAGCGGGTAGTCGTTTCAGTTCCTGTTTCAAAGTTTACATTGTTTACTCCTCTTGGTACATCTCGAACCTAAGTGAATCTGGATAGGTATTGTGGAATGGTTTCATTTTTTTGCACTCGAATGCTCTTGAGTTTATCTCTTGATGCCAATTTCCTGGCATCACCGCTAATATGGAAGAGATCTGTGAGAGTTTTCTACATTGTAAAAGGGTCTCCTTTCCATGTAAGTTTGAAACCGCTTGATCTCTGACACCCTCCAGAATAATCCTTCTCGCTCTTGCTAGGAAAAATTTTAGGGGCTAATATTCGCAAGTAGGTTAATTTTGCATGCTTTTCTAAAAAAAATATTCGCCAATTTCCATTTAAAAAAAAAATGATTCACCCAATTTTTACAGTAAAAAATTATGTTACATTAAAAATCATCCAAATTTTGTAGACACCATATATAAAATAATTATAAATTTAATTATTTTTACAAAGATATCACTAACATTTTATAGTTTCCATATTAAAGACTAATAAGATTCTCCAAGGTTTCTAAACTTTCAAATAATTATCCATCCTTAAAATTTTCCTTGGACCCTCTTGCTATGTCTCTCTTTCATTGGGCAATTGCTTGTGCATATGATGCTGCTGGTTTTGGAATATCAGTTATAGTATATTCCCATAATCATTTTTATCCATGACAACTTCCATCCTGTCTTTCCAAGTACAAAAAATTGAGGTGCCCTCCAATGCATACTCCAACCTCAATCCGTTTAAAGATAATTTTCCTGCACTAAAGAGAATATGCACCAAAAACTCTGCAAATATAACTTTATCTGAGAGAAGATCTAGAATAAGTTTTCTATGTAGTTTTCCAAGGCTTTGATACCATGTAGAAATAGCTCGAAATTTGCAGCTGCTAATGAATTCAGACAGAAAACAATAAACATAAATTTCTTCTACTCAACCTGTGGAAGGGAAACATATAATATAAACACATGAATCATTCAATCAAAATGAACACAATATTTTTCTTGGGGAACCTAACTGGGAAAATCCCCTACTATGTTTGTATTATATTAGATGAGACAATTGATCTATTACAATGACAACTTTAATCCTTGAAGCTCAACTTGCACTGCAATATTGATCTCATCCCAAGTCTTCTCTAGAAAATATTGAGCCTGCACTCACTCTTCTTGCACTTGTGTTCCTGTACTCACTCTTCTTGAACTCACATTCCTGCACTCACTCTTCCCGCACTCGCTATGGCTACACTCACTTTCCTTCATTTGCTCTTTCTGCACTCACATTCCTGCACTCATGCTCTTGCACTCACGTTCCTTCACTCACTCCTATTTCCTTATGAAATTATGAGGAAATTATCCCATCTTCTACATAACAACTCTGTACACTCACTAGTATACAAGAATTATTACAATTAAGCCTTTTTCCTCCACTCAACTAGGAAATTCAAATTGCATGCATGACTAGGGATATTTTTAGTAAATTAACTGGTTAATTGAGAGATTAATGAGTAACAACAATTACAACTACTCAACTAAACTCATACTAACTCTATTCTAGACTAGAGGCCAGATAAATGAGTTTCACTAAATATATCTCCACTAGATAGTTAGATATTAGTAATCAACTCATGAACAACTCTACTTGTTGCCCACAAACTCAAATTGACTGATTCAATTGAGTGATTTGACCATGTCACTCCTGCTAATTGTTTGAAAACTCATCTTGCTGAAGTGGAAATTCAAATTTATCCATTTGACTAAGGCACAAGTTAAATGAAGCCTTTTCTTGCTATAATTTAACACGTTCATATGCATTCTCCATCCTCGTCACATTCCTTGGTCTTGCAGCGAGTATCCTGACACTCCAATGCATATGAAGTATGAACTACCAATAATACTATTAATAAGATAATAGCCCTCTAGTCTCTATTCCACATGTCTGGTTTTTGTTTAGTTGAATGCCAGATCTGCAACCCACAAGCTCAAATCCTTTGTAAAAAAATTCTACACCTCAAAATTCCTGGCTTGGAAATCTATCGATTGGGAATCCAAATTTGTTCATGACTCTTGTAACACAATACTTATAGTTTACATAGATGTTATAAAAATCCATGTAAATGGAAAACACATAATACAGATGAATTGAATATTGATTGAATGAAGGGAAGCTCTCAATTCAATTTCAGGTGGATGTGGACCAGCTCAACTCAACTACAATCATTCAATGTTCAACCGAAACATATCATCACCACTGAAATATATCAATCACTCACAAACTTCTTGCTCCCCTAGTCATACTCATACTCACGCACACAATAAAACTACATTTAGAAATCAAATAAGTGGTCAATTTGTAGATTTATCCGCAGTACAAAACAATCAAGGTCATTTAGATAATAAAGGATGAAGTACATGGGTAATGGTCATGCATAGGGTTGGAATTTGGATTTCTCTTTGCCCATCATATAATTATTTTTGACATTTTCATTCCTTATGCTTCCCGTCAAGAAATGTTATGTTTAAAATTTTTCCCTTCAAGAGTGATGTTCTAATAATAAATTAACCCTTCACTAATAAAGGCTTTATTAAAAAAATACACTTCAATAACATAACTATGTTAAAAAATTTCACATATTTATCGTAAGCAAAAAAAAAATGACCATAACACACAAATGACTTATTAAATCTTGAATTTTGGTTTGAAATTGCATGGAACACTCACAATAAAATATGTGGAACCTGAAATCAAATGTCCTTGACCCGAACATGCCATAGCATTTGTATATATGAGATATCACTAAGGAGATCTTATGTGACATATAAGATGACCAACACACTAAAACTATTAAATGTTATCAATAAAAAATCAAAAGTGAATTAATTTATGTTATGATTTACATAATCTAATATATATTATTGGATCTAAAGATAAAGTATACATTTACCGTATTTATTTTAACATGTTTTGTATCATGTGATATCCACTAATATTAACAAGATTGAATGAAAAGTATGTAAACCTATTAAAAATTAAAATACTAAACTTATAATAAATGGACATTGTGGATCTCTTAACATAATTTTATAGGAGTATGGTTTGGTTTCCTCCATTATTGCATTCTAGAGAGAAAACACTTATAAGTATTAGATGTGGTAAAATCATGTTGTGACCAAATCCTTCCTTATATATATATATATATATATATATATATAAAAGCAATGTGTATAAAAGTAACATTAAATAAAATCATAACAAACTCACTCTGAAACGACACCATATAGTATCTAACTAGTTTATTTTTTAAAAAACGAATTTAATTGAAAATTGAAAAATAATTTTCACTTTGGTGTATTATTTAGAGGCTATACCCTTTAATCTAAATTGTATACATATTGACTAAAATTTAATACTTTGATAACTACAATTATAGAGGTTTCAAAAAGAAATGTTGAACATTTGAAACATGCTTATTTTGCTTATTTAAAGTATATAATCAATCATAGGTAAAGTACTTGATGTTTAACCATTGCATATTTTTAAATTATCATTTTAAAACAACATTTTATATTATGGAACCTGAATATTTAGATGTCCAATAAGACTAAGTTCCATGTAATTTTAGAGATAATTTCTGATATTATCTAATTTAAATTTTGATACAGAATAGAAATATATGACACCATAAAAAGATGTCCAATATGACTAAATTCCATTCTAATTCAGAGATAATTTATGACATTATCTAATAAAAAGTTTGATATAAAATAGAAATATATGGCACCATAAAAATCCACAAAAACATACCACCAACGTCATCCATCCAATAAAAGAAATGCATTTGGAAACAAATTATTAATTGATACTATTCTAAATGATGGTTTATTCCAAAATCCAGTTATACCAAACTAGTGTCACAACTTACAAGTTTCTAAATTTAATTTCTCCAATGATAATGAAAGCAACAAAATGCCTCAAATTTCATGGAAGCTATGCATTAAACGCAAAGAAAGAGGGAGATTAGATATATATGCAAAATGATATCCTCGTATTTAAACCATCCTGGGAAGCATAAAGGCATAAGGAATAAGGAATTCATGGTATCATGAACCTTGAGAGGCATGAGGAAAGACATAAAGGCTTCTTTCATTTTTCATGATAATTTTTATATCATTCATATTTTAATTTTAATTTTATTATTAATTAATTTTATTTTAACTCATTCTCCATTAATTTTATATATTTTATTATTATTATTAAAAATTTCTTTATATGATTTAACAATGTAATGTTTTATGTTCTATTTTTTTTATTAATTTTAATTTTAATTTTATTGTTTTGATATATTTTAACCATGGGGATGTAATGGTTAATAATAGTAAAGTTGACAATTCCCTATGATTGTTTAATGGAAAGATTAAGACAAAACCAAAATGAATGGACCTATTGGCCATGATAAGGAGAGGTATGTCTTTCCATTCTCACGAATAATGAAATATTATATTCTTGGAAGAAAATAGTAACCATTCAATAGTTGTTCAATTCTTACCATCATTTTACTACGTATGCAATTGAGGTAAAATTTGTGGATTCTTAAGATTAATTGAATCTTAAGGCACCAATTATTGTCATTAATTCTATTCTAAAAAATACAGAGATGCCAAAAATAATTCTCTTTCCTCTCAACAAATTCATTTATACAAAAATTTGGACACCAAAATTAATATGTTAATATTAGTTATTATGAAATGCAATTATTATACTATTTTGTAATATTTTATAATTAATTAAATTTAAATAATATAATAATTAAACCAATATTATTTTTTGAAATTGTTTCAATTTAATAAATATTTATTAAAGTTTAAACAAATTTAATAAATTAAAAATAACTTTAAACAAAATTATTCTTATTAATTAAAATAAAAATGTACATATTAAAAAAATTATGTTATACATTACAATACAAAACATTGTCAAAATTTAAATATAATTAATATACTTAATTAAATAAAATATATTAAATTATATTCTTATATGAATTAATTTAATAGAATCTAGTTTGAATCATTTTTCACCACTTCTAGAGCTATGTGTATTTTATTTTCATTATTATAAAATTTTCAACCATAGGTTACAATTACTTTGGTACAACCTTTCTAGAAAATTATGGTAATTATAAAATTACTTAATGGTTTTATGGTATACTTTTGAACTTAATTGGTATTTTCAACTTATGATAATCGTAAAAATAAAAATAAAGTGGGTTAAAAAGTTTGAACACTAACATCCAATTCAATAAGGAACTTTAAATTCAATTAAACACAAATTCAAAACCACCCAATAAACAAAAATGGATTTTCTCATTCTTGAATTGAATTCCTTCTATTTTTACTTTAATCCCTCTTGAAATGTGAAATTTGATATCAAGATTGAGATGGATTTTTGTTAGTATGAAATTTCTTGGAAGGTGTACCAAAAAGATCTCACTTAATTCATGAGTGACTAGTGAACCTAACAAAAATTGTGGGTGCTCGCACTTCAGATATGCAACAAATATGTGAGATAACCTGCAAAAAAAATGGATTTATGCAAATCTAAAAGTATAAACAACAAATATAAAAAGCGATGTAAAACTCAATCTTGGAAAAACTTTTGAGAGAAAATAATTATATTAATACACTCGTCGAAGGATATTTACAAAAGGTGTAAGTCCCACTCAATGGGATGGGTCCTTTGATGTCCTCGTCACTTCAAAATTTAGATCTTCCTCTCTTTTGATTGTGTGAAAATCTAGACAATGCAAAACTAAATAATGGGAGCTCACATGGTATGTGACAATAATTGTGACAATGATAATGATCATGGTGAGAAATGGATGAAAACCCCTCTTATTTATAGCAAAGTATTGGGTTGATCTTGAAAATGGAGAATAATAAAGAATTATTGACCAAAACCTAGATATAACTGTTGGGAATACTTTATTATATTTTTGGAGAGGAAAAAGATATTCAAAATGGTTAAATATATTTA